>CM031242.1:585786426-586386426 GCA_018340775.1 Taxus wallichiana var. yunnanensis | reverse complement strand
TTTTTACCATGAATAGTATTTACCGCAGTAACTTCACTTTTTACCGTGAATAGTGTTTACCACAGTAAAGTCAGTTTTTACCGCAGTAAGTCAAGTTTTACCATAGTTTACCGTGGTCATTTCTATAGTGATTCCAATTATTTGTGCACATAAGTCTTGTTGATTGTACTTGTGGGTTGGTATTTCATGGTGGTTACTTTTGAAAATGGGAAAGATTCATGTTTTTTCAGCTCAATCTAATGAAGATGCTTCTTCTTTCATTCAAGATTTTAAATGATCTTGTATTTGTAATGGCCTCATAAGAAGGGAACAATGGATTGAATTTTTTCCTACCTTTTTGGATGGATCAGCACTTAGGTGGTTTGAAACACTAGGTGATAATGTGAAAAATTCATGGGATTTATTAATTGAAAGTTTTCTTGAAGAATTTGGTGAACAATAGAAATATGCAGATCTCATGATCAAGATCACAAAGCTATCCCAAGGAGATAAGGAGAAGATAAGGGATTATCATGCTCATGTTCTAGAGCTAAGGAGGAAGCTCGATGCCCAGATCCGGAAGGAAGGATTAGTGGATGGGTTGATGAATGGCGTGGATAATCTCCTCTGTAAGCACTTCATTCTTGGGATGAAGCCAGAGATCAAACAACGAGTGAAGTATGACCACCCAACTACCATTGAACAAGCAAAGGAGATTGCAAGAAGGCAAGAAGAAAGCATGGAAGAGGAGCCCAAAGAAATTGTTGCTAAAGTAGAGCCTACACCAGCACCTTTGGTCTAGAATCCACAACCACTCCCGGTGAGCACAAATATTTCTCCTAGTACATCTACTGAGTATGAAGATCTTCTCAGGAAGATGGGCCAATTAACTATTAATCTTTTTCAAGGAAAATAATTTAGTTCTCAAGGAGGAGATAGAGGTCCAAAAAGAAATATTTCTGAAGTTGTATGTTATGGTTGTTATAAAAAGGGTCATTATAAGTATAATTGTCCAGATAGAGCTTCTACATCTGGTAAAGGAGATAATGATAAAGGAAAAGCACCTATGAATTCTTTTGATGTAGTAGATAAGAGTAGAAATAATGAAGTAGATGTGTTTGTAACAAAAAGAAAGAAAGAAAAAGATAATCAAGATGGAAATGATCCTAAGAAGATGAAAGAAGAAACTAGTAAGAAACATAGGAGAAGAAAGTTGGGTGTGTAGGATTTTCTGATTTCACAGGGGCAAGGACCATACTCCATCTTGGAAGATCTGTCCAAAAGGCCTGCAAATATTACATATGGTCAACTCTTGGCTATGTCTTCTGAGAAGAGGCGGGAGTTGCGAAGTGGACTCAATGCTTGACGAAGGAAGGAGGTTGAGGTCCCTATTTTGGAGGTAGAGGCGGATCCCTATGCTCCACAAGCTGAGGTATTATGTAATGGTATTTCAATTCATGATGTCTTAGTTGATGGAGGTGCTGCAGTTAATGTAATGACCGAGTCTGTAATGAATATGTTGGGTTTAAAAATTGATCGCCCTTCAACACTTATGTTAAGGTCATTAAATAAGGGAAAAACTAAACCAGAAGGTGTAGTTTCAAATGTGGCAATATCTGTTATGGGTGTTGTATGTGTGGTAGACTTTCAAGTGATGAAAAATGGTACTGCTGCATTGCATACCCAATTGTCTTTGGGAAAACCATGGCTAAGGAGAGTTCATGCAAGAAACTACTGGAATGAAGGTTTCATGACACTTGGATGTGGTAGAGAGAGGGTGAAGATAAACATGATCCCTCGACATCATAAAGCGGAACTCGTGGATTCAAGTGATGAAACTGATGATTGGACATCCTCTGATTACTCTAGTACCAGTGAAGTGGACACTGAAGATGAAGAAAGTGAGGTGGATGTTTCAGTCATGGATATCCTTCCAGTCACACCAACTCATGACCCCATAAAATTATCTGAAGAAGAATTTGATGATCGTCTCCAACAAATAAATATTGGTGATGCTGTGATGGAGAGTGAGAATGAATCCTACCTCCACTCTTTCAAAGGTACATACACCTATTCACTTTTGATTACAAGGAACTCCGTCAAGTAAGTTGGGTAGAACATTGTATTGAGCTGGTAGATGGTGCTAAGCCCATAAAGCAAATGCCATATAGAATGAATCCTAATTTTTCCAAGACTATAAAAGAAGAAATAGATAAGTTACTTGATGCAGAATTCATATTTGTTGTGGAGAATTTAGAATGGGTTTCTCCCATTGTGATCTCAATAAAAAAGAATGGGAAGCTATGCATTTTTGTTGATTACAAGAAGCTCAATAAGGCAACAAAGAAGGATCATTACCCTCTTCCATTTTCAGATCAGATCTTGGACAAAGTAGCTGGCCAGGAGTGCTATAGTTTTGCTAATGGATATAGCGGCTATAACCAAGTTCGTATAGCAGAGAAAGATCAGCTGAAGACCACGTTCACCACTCCTTGGGGAACGTTTGCTTATAGAGTTATGCCTTTTGGGTTGTGTAATGCTCCAACAACATTCCAGCATTTGATGAATAGGGTGTTCAAACCCTACATTGGGACCTTCATCAGAGTATTTCTGGATGATTTTTGCATCTATGGGAGCAAGTTGGACCACCTGCACCAAATGGAGATAGCATTTCAAAGGTTAGATGAAGCACAAGCCTCACTAAACCCTACAAAGTGTGTCTTTGGATGTTCTAAAGGTGTTTTGTTAGGGCATGTTGTATCCAGAGATGGTATTGGTACTGATCCTGATAAAGTTTCAAAAATCAAAGATTTACCATTTCCTATTAATAGAGTAAGTGAGATCATTTTTAGGCCATGTGGGTTACTATAGAAGGTTCATCAAGAATTTCTCAAAGATTGCACACCACTAACCCAGCTCTTGAAGAAGGATGTTACTTATGAACCAGAAATAAGGCGCATGAAGCTTTTGGACAATCAAGGAAGCCTCCGGTGTCTTCACCTATTGTGAAGAATCCAGTTGGAGCAAGCCATTCATTATGTACACTGATGCCTTAGATGTAGCACTAGGAATTACTTTGAGCGAAAAGGATGAAAATGGGAATGAACATCCAATTTACTTTGGGAGCGGATAAATGAGAAGTCTTGAGGTAAATTATCACCAGAATCGAAAAAGAGGCTCGACTATCATTTTTTATAAAGAAGTTTATAAATTACTTGCTAGGGCAAAAATTTCTAGTTGTAATAGATCATCAAGCTCTAAAATATATTGTAAATAATCGTAACCCATCGTGGGAGGATAGCAATGTGGATAATTTTACTACAATAATTTGAATTTGATATTATAGATAGGGCGGGAAAGAAGCATGTCAATGCGATGCACTCTCTCGAGCCTATGATGGTTTAGGATCATCTTGTGATGATGATGATTTCCCGATGCAAAGATTGTTATCCCTTAACACAATCCTGGTGAATACACGGATATTTAGAAATATCTGAATGAATTCAAGTTTCTGATGGTGCCAATGCAAAGACTAAGAGAAAGATTACTCAAGCCGAGTCATCCATATTCTATTCTGCATGGAGTATTATTTCGAATAGGACACGATGGACACAGAAAAGGGCGATTGGACGTGATCAAGGGAAGGAACTACTAGAAGAATTCCACAATGGTACATGTGGAGGGCACTTCTCTGGACAACTTACAGCAAGAAGGATCTTGGATGCAGGTTATCACTGGCCCACTCTTTTTAAAGATTGTTATAATTATTGTAAGACATGTGATATTTGTCAAACACATGGTAACCGTAAGACTTCATCAGCTCCATTATGTCCTATTCTTCCACTTGGTCCCTTTGAAAAGTGGGGAATAGACATTGTAGGTCCACTTCCAACTACCTCACACCAAAATAAGTATATTGTAGTTGCCACAGATTATTTAACCAAGTGGGTTGAAGCTAGGCCATTGAAAACAACTTCCATGGATGAGGTGGCAAGGTTCATATATGAATGCATTGTCACTAGATTTGGTTGTCCATTAGAAAGTGTAATAGATCAAGGAAGCCACTTCATTAATGAGGTGGTAGAAGCCCTAGTCAATAAGTTTTCTATTAAGCACAGGAAGGAAACAACATACAAGCCAAGCACAAATGGACAGGTGGAACGAACAAATTTTGTGTTGTGTCAAATTCTAGCAAAAGATGCAGCCTTGCAGGTACATAAATGGGATAAGAGGATTCATGCAGCATTGTGGGCATATAGGGCAACATCAAAGTCAGCAACAAGATACTCTCCATTTCAGTTAGCCTATGGCATTGATCCAGTTCTTCCTATTGAGTTTGATATTCCCACTGTGAGAGTTATGAAAAATGAAAGGATGGATGAAAGTGATTTAGTAAAAGAAAGGTTGGTACATCTTCATTTGCTAGAGGAAATGAGAGAAATAGCAAAGGATACAAGCCATAAGAATAAAATGAAGCAGAAGGAATACTTTGATCAAAAGATCCATTGGTCTCCATTTCATGTGAATGACTTGGTTCTAGTATATGATTCCGATACAAAAAAAAGATAGAGAAAATTTCTTCCAAAATGGATGGGGCCCTACAAAATAGCAGAATTGTGCATGAAAATGGTATGTATCGACCGGAGGAATTGGATGGCACTCCCATTACAAAATGGGTCAACCACGACAAGTTGAAGATTTTCCAAGCACTGAATAGTCTACTCCGAGGATGGAGTAGAAGCTAGGAAGGGGGAAGATGTCGACACTAAAATTTTCCTCCGTAATTTCTATTTCATTAATGTATGTATTAGGAATAGGATGTTGTTAAGTATAATTAGTAGTAGTGTCCGATAGAAGATAATGGCGCTGCCAAGACGGGTGCCGCCAATAATGTGGAGTACATAGAATACAAAGTACAATAGGAATGTTGTAAAAAGTAAATATTTGTCGTAAGTGGTCCGGTAATGTTAAAATGTCAAAGTTTGGGTAATTAGAAAGTAGGGTCTACATGATTAGGAATTAGAAATATTATATTGCTAATAAGGACAAGGAGTGAGGTCACAAATATTTTGTGTATTTTATTTGTAAAAAGTCTAAAAATGTGGAACCCATGTAAAATGATAAGATTTATCTTATCTTAAAAGATAAGCTTACATGTACAGATAAGAGTTAAGGTATGGAATATGATTCGTCAGTGGATTTCTTATCCTATCTTAGAGATAAGATGGATAAGCTCGGAAGTTCTATAAATAGAGAGGCCACCCCCTCATTTATCATAGAAGGAAGTAGTGAGAAATATTGTAGGAAGTTTGCGAAGAAGCCATCGCTTTAAAGGTGTGTTGAAGAAGCCATTAAGAGGTGTAATTGTAAAGTTTCTCCCATAGTCTTGGTGTAAGACAAGTGAAGTCAATAACACTTGAAGTACCTCATGGGTGAGATTGTAACAATTTCATGTTAATATTATCATTTACTTTGATATTTCAAATTTGTCATCATTCCATCTTATCATAGTCGATGGTATTCTTGTGTTATGTTGTTGTTTTGTTTCCAGATTACATCCACCAAACTAAAGGCTGTGCATTAGTAAATAATCATAGCACGAGGAGTTCTCGGTGAAGAATTATCATAGTGCCGGATTGGTGATGACATTCCCTCTATCCCGAATGTTAAGATACTTTATAAAGGGTTTTATCCGAATGCTCCCTTACTTTACATACCCTTCCATCACCTCAACTTATGGATGAACCACCTCACATATCACCACTTGAGGGTGTCATTTTCCGATAGATGTGATTCATTCTATGTCTCTTATTATTACTACTAATATCATTCCATATCGTGGTAGTTGTCTAGTCCACGTACATCACTCTATCATTCACACCTTCACCAAATCTATCACCCTTAGTACACTCACCATTTACTTGCACTCTCTTCATGAATGATTCTTATTGGGAGCACATATCACTTGAAACTTCCTATAAATCCATTATATGTTCACATGAAGGTTTCCTTCGGATTGGTGTTTCCTTTAAGGACCTCCATTCGCCCTTATATAATCCACATTTGTATCATGGATCTTCTATTCTCACTGTTGCATATATAATCTATGTTTTCCATCTTGTTGTTCACCTTGCACATTATCATACTTCTTCTTTGCTTACTCTCAGCCAATCCTGGTTAGATTATATTGGAGGCACATGTGACCCTAGTCATACTTGATATAGATTTTCCTATGCCATTTGGTATTGTTAATCGCTCTTTGAATGACCAACTAGAGACTATTGCTTATCATATTTCCCGTGTTTTTTCATATGATTTTGATAATGAGCATGGTGATATTTTAGATGGTCTTACTTGATTAATAATTCCATGTGCATCTTGAGCAGCATACTACTTAATACGAACCCCACCATTCTAGTATCTTTACATAGAATTACCTCACACACTTTTTGTGTATCATCTTTGCATCTTCTTACATAGGCATAACCATCACATGTTCTAGCATCTTCAATACTTGATGACAAACTCTTATAATTTCGTTAAAACTTAACTGTTGAGGCATTAATACTATATTTAACCCCACACACTGTACTCTAGGCATTACATACCGCATCTATTCACATATCATGCATCATACACCATACACCATAAATTCTCTATGTTCTTCTCCAACATTTTTCCATTTTCACATTCATATATTGAACGTTATATCTACACTACACATCTTCATGTAATACAATTTCTATATACTACACTAGTCTTAATGGCATATTATTTTAGAATTACATTCATCCCTACATGCTACATTACTCATCTATCTACATATCTTACACTACGTGATTATTACATACATAATATAAATTCTACACATCTCACATTTTCATTATACACATAGCATATTTATACATTCTACTCAACGACATGGTCATCACATATATTACATTGTTTTCTACGCACTACACTCACTAGCCTATGACACACTTTAGTTCCTTGATCCATACTCGAATGGAGAGGGTTTATAAATCGAATTGATGTTACATTCATCATGTGCTTATCATTCATCGTTCATCATGTGACATTTCAAGATTAGTGACATATGCTTTAGGCTGAATTGTCACCTATTCTATCATTTTGTAGTGCTATACACCTTAGGTTACATAACCACTCCCTTCATTCATATTACGCAATATGTGCTTAGGGAAAATAATCACTGTCCATTCATCTTATAGTGATATATGCTTAATCTAAATAATCAATTATACGTTCATCTAATTATGATATACACTTCAGCTATAGGGTTCATGCACATGTCATTTCTAAGTCACATATCACCACAACACCTACATGTTCATCACAAAGTGTTTTAGACACAACATCCTACTTGATCATTTCCCGATGACACACTATCATTTGTGGTTCATTGTTGACTGATAAGGGGGAAGACCTAATGAACTTCACTGAATACACTTCCATTCACTCAGGGGCCACAAAGATCTTATCATTCCATCTTGAATTCCATTCCATCCATCCACAACATATTATATTGTCATGGGGCTATTTACTCTTGTTTACTATTATTTTACATGATCAATTTAATACACATGTTATAATGATTTCTTATATGTCATTATCTATACCATCCACACATGCATGTTCACGGATTTTTCTAGTTGTGATCGCAGATTTAAATATTTCACATGCAACATGAATGATCATCTTCTACCCTTCCTACACTAGTCATTTGGGGAATCCTTATTCATCTCTCATGGGTGTTATTTTTTCATTTTATACTTAGCACTTTACATTAATTATTCACCCTTTCACATATTGGTTATTTTTCTAACATGTTAATTGGTGTTCCATGTGTAGTACTTGTTTTGTAGGTTACATGTTTCCATAACTACCTCTTGTTTATTTGTTTGTTACATTTTATTCTTTGTTTGCTTCTTTTACGTGGTATTTTCCCTATATTTTGTGTGCACACATGTTTATTGTTTTTGGCCATGATGGCTTTGGCTTCTCTTGCGACATCGTGATTGATGTCGCATGTTTATAACCCTCTTTGTGTGGCTTATTTGTCTTCTTACATATTTACACTACTGTGACTAGTAGGTTTTACATCGTCTGCATACTTTAGACTTTTCCTATTACATACATGTGTTTTTATACTAAGACTTGTTTTGGATAGTCATCCTTGTTTGTGCATACCTTGGTTTCTATCAAATGCAACCCCTTCCCCCTTTAGGGAAGAGTTATAAAGTGCATGTGGTTAATCGTCTTATGGGGACACATTCTCCTATCGGTGATGTCACATGTGCCCCGCAAGAGGGGGAGCATGATTTGGGGTTTTTATACATACTAACACATAGGTTCTATAGTAGTTCAGTTTAGTTATATACAATGAGTGGGTTTAGACTAGTCTACAAACCTCATACACGAATTTTATAGGATGTGGTGTCCATAAAATTCTCGTAAGCGATTCTGAGCTTGTACATTAAAATGGGTGTGCCTCTTTACAATACTTTGGCCAGTGGAATTAGATAACCTAAACACCCGGAAAATACAAATATGTCTTCACACACATTCAAAGAAGTGGATAGAGCTTGGATGACATAGAGCATTTCCTCCCTATACTTATTTAGCCATGGTGGCATGAGATCTCCCAAAAACTCATAGTACAAGATATCCTTCTACACTCTTTTTCAACAGGGATAAGGTAAACATGTTCCATTTACATTTGGATTCATCGTTTATATAGTGTTTTCACACACACACACATACATACATATTTGACTACTTGATCATTTTATTCTTGTAAGTTTGGTCATATGAGAAATAAGCGAGTCAAATTTGGGGCAATAACAATAAGCAACATCAACAACACACACTTTACTAGCCATGCAGTACATTACACACCGCAACACCTAAACACGTGTTCCAACCTAGGTTCACTCTCGTCACTTTTTCTTTTCACATTTTTTATCTTTAGTTTACATAATCCTCCATCTTTTTTTCATTTCATACTTTGTCTATTCCTTTGATGCATTTGTATTACACTCTTCATGGACATCTAATACGCATCTCTATCTACTTTATGTTACAAATCTTTCATCTAACCCACATAATGTGGGGAAAAATGTAGCCAAACAATCATGTACTTTAGACATTTATATATCCAGTTTCATACTACTATTTAGAAGGTTGTTGACTCAAGAAAGCACTAATTAACCCCTATTATTTGGCCATCTTGTTCTACTTTATTTCTTCATTACCACCCCTTTTTAGCCATAATCCCAATTTATTTCAGTCATTTCTCCTCATTTTAGCCTCAACTGAGGCACCCGGACTAGTCTTGTGGCACTGTGGGTGCCCAATTCCCACTAGGGGCATCTCGGTCAATTTCGCACTAGCCCGCCACATAGTGAGGTACTTAGGATCACTTACTACTATTAATCCATTGAGAATTGCATCCATTTATTGCAGTGGAGATCACTTCCATCCACATAGCTCCATCATCAAGACACAAGCCCAAGACATCTTCATCACACTTCATAGGGGGAGGAATTCTATTCTATTCCATAGACACATTCTATCACAATTTCTACACATAGTTATTACTCACTACTTCACAAAGTGTGATTATCTCAAGAGAGACCTAGGGCATGTTCACACTCACTTGCAAAAATAACTACATCAGGTCTGAGATGTAGTGCAACGCTAAGTTAGTAAGTCCACCATTTTAATCGTGAAGGACAGCTTAACCCCATCCTATCAATTATTATTTTTTAGGGTTTGATGTTTGTTTTGGGTTCTTGCAAGACTTTATTTCATTTTGGATTATTGGAGTCATTCAACATAGGATAATGAAGTTAATGTAACACACAACGAGATTTTCAACCACCTTCTAACACTATAAAAACTAGTTTCAGAGCTTTTGCATAGACCAGGGTACCCAGATTGTAGACCAAAGCACCTACAGGCTCACCTCTCCCCTTGAAATTCCATATTCATGATAGATCTTCCAAATCCATCATTTTTGGTAATTTTGAACAGTCATTCATGCTCCATATTATTCTAGACACCACTATGACACTCTCGATAGATATATGTTATAAACTAAGTTCTTTCCTCACTTTCATTTACACATTAGGGTTAGCATTTCCTTTTGCATAGTTGTTTAGCTTGTTTACATACTTATTTATTACATTTATTTACTTTATTTACAATTGTTCATAGCTTATATTAACTATCCCCACACTACTTAGTTAGTCCATTTTGGTGAACCCGATGGTGTATTATGGCTAAATATACTTCTTCTCCACCTCCAATCATTCTCAAGTTTGATACTTTTGGTCATGCCTTTTTGACACTCCAACTAATTTTTCTAGTTATCAACCTTGTCCTTCACTTATTCATCTTCCATCTTTAGACATAGACCATATCACTCTAGATGACGCTATTGTCACTTATATGTGTACTATTGATCCTAATACTTTAGCAAGAGTTCTAAAGGAAGCACAAGATCCTCAACCTGGTCACATAGCTACACCTCCTACCATTTCCAAACCACTAGATGTTCTCCATTTGCATTTGTCCATTATTCCTCTTACCTCATATATAGATGATTCTCCTAATACAATATTTTCCCTACCTCTCCATCTTATTCTTTTTGACCACAACCTACTGAAGCTCCACATAACTCTGACACTACTATATGGTTGATGTGGTTCCTCCTACTTTGTCACCAACTCCCACTGTCACAAACTATACGATAATTTATATGGGGTCTACTCCAAAATTCTCCCTTGCTTTACCTACCCTTCCATTGCCTCAACTTGTGGAAAAATCACCTCACTTATCACCACTTGAGGGTGTCATTTGTATGATAGATACAGTTCCTTCTATGCCTCATGTTACTACTATCATATCTTTCTATATCATGGGATTTTATAGTCCACGGACATTGGTATATCATTTGCACCTTCACCAACTCTATCAACCTTAGTACACTCACCGCTTACTTGTACTCTCTTCACGAATGATTCTTATTAGGATCACATACCTCTTAACACTTCCTACAAATCCATTATATTTTCACATGAAGGTATCCTTCAGCTTGGTTTTTCCTTTGAGGACCTCCATTCTCCCTTATACGATCCAAATTTGTATCATGGATCTATTATTCTCTATGATGCATATCGACTCCTCATTTTCCATCTTGTTAGCTTACTCTCAGCTAATCCTAATTACATTTCATTAGAGGCACACTTGACCCTATTCATATTGATATATATTTTCCTATGTCATTTCGTATTGTGCATATTTGCAATAGTTCCTTTATTTGTTACTCACCCAATTTTACTATTTGGTATACTTAGGGATGTCCATTTCCTCCCTTTACTGATGAAAAATATGCCATGGCAAATGTATAACTTGCATGTTCATGGCTATTTGAATGACCAACCAAAGACTATTTCTTATCAAGTTTCCCACATTGTTTCATATGATTTTGATAATGACCATGACGATATTTTAGATGAAATTACTTGACCACTGCTTCAATGTGCATCCTGGGGCATAAAACTTAACACAATCCCCATTTTATTATATTTAAATAACATTACCTCACACACTTCATGTCTATCATATTTGCATCTTCTTACATAGCCATAATCATCACATGTTCTAGCATCATCATTACTCGATGATGAAATCTTTGCTTCGGTTCACACTTGAATGTTGAGAGATTACTAATATAATGAACCCCACACACTTTGCGCTATAAGAATTACATATGGAATCTATTCACATATCATTTCCATACATACACCGTACATTCTCCGTGTTCATCTACAACATTGTGTCATTTCCACATTCATACATCATACATTATACTCGTTCTCACCTTACACATTTTACATCATACACTATTAGGGTATTTACGCATATTCTCTCACATCCTATACATATTCGTATACCATACATCATACACTACGCATCTTCATGTCATACATTTTCTATATACTACACTAGTCTTCATCGCATATGAGTCTAGCATTACATTCATCCCTACATGCTACATTACTCATCTATCTATATGTCTTACAATACATGATTATACATTACATTTTATATATTCTACACATCTTGTATTTACATTATACACATAGTGTATTTATACATTATAATCATCACATGGTCATCTCATATATTACATTATTTTCTACACACTGCACTCACTACCCTATGACACAATTTAGTTCCTCTCGTCCATACTGATCACGAGGGTTTACAAATAAAATGCACCTTACATTCATCACGCACTTATCATTTGACATTTCTTCATGTGACATTTCAAGTTTAGTGACATACTATTTAGCTTAAATCATCACCTATTCTATTCATCCATTCATCTTCTAGTGATATACGCTTAGGATAAATCATCACTTATATGTTCATCTAGTCGTGATATACGCTTCGGCTATAGGGTTCATGCACATGTCATTTCTAGGTCATATCTCATCACTACACTTACACATTCATCACAACGTGTTAGACACAACATCCTACTCGACCATTTCCCTATTATGCACTCTCATTTATAGTTCATTATTTACTCCTCAAGGAAAACAAAATTAATCTCACTGCATACAATTCCATTCACTTGGGGGCACGCGGATCCTATCATTCCATATTGCATTCCATTCCATCCATCCACAACATATTACATTGTCTTGGGGAATTTACTCTTGTTTACTAGTGTTTTACATTATCACTTTACTACACATGTTATATTGATTTATTACATGTAATTATCTATACCATACACACATGCTCGTTCAATCCTTTTTCTAGTTGTGATCACAGATAAAAATCCTTCACACGTAACATGGATGTCATCCTTCTACCCTTCCATATTGGTCATTGGCGCATCCAAAAACGTCTCTCGGAGCTACTATTGTTTCATTTTTACTTACCACTTTACATTAATTTCTTATTCATGCTTTAACATATTAGTTATTTATCTAACATGTTACTTGGGTGTTGCATGTGTAGTACTTTTTTAACAGATTACATGTTTCCATGGCTTCTTCTTATTTACTTGTTTGTTACATTGTCTACTTTGTTTACTTTTTGTATTTGGGATTTGCCCCATGTTTTTGTACACACTTGTTTATTTTTTATGGCCATGATGGACTTGGATGTTCTTGTGATGTCATGATTGATTTTCCGTGTCTATAACCCCTTTGTGTGGCTTACTTATCTTCTTACGTGTTTACACTACTATGTTGGGTATTTTTACATTGTGTATGTACTCTACACTTGTCGTCTTACATACATATTTTTTTGTACTAACACCTATTTTGGCTATCCATCCTTGTTTTTGTGTGCCTTGGTTTCTACCAAGTGCATTCCCTTCCAATTACAAAGGCGAGTTACAAAGCACATGTAGTTGTTCCTCTTTACGTTGCATGTACCCATAAATAGGGGGGAATCATTTAGGTTTTTTCTACAAACTAACACAAATATTCTACACCAGTTTGGTTAATCTATATACAACTAGTGGGTTTAAACCATTCTACGAACCCCATACATAGTGTATTTGAAAGGACATGTTGTTTTTAGCATTCTCGGGAAGCGAGTTATATGCTTACAGTTACAAGATGAGTGTTCCTCTCTAGACAACTCCGAACAATGATGTCTGATCGCCAAAAAAAATAGGATGATACATAGATATCTTCACACACATTGAGGGACATGGTTAGATCATGGAGGACATAGAGAATTTCCTCCCTGCACTTCTTCAGCCAGGGTGGCATGAGATCGCCCAAAAAATGTGTAGTACAATATATCCTTCTACACTCTTTCTCGAAATGGATCAGGTGCACAAGTTCCATTTAAATTTTCATACGTATTTTACATAGTATTTATAGAAAAGCATACATACATATTTTACTAATTATTCATTTTCTCCTTACAGGTCTAGTCATATGATAAATAAGTAGTCAAATTGGGGGTAACAACAACAAACAACATCAACAACAACACTTCGCGATAACACGTGATTTAATAACAATGCAGGTACATTATACATTGTAAAAACTAAACATGTGTTCCACCCTAGGTTCACTCTCATCACTTTTTATTTGTGCATTTTCATTTTTAGTTTCCACGCTCCTCCATATTTTTGTCATTCCACGCTTTGTCTAGTCCTTCGACGCGTTTCTACTACACTCTTCATGGACATCAAGTACACATCTATATCTATTTTATGTTATCGAGTTTTCAACTCACCAACATAAATTGGGGAAAAATGTAATCACAAAATCATGCACTTTAGACATTTAATTATCCTAGTTTCATGCTACTATTTATAATTTTCTTGATTGAAGAAAGTACTAATTAAACCCCATATTTTGGACATCTTGTTTTAGTTTTTTTCATCATTACCGCCCCTTTTCAGCCACATGCCCAGTTTTTTCACTCGTTTCCCTTCATTTTAACCTTGACTGGGTGCACATGGGCACCCCGGTCCCAATAGGGTGTCCTCGTCATTTTTGTACTTTCCCACCATATTTAGGATCTTTCTAGCCATTTGACATCTTTATTTTTCATGTTTCTAAACTTTTTGGGGTTAATTACAAAATTAGATCAATACAACCCTATAAATATAAAGTTATAAGACCATAATGAAGGATCTAGCATCACTTACTACTATCACTCCATCTAGAGTTGCATCCATCTATTGTATTAGAGATCACTTGCATCCACATATTTCCATCAACGTACAAGGCTAGGACATATGTATCACACTTCATAGGGGTAGGGATTCTATTCTATTATATGTAGGTATTCTATTACATATTCTATATAAATTTATTACTCTCTACTTCACAAAGTTTAACTGGCACAAGAGCAAATTAGGGCATGTTCACACACACTTCCACATAGAACTACATCAGGTTTGAGATGTAGTGCAATGCTCAGTTAGTAAGTACACCATTGTGGCTGATTAGGACAGTTGGACCCCTTCGTATTCATTATTATTTTATAGGGGTATTGTAAATCTTTATTTATCTTCAAGTATTATCGACATTCAGTAGAGGACAATGAAGTTATTGTGACACACAAAGCAAGGATTTTGGACCACCTTCCAACTCTCAAAAAACAAATTTCATATATTTTACATAGACTAGGATGCCCCTATTACGACTAGAGAACCTACAGGGCACCCTAGACCTCCTCCGGATGCCCTAGTCCAACTAGATCCTCTAGATCCATCCTTTTGGGACTTTTGCATAGTCGTTCCTACTCCTAATTTTTCCAGTTACCTCTGTGACACTCTCCGAAAATCATTATTAGTTGAGTTCTTTCCTCACTCTCTTTTACACATTAGGGTTAGCATTTCCTTTTACATAGTTGTTTAGCTTGCTTACATACTTCTTTACTGCATTTATTTATTTTATTTACAATTATTCATAGCTTAGATTAACTATCCCCGCACTATTTAGTTATTCATTTTTAGTTAACGACCAGAGTTCTATAAAATTTGGAAAGCCTTCAAGAGTGGATATATTAGTTTTTTCAAAAATTATTTTTTTGTACATTGATAATCAGCGCTATATTTATTTACTAGTCATAAATATTTTAATCAAAGGCACATGTAATGGGTGGATTTCCTATAAAGTTACTCATTTGTGTTGAAACACCGAACTAGGAACCCCAACAATGATGTGAAAACACTATATAGAAGAGTGTTTTTTGAAAGGAAATGTAAAATAAAGTCATGGCATTTACACAAGATGATGAATTTAAGGAAGCATGCAAGACATGCATGGAGATAACACATGTGGATAAAATGTTGTGGATGGACTATTTTATCCAAGAATTATTGTTGTTCAAAGCTACATAATTGTCATACCACAAGAATGAATGTGTAAGAATTTAATCGGGGAACAAAATAGAGGATTAGGAGCTACCTTTTGAGGTAGAACAACAATAACACAATTATAAGAGATAGTTTTTGTTGAAGATGAGTGAAAATTTATGTAACAGTGAAGAGTTTTACAATTAGCTAAGGGTCTCAAACAAAACATGGTTTCGTATCAACATTTACCCATAGTAAGGAGGCCATGGGATCATATCAACATGGATTTCATGTTAGGTTTCTCTATAAAGTACAAAGAAAATGAATCAATATTTATTTTATACAATAGATTTTTGATGATGGCACATTTCATTACATGTAGGAGACTAGTAATGCATCATGTATCGAACAATTATTTTTATAGGAAATATTTTGATTGCATAGGTTACCATTGAGTGTAATATTTGACATGGATACAAAGTTGCTATGTCATTTGTTGAGGACCTTGTGGGAAAAAATTGGAATGAGTCTAAATTTTAGACTCAACATACCATTCACAAACTAATGGAAAAATAGAGGTAGTGAATAAAATGTTAATGCCTATCTACTTGTACATATTCATGGAAGACAAGCCAACTAAAGTGGGATATCACATTTGTGTAATAAAAACTTTCCTATAATGACTTGTTCAACCAAATTACAAGAAAGAATCCATTTCAGATTTTTTATCAAATAATTCCAATAGGATTCATTTAATTGCATGAAGTGGTACACAATTAGAGTGTAGAGGTTGAAAAATATATTTAATATCTACACAAGTTACATGAAGAAGTGAACAATATTTTGGAGTGTACATAAAAGATCAAGTGTTGGTGCATTCGTAAGGAATTTTTTTCAAAAGGAATATATAATAATTTGAAGTTGAATAAAATTGGGCCATGTAAGGTGTTACAGATGATAGGGCTACATGCTTACAAGACAGAGCTACTTAAAGAGTTTGATGACTCATTGATATTGAATGTTTTAGAATTATATGAATTCTAAGAAGGAGAAAATAGTATAGAAATCCTAGAGGATCGAGTGCACAAAAAAACATATAAGGGTGCATAGAAAACAAAAGAATCCTTACACAATAGGAGGAAAATACTAGAGAAGTAAATCGAGGATAATGAGGCCATATTGAATAGAAGGATAATAAAGGAGATGCATGGAAAATAATCTAATGAATACTTGGTAAACTCAAGAATCATTTAAATGAAGATAGGAAATGAATAATTGCGAAGGATATTACTCATATTGGCCTTACTTGAGCCTATCTTTTGATATAGAGCTCACATTTTTCATACATGTGTTGTTTGATAGAGGATCATCTTGGGAGAATCTAAAATTGACATGTGTATTGAAATTTTTGTTAAGTATTGAAGTGCACATGAGAATGGTGAAGGTGAAAAGATGAAAAATGTTCAATAAAATGTTGTACGACAATGCACAAAAGTTTTATGTAATGGTAAAGACTATGAGGAGCACAATAAAATGGTTTGATCTATGAATATGATGAGAGGAATGTAACTATGAAAAAAGTTTTTCGACTAACTATCGAACGTAAAGTGTTGGAATGAAAAAAGAAATGTCTTGCAAGTTTGACCAATATAACAAATCAAGATCATGGGTCAAAGGGTCAAAGCACAATGTTGTGTCCCACTTCATGTCCCAAAAACGTGAGTAAGAAGTTGGGTGGGATCGGAAATCGAGGGTGTTCACGCGAACATCCCTTTCGCGTGAACCCCCTTCGCCTGAACTGCCACGTAGGACATAGAAAGTAGTTCGCACGAATGGGGTTCGCGCGAACACCCCTTCGCGAGCCCCTCGAATTCAAATATTTTTGGCGGCAAAGAGTTATATATAGATATTTATATAGTTTTGGGCGGCGGATTTAAGGTTTGGGGTTCGGGCGAAGGGGGGGTTCACGCGAACCCCCTTCACGCGAACCCCCTTCACGCGAACCCCCCTTCGCGCAACCCCTATGTGGCACCTATGTGGCACCTATGTGGCACATTTTGGCGCCAAATCCATTTGGAGGATAATTTTATGCCAAAATGTGCCACTTAGGTGCCACGTAATTAGGGTTAACGAATGAATAAAATTACAAAATTTTAACACAAAATACAGAATTTTATTAGCTTTCTAAAAATATAATTTTTTTTTTAAAAATATGTTTTACTATTTATTTTTTATATTTTTCTAACATATGGTATTTTAGGACAATCGCTCGTACACAATCAACCCGATTTGAAAAATAGCAAAATATATCAAAAAAATTTGAAAAAATTAAAATTATTATTTATTGAAGTCTTCTTCTTACCTGTGAAAAAAAAATTCATTTTTGATATAAATCTTAAAATTTATTGGCATAAACATGTGTACACCATTTATTTGAAAATATTTTTACAAAATAATTAATTAAAAAAAAATATAAGTCCAAAAAATATGAAAATTTGACAGCACTTCAAAATTCAAATCTTGAACACATATCTAAAATTTCATGGTGAAAAAATAAATTTTCATTCAAAAGAACCACCCGGGGACAGTCATTCCTCTTTTATAACATAAGAAACAACGTATGAGTAAAATTAAGAAAAAGACTGTTTTTTTGTAATTTTTTTTTAAAAATTTACATGTATTCTACACTCTAAATACAACATTTCGTTAGTTTGTGGAATTTCATGAATATGTATGGTTTTATGGCTATTACCTTTAGAAAATCAATGAAACTGAAAATTCATGTTTATAATGGTACAAAACATACCAAAAAGTGGGACATTTTATTGTGCTTTTACCCTCATCTAGATCTTTCCATAGATTAGTGAGGATACTTGAAGGAGGAAATATTGCATGGGAGAATGAATTTAGAGGTATAAACTTAGAAAGTGGTAGGTGGAGACCAAATCCTCCAACTCAAGTAAAAGACATCCCACTTCTAGATAAATTTATTTGAACTACTAAATTAGAGTTATTAAATGCCATTAATGCACATGAATTGAAAAACAATTTTGAGTGGGCTAAAGAGAGTATTCTAGAAGAAATTTTAAAAATTTAAATATGATGAAATAGAGGTCTATAGAAGTCTATCTAACTCCTCGTTTTTGAGGATATAAAGGATTATTTGGTGAAACTTTGGTGATAAATAGAGTTTTATTAAATATGTAATGGAAGATATCCTTTAGGAGTTCTTAAAAACCACACCTTACAGTTATCTAAGTCCATTTCAAGCATTGTAGCTACCACAAGGAGATAAATCAATTGTCAATGCCATTAAGGCCTTTGATCTAATGAAATTGGTGTTGAGTTAGAGTGATTTTCTATTATGTTGAACTATGAAAATGGTGTTAGATCATCTTGACCTCTCATAATGTAGTAAGAGATGTTGCAATGACTATCATTTTTATTCCAAATAAATTATTATTTTTGCTAAATAGTGTTAGAGCATAAACCCTAACACTAATTTTTTCATCTCATAAAATATTACACTTTTTTCAATGTTTTAAAAATCCCACTTCATGATAGATAACATTGTTTTTCACACTATTTATAGATATTTACACCAAACTAATTCAAACGAAATAATATTTGATCATTAAAAACATTGCAACATAAATCATGAAATTCGAATAAATGAAACTAATGGATAACTTCTTCCTCCTACGAATATGGACGATTTGGTTTCATAATTTTCTATATTTTATTTATTTTTATGCTTTACCTTATTCCTATAACCAATTTGTAATTACATAACTTGATCATTCATTTAAATATATATTCCTAGTTACTTTGTGAAAGTAGATTGGCATAGGCATAGCCAACATTTTAAAAATAAATTAAACTTTATTTTAGAAAATATATTAACATAATTTCTAATTTATTTTAAAATGGATCCACATCTAGTTGAAATCATGTTACACCTCTCCTGGGGCCATCGTAAGGAAAATGAAAAATAATTTTCACATTATCAGGTAATAAATGAGAGTTATAAGAAAATAGGATATTAATAAATTGTTCATCATAGAGGATTATTCCTATCGACTTTATATTGATAATGAAAAGGATGGAGTCATGCACATCTGTCCCTTTGTATCTTACATAACAATGTGTTTTTCCTTTCCACCATTATATAGCTTGTTTATAATACACACACACACACACACACACACACACACACACACACACACACACACACACACACACACACACACACACACACACACACACACACACACACACACACACACACCTAGATAAAAGCAATAAGACACAAAAGAAACAAGAAATAAAAAATTAACCTATAGTTTTAGAAAAAAAGAAGATAGATAGCTAGGACAATTATTGAAAATTCATATGAAGAGGAGTACTGGTTTTATTTAAATATCCTTTAGTCTTATTGTGAACAAATTTCCACTCATCCATGAGGCCATTTATCCTTGGGTTTTTGTTTTTTTGGTAAGTGGACTTGAATAGAATTGATCGGATCATATTTAACATTTAAAGGATGAATATTTTTCTCATCCACTTCACCAGTGTTTGTGTGCCTTAAAAACGTAATTCAATTTCTCTTAGTGGTGTTTAAGGAACCGAATCCTGAAAGTCCTCCAAATTTGTAGTTGATCTCCCTTAGAATTAGCATCATGTACAAAATGATACGGAGGGCATCCTTCCACTAAGTGGTTCTCTCATTCTTTTTCTTTGCCATCTAACAATTTGCAACAATACATCCCAATGCAAAGCATATTTTGCATCTAAGGGTATTCCTTAATATTCAAGAGAATGATTCCATGTCATATCTTAAACTTTAAGTTCAATGTTAGAAGGAAGCTTCTTTGAAGTATTCAAAAATTTCAAGAATGGGTGTAATGCCCAAATTTTCAACACCAAAATACCATAGTAAAATTATCAGAATAATTTATTTTTTACTTTAATTACACGCTACATAACACCACATGGGATCTAAATAAAGAAACTCAACATCTTGTATGAAACTTACATAAACATGAAACAAATCATATAATAGGATAACATAGGGTACACATCAATGTCTTACTCAAATGATGTAAACCAAGACAATGACCCAATTATAGTAAGAAACACATGATAGGCATACTCCATGACATGGAATTTTCATGGTTTACATATTCATTACATTTAGGTTTCCATTGTATGACCTTATAGTTTTCAACAAAATTAAACACATAAGGTTTAAAATTTCATATTTTTCAAACTTCAATTACTATATATTGCGAGACCACTAGTCTTTAACGAAGAATGTGCAGTTGGTTCCTTTCTCCAATTCCATTAGTTATCCATAGCTCATTTGTTAAATAAATTCATTTTAAACAACTATGAGTCTCCTAATATTCAATTGTTATGTTAAAGGTTTATTTTTAAAAATTCTTTAGTTGGCTATAATTGTATGAAGAATATATAACATGGGACCCTTCATTCCTTTATAGTTAAGGTTGCATGTTTTTGTTTAACATTTCACCAATAGTGGTTCCTTTAGAATTTTTTCATTTCTCTTATGGAAATAACATTATATAGCTTGATTTTGATTAGGAATGAATATACACACATGCACCTTCTAATATTTGACTTAAGGATTTTTTTGAAAGCTTCAAACTTAGCTGGTTTGGAAAAATACTCTCGTTACAGGGAGGAGAATTTACAAGAAGAAAAATGAAGGTTACTAGATCAATATAAATCCTATCCCCAGTCCATTTCATAACATTTTTTAATACTAACAATACATTAAATAACACAAATGTCGGGGAAGATGTTGGCCATTACCATGATGAAAACGATGAGGAGGTTGACAATGGCATTAATGATGACGATGATGAAGATGATTACAAAGATTATGATTATGAAGATGATGATGGTGAAAATAATGATGAAGAAAATAAAAAATACAAATATCATGAAAATCATTAAAATTATTATGATGATAATGGTGATGACATTGATGATCATAACGATAAAGATGAAAAGGAGAAGAAGAAATGATAATGGTTAAAAATGAAGATAACCATGATGCTAATAATGATTTTGTAGATGAGTATATTAATTTTACCATTACTAAAAATCTAATAATAAAAATATTTATAATATTTTTAGTGATAATAACAATAATAATATTAATAATAATTTTTAATAAATTATAATAACAATATAATATTAGTAATAAGATTAATATTGATGATGATGATGATGACAATGATGGTGGCATTAGTGATGGTGGTGATAATGATGATGATAATGATGACAACAATGACGATGATGATCAATGATGGTAATAATGAAGATGGTGATGCATAAGATGATGAGTTAATCATATTAGTAATAAGGTTAATATTGTTTGTGATTATGATAATGATGGTGGTGGTGGTGATTATGATGATAATGATGATGATGATATCAAAGATGGTAGTAGTCGTGATGGTGGTGATAATGATGATGAAGACAATGGTGATAATAATGATGGGGTGGTGGTGCTAATGATAATGAGGATTATTAAGGTGGAAATGATGATGAAGATGACAATGATCAATGATGGTGATGATGCTAATGATGATGACTATGATTATGAAGACAATGATTATGATGATGATGACAAGGATGAAAATGACCACAATGATGATAAGGGATGATTAAAATGTTAAAAAAATAATGGGATGGGAATGATGATGGTGATGATTATTATTTTATGGAAATGATGATGAAAATAATATATTATTTTTATTATTATTAAATTCTAACAATAATATTGATATTCGTAATAATATTTATATTATTGATAACGATGATGACGATGACAATGATCATGGTGGTGGTGATGGTGATGATGATTATGATGATGATAGCGATAATGATGATGATGAAGATTATAGAAAATAAGGATGATGAATATAAATATAATGACAATGACAAAGAAGATCATAATAGGGATGATGCAGAGGAAAATGATTACGTTGATAAAAATGAAAAAATGACAACAACAACGATGATGATGATGATGATGATGATGATGATGATGATGATGATGATGATGATGACGAACACAACTACCAAAACCATGACAACCATGATAATGATGATGGTGATGTCGATGATGGCAAAAGTAACAACAAGAAAAAGGATAAATTAGTTTTCTCATTGAAATTTTAACCGTATCTAAACATGAGGCATGTCAAACTTTAGAATATCATATCACATATTAGATGTATGTATTCAATTGTAGTTGAAATATTTATTTATTGATCATAATATAACTTTGGACTAGTACTATCCATGTAACACCATGTGGATCAGTCCCTAAAAACAAAAATATACTATATAAAACATAACTATTATGCGTATAATAGTCATATTAAACTATAATATTTCTAAATTAATATTAGTAATAAGATTAATATTGATGATGATGATGGAGATAAAGATGAAGATGATGGTTGTGATGAAAATGATGATGAAGTTGTTGATAAAAATGGAAATGATGACAATAATGATGATGGTTATGACTACGATGATAATGACAATGATGACAAAGATGATGGTGATAACGATCATGGGGATGACAATGAGAACAATAAAAATGATGATGACGATAAAGATAGTGATGAGAATGATGATGTCGATGATGATGATGATAGTGATGACAATGATGATGTTGATGATGATGATGATTATGATGATGATAAAAATAGTCATAACCACAATGACCACAACGAGGATGTTGACAATGGCATCGACAAAGATGAAGATGATTATGACGATGATGATGGTGACAATGATGACAATGATGATGATGAAAATAATGATGGAAAAAATCATAACCATGAAAATGATGATGATGAAGACAATGATGACATTGATGATCATAACGACAAGGCTCATCGAGGAGAATAAGGAAAGCGATGATGATTCAAACGAAGACAATAATGATGAATTTGTAGATGAGTATATTAATATTATCACTAATAAAATTTAAAATACTAATAATGATGATGAGATTGACATAGATGATGGTGGTAGTGGTGACAATGATGACCATGAGTATGATGACAACGACAATGACAATGATGATGACGATTAATGATGGTGATGATGACTATGATAATGAAGGCGTGGACGATGATGACATTGACAAGGATGAAAATAAATGTAATGATGATGAGGACGATCATAATGATGGTAAAAACATTGAAGAGGATAACAATGATGATGAGAATGATAATGGTGAGGGAAATGATGATGGTAATCATGATAAGAGTGATGATGATGAAAAAGATCAAGTTTTACACTATTAATCGTTTGTACTTGATTGCTGAAATATGTATTTATTCTGTTATTTTGAAACTTTACTTTTTATTTTTCTTTGTTATAATGGGACATGGTGGTTGAATAATGTTAACATGGTTCAATGATAGTACATTAACATTTTTGCATATGTGTTACAATTTTTTTACTTTGATGATAATGACAATAAGAATGACGATGTGAGCATAACCATGACCTTCATTATAATGATGACAATGATAATGATGCAACGACAACAATGATTTTAATTTTTTTGTTTTATAATTGTTTATTGATTTTAATTTTACATCTTGTTATTTTTTAATTTTTAATTTTTAATTTAATTTTTATTTTTATTAATTTTAATTCTTTTTAAATTTTTATTCATTTTTGGTTAAATTTTAATATTTATTGATTTCATTTTTAAAAATAATTTTTAATTATCTATTAGTTTTTCATTATTAATTATTAATATTTACTTTTTATTAACATTGAAGTTTCCAATTTTTTATTTTTACTATTTACTTTTTATTAATTTTAATTCTTAATCTTTATTAATTATAATTTTTGTTGTTATTAACAATTATAATAAAATAATATTATTTTTAATTTTAATTCTTTTCGGTTTTATAAAAAAATTTATTAATATTAAATTTTAAATTTCAATTACTTTTTAATTTTTTATTAATTTATAATTTTTATTCTTTTTTGTTAACTTTTATTAATTTTAAATAATTTTAATTAATTTTTAATACTTAGTAATTTCTTCATTTTTAATGTTTATTTTTATTAATTTCAATTTCTAATTAATATTAATTTTTAGTTTTTAATTTTTATTTTTATAATTTTTATTAATACCAATTATTATTTTACTTTACTTTTAAAAATATAATTAAATTAAAATTTTAATTTCCTTTAATTTTAATAGTTATTTATAATAATAATATTAATATTAAAACCATTATTTTTAATTTTTACTTGATATTAATTTCAATTTTTTCATTAATTTTAACTTTTAATTTTTAAATTTTTCTATTAAATTAAATTTTTTATGTTTTTAATGTCAATTATAATTGCTATATAATAACAATATAAAAATAAAATATTATTTTTAATTTTTGAAATTTTGATAATAATTTTTAATTATGCCAAAGGTGTTCCCCGATCGGAAAGGGCTTTGAGGAAATTCATAGAACTATGTCAAATTTGATAGCCATTTTCCCATTTTCCTATTTTTAGTTGTTAAATGGAAATAACAACAATTGGATGTTGAATCTCTTCATCCACAACTACAACGATTGCATGCAATATTTTTGTGATTGGTTATGGGCAAGCACTTATGGTGTGCATGGAAGTACTTTGGGTGCAAAAGAGATTTCTCAAGATTTCATCCAATGATTTTAAGAACATTCTATTTTTTGGGATCAACCATTAGAGTCGGCATGTTGAAAAGGGTGTCGTTGTTGAAGCAAAGTGGACAGCTAAACTTGGTGAGTATGTAAATAAATACCCTGTGGAAGCTATAGAGTTCAACACTTTAATCTCTGGAAAAATTGCTTGAAGGATGGGAGAAGGCACTCTCGATAAGAATTTGGGGTTTTTTTTTAACTAATAATGAATATTCCTGTCAAATTCAGCTGGCTATGGTGTTTTTTGGGTAATAAAGTTTCCTTTCAGATTGTGAGTTGTGTATTCAGGGGAAAATTTTAGTGGTGAATTTTCATGAACTCGAGATAATTGAGGATTGTGGAAATTTGAAATGGCAAATATTATGTTGTTCAGAGCCGACTTATTTACCGAAAAATCTAGCCGACATGTACCTTATACTATTCCTTTTGCCTAGATTTTATACATATATAAGAGTTTATGAATGTAATTCGCCACCATTTCGAATCATATCATGCACATATTTACTGAAGTAAACATAAGAAAATCCTCAGCCACCAACACTGAAGTCTGAAATTTGAGCCATCCAACCGTAAGGCATCCAACTCTAAGCCATCTAACCTTGATTCGACATACTCTGCAATTTGAAATGTCCAACACTATCTAGTCCAAACCGAGCCGTCCAACCCCTATCTATCCAACCCCGTCCATCCAACCCCTATCCATCCAACCCCTAGCCGTCCAAACCCTAGTTGTCTAACCCCTAGCCGTTCAACCCTTAGTCATCTAACCCCTTAGCCATCCAACCCTTTAATGTCCATTCTCAGAGCCTTGGAACATAAAATCCACTCATAAGGCCCTAAGCAGTAAGCATTCATGGATACTAGAAATTAGGGCAAGAAGATTACAAATTTAGTAAGTTCAAAAAAGGGTGCCAACACTTTGCTTGGCTATTTTGGAAAATCACAAATATTGAAGTCGGTTTCTACTTCAGCTAAAAATATCGGTATGTGGAAAGTGTTATTTACTGGTTATTTTATCTAACAGAATTTAATAATACTATTCTTGGAACTCTTTGACATTTGTACTTTGTAAAAATTTAACTATAGATAAGATTAATACTATATAAGTAACAATTTTATAAAATTATTTGCAAAATTTTTAGAAATTCCTTCATAGAATAATCAATTTATAGATATTGATGATCCAATATATGTTGAGGCAAACATACCATCCCTTGATGAAATAGAAGTACAGGAAAATTCATCAAACTCCCAGGATACACCAGCAGAGGAAGCTTCTACTCCAAGGTCTATTTCTAGAAAGAGGAGACATGAGATTCAAAATATTTCTGCTGACAACCCAGATGCGAGAAGTTGAATCCCAAGGAAAAAAAAGAAAATATGTTAGAAGAAAGATGGCAAACTAGACAATTGGAAGGAAATTCCAATTCGAATGGGCTATAAAATATCCTTTTATTGAACTCTGTGCACACTGAAAATTATAATGATGTTCCAACAAAATGTTGATGCAAAACATGTGATTGGAAACAGGGAAGGATCACATGATGCAGCTCAAACTAGACACAATTGAAAAACACCGTGGGAAAATATACATTTCCCAAAATCTCAAGGATGGCAAAGATAGTCAAAACACATAAATGGAAAGATGAAAAAGATTGTCTACATGTCAAATACATAGAAGAATAATGTTGGTGCTTGAATTAGTCTCACCCCGTTTGCCATTAAAATCCCTCAGTTTGCGGCTTCAATAACATTTTTCGTCTCCTCAGAGGTACCTGAGGACTTTGTCCTCCATTTTGTTGACATGATTGGTTCCTCCTTGGTCAAAGGTCACTTAGAAATCTAGAATGTATTCTTCATTTCTCCTTCCATCTAGAGGTGTCTATAAATTAGGCGTAAAACTTAGGTTGTTCCTTCCCTTCCATTTTCTGCAGTCATGTGTTGTTGTCCCTTGTCATTTTGTCCCAGGTACTTGAATAAATGTGAATGGATATAGCTTAGAGGGTCATGTGTGAACCTTATAACATCTCCAAATTCCCGCTCTTGAAGAAAATTTCATTTCCAGGCTCAAACATTGGTTTCCCTACATTTTTATGTCTTGACGGGTATGTTTCTCCTGTCAAAGTTAAAACTCTGCATCGGTGCAAATGTGGCCCTTTTTGGATGGATATGGCTCAAAGCAGGCACTCTAAAACATTTTGGATTATTTTCAACACAAAAACTTGTCTACGTGGAGGAATGATGCTCGTTTGAAGTCTCACTTTT
This sequence comes from Taxus wallichiana var. yunnanensis, assembly GCA_018340775.1. Lineage (NCBI taxonomy): Eukaryota > Viridiplantae > Streptophyta > Pinopsida > Cupressales > Taxaceae > Taxus > Taxus wallichiana. Next base: position 586,358,562 of record CM031242.1, on the reverse strand, counting down.
TTGTTTGGCCTTGGAGTTGTGCCGGGAGGACACATGGAGGATTCCACCACTTTTCCTAGAATTAGAAAAAAATTTCATGTAGGTGATATAGTTTTGGCAGGCCATGGACACGTTGTCGGTCGGACTAATTTAAAGATCTGTCTCAGGGTCCCACCTTAACAAATGAAATAGAGGGATAGGTGGAGGCTTCCACTGTATCTGCTAGGGACTTAAAAATTTTGAAGAAATTTTCTAAGGCTTGGGACACTTGGTGAGCCCACGTTCATTTAGGGTTTCCACTTTTGGGGACCATCTTGAAGCTACGCCATCAAGACACGTGGAGGATTCTGCCGACTCTTCCTTTTTTATTATACTTTTCAACAAATGAAGAAGACTATCTTGGACCTTGGACACATGGCACCTTCTACTTGAACTCTCAAGCTTTTTGGAAAACTTTTCCAGATCGAGACACGTCGTGACCTTGCACTCATTCAAGGTCTCTACTTTTGGGGACCATCTTAAGATGCGCCATTAAGATGCGTGGTGGTTTGAAAATTCAAGAGGTGGGGAGGCGTGCCATATGGGGGCAACTTGGATTTTATGCCCCTTGTTATTTACAAAGATTAAAATCATCAAAATGACCCGCAAGTCTGAAAGAGAATAATTAAATTCACTTCAGTCAACAACGGAGGTGCGGGAAAAATTTGGAAATTTTTCCCTTTTCTGAAAGTGGTTGAAATAGAAGAATTTAGCTATGGTTCCTTTAGGACCCACATCGGGACACATATAAATCCCATTTCTCAAAGGCAAAGGGGTAGAGCAAATTGAGAAATTTTGCATTTTTTCCAAAAGGTGTAAAAGTAAAAAGGAACCCCTGGGCCCGTCTTAACTCAAATCTCCCACGTGGATGGTCCAAATTCAAAAGAGAGATCAATGACCACTATGCATATGTATTTGATTTTCTACCATTTTCACTCCGAAGCTCCTAGGGATACAAATTTTTACATTTTTTAATCATTTCTTGGAGTCTCCTGCATGCCAATTGAAGAGAAACATTAACTTGGTATCTTTGTTTTGTGGGGAGGGTTTGAAAATGTCTTTCACCATTAAGGATGTAATTTGACTATCGGATTCAACCTGATTTTTCTTTCCTTAGCACGCAAGAGACATGTTGATATTTCGGTTTGATGAGAAAAAATATGAAACGTCTTTTACCATTAAGATGTGATCTAACTATTCGCCTCAATCTGATTTTCTAGTATTTCCTTCCTTAGCACACAAAGAACCAGATTTGATAGATTGGAGGAGGGAGTAGTTGGCACGTGAGATGAAGAATGACTTACCAGATGAAGAATTGAATGATGGAAATATTTGGAGAGATTTTCCCTCTGCACACCTGACAATTTTTTTGCAAATCTGATTCTAGGAGTCATGATCAAGGTTGTAACATAGAATGGTGCTTTGAATGCTTGTAATGGGGAAAAACTTTGTTATAAATGAAGTTTTATAAATTGCATAAATTTTTCGTGCAAATGGTTGGAGTGTTAGAGGTCAGGGGCTAATTATTGAGAGAATAAGTTTGACAAGATCCCATCTTTTTCAAAGACTATCTCGAGGAACCTGTTTATTTATTTTGTGTTAAATTTGATCATGTCAAGGTGGTTATGAGTGCATAGCCATTGAAGAGCTCTGAAATTGTTCCAAAAAATTTCCCTGCTAATAAATTTAATCAAATTTGAGTAAATTTGTGTCTCGATTTTGACGAAAATTGTGTCTCGCTTCATTTTGAATTTAACAAACAGCTTTCTTGGTCCCATTGCAATCTTACATTGAAATCTTTGTGAATCACACAAGATTTTAGCTTTTGATAGTTTGGTGGAACTTTCATTTTCATTTATCGAAGAGATTTCATTTGATAGTGAAATAAACAAATTTAAAATCATTGTACTCCTAGCATGATGATTAAGATTTTTGTTAGCCTTTGAGGGTATCTTAGGCGTGATAAAACAAAGGTTGATAATGTTTAATTAAGTTTTTCAATTTGAGCCTTCATTTTGGATTCTTAAATTTTGTGTGAAAATGTGTTGATTTGGGCCTCCATTAAAGCACACCTTTTGGTTAAAGGAACATTCTAGCTATTCTGAAGCATTTTGTTGATCAAGCCTTCCATTTTGTAAAATCTCTCAAAGATCTAGCGAGTCAAAATCCACTCTTCCTCACCTCCCACAAAAAATTCATTTAAAAACAACCAATCCTACCCATACTACCCTTGTTTGTCCTGTGTGTACACAAATGCATAATTTATGTTACCAAAACATGTTGAAGCAATCAAGTTTTCATTGTCTTGAGTATCCTAAGCCTTGCTTAGAAAAATATCTCCATTATCTAGGGTGACAACTAATGAGAGTTAGATTTTGTTGTATGGATCATGTTTTCTTCATGGTCTTCTTAAAAATTTACAAAGAAGGAAATCTCCATCTTCTCCATAAACAAGATGCTACAAAAGTTTCATCTCACCTGGTTGAAAGGCACAACCATAACATAGTGAGGATAGATCAAATCCTCTTAAGGGTGCTACCCATTTCTCCACATCTCGAGTGACAAAGAGCAAGCTTCCTTTCCCTCCCTGGCTACAAAATGACACATAACATGCTCTTCTTGCCTATAAGATTCTTGTCAAAACTATGATGCTGCTCAACCTTATGAGGTAGAATCAATTTGGGTAATAACACCATTCTGGGACCATTTTTGGGGACTTGATTTTAGTTGTTGAGATTGATTTGTTTATTTATTGCCAGCTTCTTCATACTCTCAGCCCCATTATTGCACCGAGTTTCATTGATACATCCGGGTAGAGGAAGATCGAGTTTTCCATTTGTAGTTTCTAGTGTAGACAAATATTTGAATGATCATATTTTTTAGTGTATTTGCACAACTAAGGTGGAAGTCCTTGGTGGCGACTCTGTGTTAATCTGATTTTTTTGATAAATACCAGTGTCTTAACCTCTGTGAAGTAAGATTTGTTACTAATCTTTACAAATATGGAAGAAAGAAGATATTTCTTTGTTAGGGATCTGTATGTACCCAAAATTGTAGGGTATTGCATTGGCAAAAAGATGTTACACATACCTTAATGATGATACAGGTCTCCTTGCAAGGTGTTCAAAATCTAGAAAAGCTCGCCAAGTATACGTTTGTATCCCGCATGCCTCACTCGGCCTCCACATGCTTTGTTTTGCCCTCTACCCCCATTTTTCTTTGCATTTTGGTCTTCAGTGATGAGACCACCACCTTGCTTGGGTGGTGGACTGTGAATGCCACCCAAGAAAGGGCGGTAGTCCGTAGCGCCACCCTACATAGGGTGACGGTCCTGTACGTGTTTTCCAGATTCTTCCAACGATCACATCAAATGTAAATCTTCAATTTCACCCACTTTCTTCAACCACTTTGGCTTACATTAATGTTTTTGGTTCCTTGGTAATAGTGTTTTCCCTTTGTTTATAGTAAAAGAGTTCAATTGGGAGTTACCCTCTGGTAATTGCATTTGCTATAAATAGCTAGCTTGTTTTCAAACAAATGGCCCCTCACCTTCTCTGTTTTATCATTCAGTCTTTGATTTCTTGCTTAGAATTACACTAGCTTCATGTTTTGCATCAATTATCAGCTTTCCTTTGTTGTTAAGAAGTCATTCAATCTTCTTGTTTCATCTTATTCCATTGATGTTCCATACAATCGCTTTATCATAGAGTAGCTTCACTTATAGATTGGAATCCATTAGAGTTGTAGGTTTTGTTTGTCACAAATGATAGTTTCAAAAAATCTCGACATATTTGCATTGTATTCTAGGAATAAATCCCGCTAGGACATGTATAGTCAAGTTCTGTCACTTGTGCTATCCCTCTCCTACTCGCATTATATCCAAACTATATCCAAAGTTGCCATTGTTTGAATACATTCTTGTTGATGCTATCATATACACACTTTTTGGATTCACGATAACATGAAGGAATGAGGAGATCACACTAAGGGGATGAAATCACACACAACTGGATTTAGCACTATTTTGTAAACGCCAGTGTTTGAGCTATCAATGTTCTCGTTCAATGTATCAAATAGAGTAGTAAATTCTTTTATTTCGCTTAAAATTTCACTCTCGATATCTCCGGGAAGTTGTGGGGATTGATAGTTTCGAGAAACGTGATTCATTCCTCACTTCGATGTAGGATCGAGAGTCTTTCAATTCAAAATAATTAGTTGCTTAGATATTTAGGATAAAATCACAATCGCACAGCAAAATAACCACACCAGGCTACTTTGTTTGTTTTAAATTCAGTTACTAGATTAGTTGTTCATTTTATAAATATACTAGAATAATTGATCTTTAATTTCATTGAAATACATCATTGAAAATACAAAAATAGAAGAATGCTTGCATAGTGTAAATACATATTTCGTAATTAGTTTATTAATTTTAGTTAAATGTTGAATCATTTTCCATGAAAATCACAAGACCTAGAGAGCCTAGAGAATATATATTGGAACCAATAGTGGCTCAACCAAACCTATGTACAACATTAGCTGATATAGATCAAGACCTTAGGATACAAGTCTTTCGAGCAACGAAAAACCTATAAGCAATTAGTGAACTACTGAGAGGGTTAAATATCAAGACACAAAGCTTACACATGTTGGTAAAACCATCCTAACTATAGGCTACCTTGATAAAATATCTGAATGACCGTACAAGGATTTTAAAGAGAACAATTATTTGGTTGCGATCCTTTAGTTCCACATCCTGATGCAAGAAACCTCCTCATTGACATAGATACTAGTTTATGAATTCAAGTTGCTGAGAACACCCGTAAGGTTTTCTGAGAAAATTACCCAACTTCTAGTTCTAAACATAGAGGATGAAAAGGCGTATTATTACTTAGATAGTCGGGAGAAGGGATTTATTTTTCACATGACCATAATAGGTCCACAACAACCACAAACTCACAGTTGTGATCCCCAAGTCCCACAACCCAATGGGCCTGCAAATCGGTTAAGCATTGACACCGGTTTTGAACACTTTGGTATTTAAATTGTCACCAATCCCGCTGGATATTATAACATTGTTCTCCGTATTAAATATAGAATCCAATCAATCTAAATCACCCATAGTTCACTACAAATCCACTAAGTCACCTATGACCATTTTTCATGACCTTTTCTTGAGACATATACGAAGCTCCCACAGGTCACTTCCCACGTATCCAACAACCAAGAAACAGGATCTTGACAGAGCTCGACATTGATTGGAGCCTCTGAATAGCTATTATATCTGAACGATCCATTACACCAATTCAGGTTAGGAGGGCCTTCTTTGCCTTAGATTCACAGATTCCATTATTGCGTATTGAGGATATAAGATTACCCGATTAGCTTGTCTGTATCCATTCATATTCAACATTCACGGACGTCTTGGCATGACCTCGGGAGGTCAGGTACGAGGAAGAGGTACTTGTAGATTCCCATGCTCGCATGTCACTTTTCCATCGTACAAAATTGGTGAACCCGACGTGAAACAAACAAATATTCCCTTTTCTTTTATTTCATTTCTTTCATCCACCTTCGCTCTTTCCCATTATTCTACGGGTATTCATACACCCCCAAATATGTCGGGATATGATGCATATGGTAGACCTCTCTCAGGTCTCGAAGTAAACTATAGTCAAACAAATAGACAACCATTGCCTCGCTTTCTACATGGGCTGATAACTATTCAAGTAATTACTTGTCATCTCAAACTCCCCCTCACAGAACTAGTTCTAGTTCTTTGTTCCGAATTGAGGAATTTGATCAACTCGCACAAACACAATAGCCAAAGCCCTCAAGCTCTAATAATATGATGTTTATTAGAGAATCCACTTCATCTCCTCAAGTTTTGTTCGAAAATGATTAGTATATAGTCATATCCACTCCCTTTTTGGATGAGGAGTACTTAGCACACTTTGCTAAAAACGAACAATGCTTCCAAAATATGTATCCACCTATAGGGATTTTACAAATACAATCTGATACCCTATTCCAGAAAACACCCCCATTCCTCCACCTATGGGAAATACCCTCGGTGAAGCTTGGTAGGGTAATGATCAATTCATAGCAGGTATCACACCCCTTTACAACCTCAAGGTATACAAAAACTCCCTTAAGGCAAAGCACTGTGTCTTCACCAATAGAGGTCATTTCAACCTTAGCTGAAAAGGTTAGAGGGATGGAACTTTCTCAAGCAAACCAAAATTCATATTTTGGGAAAGCAGGAATCCCCAACCCTCTGCATCACCCCAGTCAGGTTGACCTCCTTATAAGAATAGGCACGTTAGGCATGCCTCCCGAACATCCGTATAATTACCCCCAAAGAATGCCAACTAGGACCGTATTTTCAAATACCACTCCAAAGTAGAAAACTTGACACCTCCCGGCTTGGCACCAAACAACCCATACAAGAAAAATACCCTCCTTCCTTAAAAATTTATACAAATTCACCACAAGGAGACATGTTCTCTTCTCCCGGGATGTTCGTTCAACCACAGGGATTCCGTTATGTCCCTACAAACATATATTCTATGTCATATCAACAACCCTTGCCACCGCCACCTCTACTCCTCGTGAAGTACCATCGATGGTCGAGGCCTACACAAAGAGGGGACTTATTCAAAATATTTAAAAGAGCCCCTAGACTTCACCATATGAAGTGTTATGCTTCAAATACCTCTTCTTGATTTACCCAAATACAAAGGGGAAGGGGATCCAAATGCACACATTAAGGCTTATGCCACACCATATGGGAATTACTCCTTTGGATGGGGTTGTTGCAAAATATTCCCTAAAACCTTAGAAGGTATTTCCTTGATTGGTATTCAGAATACCAAGCCTCAATACACTCATTTAAACAACTCATGTTAGAGTTCATCAAAGCTTTTGACATGAACAAATTGTTCGAGCACAGAATCGGGGAATTCTTGTATATTAAACAAGAACATAATGAATCCATTGCTCATTTTATTCAAATATGGCATACGGTTCTATACTCATCAGCAAGTGCTCCAAACATGGATCAAATGTAACTATGTGATTTATTCCTTAATTATCTAAATAGAGAGATAAAGGAAGAAGTCCGTAAGACCCCACGAAGAACTTATAATTAAGTACTTGAGAGTTCTCTCCAAATCAACCAAGTAGTGATAGATAGTGGTCATAAGACATATGGAACAAATGGGAAATTAACCACTCCCAATCAAAACACCGTGGCCTATCTCGAATCTTTGGGGACACTAGTCAAGGACCTAAGATCCTTAACAAGAACCGCAAAGTTACAATAGAAGGGTAATCACCAAGTTAAAAGGGAAAACGTTGTAAACATTTTTCCACCTATTAATAATCAAGTGAAATGAAAATATTACTCCAACAATCAATGCAGTGAATTTTACTCGTCCACCATGACAACAACAACAACAACTAATCTAAATAAAAGGTCCAATTCAAAACCCAACTGGATATCGAGTCAAAACCAAAGGCAACAACCTCAAAATTTTTATTCTAACAACCAACAACCTTATCAGAATTTTGGGCCACAACAAATTATAAATCAATAGCCTCAAAATTATAATCCCAATTTATATTGTTGCTTCCACAATATTCAAGGCCACGATACTAGGACTTGTTGTGAATACAATAAATTCATGCAGCATTTTCCAGAAGATCAAAAATAACTCTTTATAGATATGTATTTAGAAAATTATGTAGTACCCACACCAAACACTTATACAGAGCAATTTCCCCTCAAAATGCATCGCTCAAGATCTTTAATGATCCACTCCCAAACCATTCTAACAATAACAGGCTAGATCCTAGCGGAACAAACAAGGGTGTCATAACAGGAAACAATAATCATGAAGCTTCAACTTCATTAAATCGACCACACACCTAACTAGTAACTCAACCCCAAACTAAGATAGTTGGTTTGGTAGAGTTAGACACCAAGCTACCCGTAGAAACCATAACAAGAACACGGGATTATTCTTCTCAACCTACTACAAGTTATCCATTAGAACCAGACAACAGTCAACAAATGTTGGTAAAACCCATAGGTGCCTATGATTTAATTAATGACCTAACTAAAACCTTCTCTCACATCTCCTTTTTGGATTTGTTAAAAAACTCTCCCACCCACAGGGCTGCCCTCTTAGAAGTGTTAGGCCAAGGTCATTTAATCAACATCACTCCTCCTCCGGAAATGTAAGTAAACCATGTAGACTTTGATGTTTATCCTCCGGGGCAGCCAGATAGGGATACTGAATTTATATTTGATATAAGAAAAATGCCAACAGACGTTGAGATTGCACGAAGAGGCAACCCAAATTTACATTTGCAAGTATGGATTTACAATAATTATGTTAAACGTGCAATGGTTGACGATGGGGCAACAGTTAATATAGTCCCCTTCACTTTTCTTCAAAAGTTGGGATATGGAGAGACGAATTGTTCCACAACACAAAATATGCTAAGAGGTTATGATAGCCTCAAACCCACTTCAATTGGAACCATAGTTTTACCAGTCACTTTAGGACCCAAGATGGTCCTCACCGAGTTTTATATTATAAATTGGGAAACCAACTATAATATGATCCTTGGTTGGCCATGGATACACCGCATGAAGGCAATCCCTTCCACATTATTCCAAGAAATAATATTTCTACACTTAGGGAAAATATTCGTGGCACAAGGTGACTCAAAACCCTTTGATATACACCTAGCTGATTTGAAGAAAAGACTGGGCATTCACTCTGAGTTTGAACTCCCAACAAATCAACTCATCAAACAAATTAATTTGAAACCAAAATAAGAGTTGATACCCACAATAGAATTTGAAATTACAAATCCAGCCAAGGAGCTTCTAACACTCAAAAATGAGACCAATGTTATAAAAATAGTGTCACTAGGGACTACCGCAAAATTGTCGAGTTACTAGAGAAGCACTTACCTATTCTACTACCATTTGATTCTATGGGTATGAGACACAACCTGGGAATTTCTTCTCTTCCATAAGATGAAATTTTTATGGTAGAAGTAACCAAAGCAAAAGAAATAGATACGACAGATATCCCAACATCCATTTTTCCAAGCAAGTATTGGACTCTCCACTTCGATGGAGCTAGATGTCACTTTGGAGCTAGGGCGGGAGTAATCTTTACTTCACCCGAGGGAAAGATCCTACCTTTCGCCTTTAAATTAAACTTTGAATGTACAAACAATGGGGCTGAGTACGAAGCTCTCCTCCTTGGCCTCATCCTAGCCAAAAGAATGGGTGTCGATAACATTAGAGTGCTAGGAGACTCACAACTAGTTACAAACCAAGTCTCTGAGGTATATGAAACTAGGGATGAACATTTACAACTCTATAAAATAACAATATTAGATCTAAGCAAGGGATTTAGATTCATATCAATTAAAGCAATCCCACAAGAGAAGAACCTTCTCGCAGACTCAATAGCAACCTCAGCTTCCCGTTTCACTCCAAACAACAAGTTGGAAGATACAAATTTCACAGTATCACTTCGTGCGAACCATTAGTGTGTAAAATACCAACAAACTCACTCCTGACTCATGGAGAAGCTGAGGATGATTTTTCTATCGTGGATCACTTTGATGATGATAGAGTCACTCTTGAATATCTAAATGCCTATGTGGAGCTACACCTTGCTCATCGTATAGTTGATATTTCCCTAATACCACATTCCTCTTCCTATTTTGGAAATCCCATGGTAGAGTCTCCTCCACATAAGGATCTCGATATCTATGAGATAGAAGATAGAGAAATTTTGGAACTACCTCTAGCCCCACCTGAATTTGAAGAAGGTAACACTTCTTTAATAGATGAAACCATTGACATAAACATTGGAACGGAGGAAGAACCAAAAATTTTGAAGTTAGGATCCTCATTAACTCCAGAGGAGATAGAAATACACAGCCAAATCCTCAAAGAACATCAAAAAGATGCAAAACCAATTAAATAGAAGTCAAAACCAATGAAGCCAAAAGTGGCTCTCATGGTAGAAGAGGAAGTAATAAAACTTCTCCAAGTGGGATTCATTAAGCCTCATTGACTATTCAAAATGGGTATCTAATATCATCCCTGTCCTAAAAAATAATGGGAAGATACGCATTTCCATAGATTTTCGGGATATTAACAAAGCTTGTCCCAAGGATGACTTCCCATTACCATCCATTGACGTTATCATTGATGCAATAGATGGATTTGAACTATTGTCCCTCATGGATGGGTTCTCAGGGTATAATCAGATTAAAATATCTGAACAGGATCAAGCCAAAACTACATTCATAACTCCCTGGGGAACTTATTGCTACACTATCATGCCATTTGGTCTTAAGAACACCGACGCTACGTATCAACGGGAAATGACATATATATTCCATGATCTTATCCATAAAATTGTGGAATCCTATGTGGATGACTTGTTGGCCAAGGCTAAGAAATGCTTGTGATCATCCAGAAGTGCTTCGTATCATCCTCTCATGATTAATTGAATATGGCATCACATTAAACCTAGAGATGTGTGTGTTTGATGTGACAAGAGGAAAAATTATGGGCTACATTATCTTCACGGGGATTGATGTTGATCCACCAAAATACAAAGTTGTTCTCGAAATGATCCTACCATCGATGAGTCTAGAATCAAGTCATTTATTGGGAAACTCGGTGCAATCAAGGTTCATCCCATATTTAAGTTTTGCCATTCATCCAATCAATAATCAACAATATATAACATTGATTGGATGAAGAATACAACGAGGCCTTTGAAGTAGTTAAATGCTTCTTGTTGTCTCCACCCACGCTAATGCCTTTGAAACCAGACTACTCTTTGATCCTATACTCATGAGCCATTCATGTCTCACTCGCTTTGCATGTTGGCTCAAGAAGACAATGACAAATGAGAACGTGCGGTCTATTTCATCACCGAACGTTTCTCGATTATGAGACATGTTATACACAGGAAGAAAGAGAATTCCTTGGCATAGTCTTCGCAACAAAACATTTAAGACATTACATGTTAAACCAAGAAACAAGGGTCATTGTAAAGATAGATCATTTATGAATGTTTCTCATGCAAGGATATTTATCTAAAAAGGTTGGACGTTTCATAACCTTAATGGGTGAATTTGAGTTGACATTCATAAACTAAAAATCCATTAAGGGAAAAATCATTACAGATTGGTTAGCTGACAATCCACTAGATGGAGGCAATCTGGTAAATTTGGAATTTCTTGATGAGTGTGTATACTTCGTTGAAACTAGGCCCCCCATCTCTACATGTCCCTGGTACACTGATATCATCAATTTTATCATAGACCACACATACCGAAAGGTGCCACATCACAACAAAGAAGGTGGTTATGCATTATTACCGCTAAATATGTTGTTTTAGAATAGGTACTCTATCGTAAAGCCTTCGACGACATGCTTCTAAGATGTGTCGACATAGAAGAATCCAAGAAGATTCTTCATGAATCCCACAGTGGGATATGTGGAGGCTACTTCGGTGATCACACCAACACTTTCAAAATACACTGGATGGGCTATTTTTGGCCCACTCTTGAGCATGACGTAGTGGAATTTGTACGTAAGTGCCACAAATGCCAAGAATTCTCTCACGAGATTCACATGCTAGCACAATCCCTACAACCAATAGTGACCTCGTGGCCCTTCTCCACATGGGGTCTAGACTTGATAGGGAAATTATCTCCCTCATTAATCGATGTCCATAACTTTATAATTACAGCCACGGAATATTTTACCAAATCGGTGGAGGCCATGCCTCTCACCACCATACTAGGTTCGGTAATTGCCAAATTCATTCTGAATCAAATCATTTACAGGTATGGTGTTCCACAAGTCATTATCTCAGATAATGGCATGTCCTTTAAAAATGATGAGGTTCATGAGTTATGTAGCAAATTCAAAATAAACCATCACACAGCCTCTCTTTACTACCCTCAAACCAATGGGTAGGCCAAAGCAACATAGACATAACATTAAAGACTATTCTCCTCAAAAAGTCAAGGAGAACAAGCAAGATTGGCATTTAAAAATATATCCAACCTTGTGGGCCCATCGAACCTCAATAATAACACCAATAGGAGCAACCCCTTTCTCGCTAGTGTTCGGGGCGAAGCAATTCTCCCACTTGAGATTGAAATACCCAATCTCGCATCCGATTACAAGGGATTTTGGATGAAGAAGCTTACAGGAGGCACACCTCTCTCAACTAGAAAGCCTTGACAAGGTCAAGTTAAACACCAAACAATAGCATACAGCCTATGCTTTGACTTGGATGTTCCAGCAGTATAACAAAAAATTCTACAAGTGAGAAATATATGAGCGAGATCTAGTTCTAAGACTAGAAAGTCGGATCGATAAGAAAACTGGCGAAGGAAGGAAGTTTCAGCTGAAATGGTTGGGCCCATACCAACTCATGAAGGACTATAGAAATGGTGCATATATTTTGTTCACACTAGAAGGTGAGGAATTTAATGAAACTATCAATTCCTTGCATCTTAAACGGTTTTACGCATAAGACATCAAAATCACCACTTGTACATTATAGCTACCTACATTGCATTAGTCATTTAGTTGTTTCATTCTGTCCACTCATTTCATAAAAATTGTAGTCCAGGAGCTTACTCTTAAGTAATCTATTACAAATTTCTTAAAGTATTGGAAAAAGCATTCAATCACATCTCTTTAAACATCATCAAGTATTTTCAAATCTTCTCATCAAATTTGACAGACAAGTATTGATGAAAACCATACCAAGGCCTACATACTTGGTTTTTATCGTATTTCTACTAGGTAAAGTTGTCCTAACCTACGGTCTGTTCTAGAAGCTTATTGGTGTCACATCTATCCCTCTTAAATCTATTTGAAAGAAAGGATATCCCAAAATCATAGATAAGAAATGTCAAATTAAATGGAATCAAAAGCACCAAACAAACGAGAATATTTTATTTTACACACTTCTTTGGCCCATCAACCTTTGGTGATAAGCCCAGATCTCTTCTTGGTGGTGTGAGGTTAGGAAAGAAAATAAGTGCCCTTACTCATCTATATCTTGCCCTTGGTGACAAACCTATGATTCTTACTAGTGGCATCGGGAAGGGTGTGAGGGGTCCATTCACACAAATTAACAACTCTTGGTATGCTAGAAGCACAAATCAAATTCTATTAAGAGAAAACAAAAATGTCCAAATTCCGAAGAGATCAAATCCTCAAAACCAGATTTTGTCAACCAAGTTGCCATTTATTAATCTAAGTCTAGATAAACTTGAAAGTAAGTGGCCTTCTAAGCTTGGTGGCAGTTTTGAGTAGGCTAAGTGTGTAGGTCTAAGTTTGGTTTCTATTCTCGGTTTTTCTGTCTCTCATCATTCCATTCAAGTGAAACTCATACAATTTGTGCCCTTTCTCACCCTTGGTGTTGAGCCCTCATCTTCTTACCGGTTTCATGGAGTTAGGAATGGGGCATGTTCATATCTTTATCACTATATACTCATCACGTTTTGCCAACATAAGAAAAAATTATAGACATTTCCCAAAGAGTTCAAAATAGAAGTACTACCATATGTTAGTATCATTTCATATCAGCATTACAATAAAAACATACAAAGTAAAACATGTTGTTTATTATCATTTGCCATCCATTGCATACATTCTCAAAAGCATGGAAACAAGTACTCTAAAAACATCTAGTAGACATGTGGAAACAAGTCACCAAATTCTAGGCACCAAACCAAATTCTAGGCACCAAAAGTCTAGATCTATAAAGATATATATATATATATATATATATATATATTTTTATATACAAGTGATGACATCATCATGCACTAGGCATGGTCAAAACTCTCAATAAGCCCAAAAAGTACAAAAACACCCATATAGATATATGAAAAACACTACCAAAATGGCCTCTCAATTCCTATGGGATCCCTCGAAGGTGCATGACCACGTCTAAGACTCCAGCTATGCTTTGGCGCTCGAATGCACCGAGGGCTCATGATCACGCCCGATAGTTGTCATCTCACTATGAGAATGACACCTCATCATCAAGTGCTCGGCTGTTTCGTATCCAGCTACCTCGGCATGGAGAGAAGTCATGATCTTTGCCACATGCCAGATAGAGGTAAAAACATTAGTATGCCTACCGAGATCTTTGAAGGATCTCCCACCTCCATGGAAATCTCCGCATGTGTCTTCTTCGAGGGAGCAACACGCTATTTGTGCATACTCGGTGAATCAAGTCTTGCCACTCATCGGCAGTCGTTGCAAATGAAGGAGAAAATAGGTTATAAAATGATTAAAGATAAAACCAAGAGTAAGAAAAACAAAAACAAATAACAACTAAGACAATTCTAACTAAAACAAAGGCAAGAGAAGAGTAGCAACTCACTCGGATCGCCAGGCCTCTAGGAAGGATCTCTAGGATTCGTGCCTTCCACTGATGCCACCATTGACCGGTGTCCCTCTACCACATCTAGGGAAATGTGATGGCACAACGGACTCGCCATCTCCCCTAAATCCCGAGAAATAATTCCTTTGAGACCAGAGTCACCCTCTCTGCACTCCGCTCCGCCCTCTCGGCCCATAGGATCTCCTGAGTGTCATGCCACTCAAGATCACTATCATCCTCCCCACCCATCTCTCTCGATCTCCATCTCCTCTGTCTCCTCCTCTGTCTCTCCCTAGTGAACTCCTCAGACTTGGAGTCCACGTCAATGGGCTCATCATCAGTTATGGGCGAGACCGCGTGATCTGAAGTAAAGGTGCCTGAGGAGCACCGGCTCTCCCTCGGGCACGTACCACCCTCCTAGTCATGATGGGAACACCAGGAGTAACAATAGTCCAACCCCGGCCCCGGATCCTCCTCCTCTACACCTCTCCCATACGGAGTAATGTGCTCACACACCCAACTCATGACAAGAGTCGGGTGGCTCAATGATTATCCTGTGTCGACTACCCCTGTATAAATCATGGTAGGTGGTCCCGAGGATGTCTTCTCCGCAAGTTTAGACACGTCCATGGCCCTCAATCTGTGCAATAATGGGGGCCCAACAATATAAGAGAGCGTCTCCTCCCTTGTCCCCAATAAATCTTTGATGGCATTGTGGAGCATGGGAATATCTGTCTCAACAATAGAGTGGATCCTCACTCCCTTCTTTGACCCCATCAATGCAATCGCATCAACCACATAGGTGGCCCACTGAACCACATGAGATCTCGATCCTGCTGTCTTAAGAGACAACCACTACCCAAGGATCGGAACCCCCAAAGATATCCGGTAAACATCCTCCGGGTGATGATCCACTCACCCGTAACTCCCAGCAATCATAAGTTTTTTCGATCCACATCCCAAGATGTGACTAGCAAAGTAATGTGAGGGACCTATGAAATCCTCCAAATTCCACCCTCTTAACAGTATCTCACTCTACCTAATAGAGTGCCTCTAAGCATCGCTTTGGGAGCCAATCACACTCCCTCTCCCGCTCCATCTCGATATACTCATCCTTCTTACGCATACACCCAAAAATGTAAAAAAGGAGTAAGTATAAAAATCTGATTGGAAAAATTATCAAAGACATGTAAAAGTGAAAAAATGCAAAAATAAGTTAAGTAAAGCATTGTTTTGGCTTTCTGTCACGAACCACCACCCTGTGTAGAGTGGCGGTTCAGAATCGCCGCCATACACAAGGTGGCGGTCCTATCCTCGTAAACAAAATGGCTCGAATAGCCTAAAAATTCCTAAAAACAAGTAAAATTCACCATTTTAGCTAAAATAAGGACCTACCCTATGGGTACCCCCACAGAGACTCATTTAAAACTAGCATTTTCAAAAATAACCCCCAGAAAGACAAAGATTTCATCATTTTCACATTTTAGGTTCAAAAACAATAAATTGAGAAGAACTAACCCGAGACTTCATGGGTCGATGTTACACTCACGAAGGCATGATCACTATCTCACAATGAGCGTTTTGACTATAATCTCGTTAAAACCGTCATCGTGGCTCCTAGAGCTCAAAATAATATCAAATCAATCCTCAAAATGAATAGTGAAATGAGTTAATTTTATATATAGAGAGAGCCCTTTTAAATTGATGTTGAATGTCTTTTGCATTTTCAGAGTGTCGAAAGAGGTAATTTCTAAACCCCACATAGATGGTAAGTCCTCTTTTCATATCAATTTAGCCTTATTTCTCAAATTGTTTTATCTAGCTATACTTGAGTCCCCTTTTTTATTTTACAGATAACGGGACTTTAGATGGTGACTTTCTGACACATGGGTGTGTCAGGTATAACTCCTAACTCCCCATTTTGGGACCACCATACTCGGATCCACCATTTTATGCCTCTTCATGGCTAAGATGCTTCTCCGAGGGGGAAATATGTACATACCCAAAACTGTAGGGTACTTTGCGTATCGCGGAAATATGTTACACATACCCCAATAATGATACAGATCTCCTTACAAGGTTTTCAGAATCCAAAAATTCTCACCAAGTATATGTTTGTATCCCGCATGCCTTGCTTAGCCTCTTCATGCTTTGTTTTTCCCTCTGCCCTCCTTTTTCTTTGCATTTTGGTCTTCAGTGACGAGACCGCCACCTATCTTGAGTGGTGGTCCCATGACCGCCGCCTAGGGTAGTGCGGCGGTCCTCAGTACCGCTGCCCCCGCACAGGTGGCGATCTGTGCACGCATTTTCTAGATTCTTCCAATGATCACGTCAAACATAAAGCTTCAATTTCACCCACTTTCTTTAACCACTTTGGCTTGCATTAATGTTTTTGGTTCCTTGATAATAGTGTTTTCCCTTTGTTTATAGTAAAAGAGTTCAATTGGGAGTTACCCTCTGGTAATTGCATTTGCTATAAATAGCCATCTTGTTTTCAAACAAATGGTCCTATCATCACCAATCCAAAGACTATGATAATTCTCCACCGAACTCCTCATGATATGATTATTTACTAATGCATAGCCTTTAGTTTAGTGGATGTAATGCTGAAACACGACAACAAACACAACACAAAAATATCATAGACTATGATACGAAGGAATGATGACAAATCTAAAATATAAGTGTAAATTATAATATCAACATGAAATTGTTACAATCTCACCCATGAGGTACTTCAAGTGTTATTGACTTCACTTGCCTTCCAACAATAACTATGGGAGAAACTTCAAAATAGATTCTTTAACACACTTTCTAAATGATGGCTTCCTTTACACACTTACTCATACAATATTTCTCACTACTTTCTCTATGCTAAATGAGGGGGTGGCCTATTTATTTATAGGAATTCAGGCTTATCCACCCTATCTCTAAGATATGATAGGAAATCTCTTCCGACCAATCATATTCCATGCCTAAACTCTTGCCTTTACATGTAGGCTTATCTTCTAAGATAAGATAAACCTTATCATCTCACGGGGTTTCACATTTTAGACTTTTCCACAAATAAAATACACAAAATATTTATGACATCACTCTTTTTCCTTATTACAAATATAATATTTCTAATTCCTAATCATGTAGACCCTACTTCTCTACTTACCCCAACTTTGACATTTTAACATTACCGGACCACTTACGACAAATATTTACTTTTTACCACAACATTCCTATTGTACTTTGACTGTTACCATACTCTACTTTATTGGCGGCACCGTACTGATGACACCGTTATCTTCTATTGGACGCCACTACTAATTATACTTAACAACATCCTATTCCTAATACATACATTAATAAAATAGAAATTACGGAGGAAAATTTTAATGTGGACATTTTCCCCTTCCTAACTTCAACTTTATCCTCGAGTATACTATTCTCGGTGCTTGGAAAATCTTTAACTTGTCATGGTTGACCCATTTCGTAATGGGAGTACCATCCAATTCCTCGCATTCGATATGTATGATTTTCATACACAACTGCTTTATTTTGTAGGGCCCCATCCATTTGGGAATAAATCCTCTTCCTTCTTTTTTGTATCTGGAATCATATACTAGAACCAAATCATTCACATGAAATGGAGACTAACAGATCTTTTGATCAAATTATTCCTTATGCTTCATTTTCTTCTTATAGCTTGTATCCTTCGCTATTTCCCTCATTTCCTATAGAAAATGAAGATGCGCTAACCTTTTTTTCTTGAATCACTTTCATCCATCCTTTCATTTTTCATAACTCTCATAATGGGAATATCAAACTCAATAGGAAGAACTAGATCAATGCTATCACCAACCGAAATGGGAGTATCCTGTTGCTAATTTTGATGTTGCTCTATATGCCCACAATGTTACATGAATCCTTTTATCCCATTTATGTACCTACAAGGCTATATCTTTTGCTAGAATTTGACACAACACAAAATTTATTCGTTCTACTTGTCCATTTGTGCTTGGCTTGTATGTTGTTTCCTTCCTCTACTTAATAGAAAACTTGTTGACTAGGGCTTCTACCGCCTCATTAATGAAGTGGCTTCCTTGATCATTATAATTTCTAATGGGCAACCAAATCAGTGACAATGCATTCATATATGAACCTTGCGACTTCATCCATGGAAGTTGTTTTCAATGGCCTAGCTTCACCTACTTGGTTAAATAATCATGCCAACCGCAATATACTTATTTTGTCATGGGGTAGTTGGAAGTGGACCTATAATATATATTGCCAACTTTTCAAAGGGACCAAGTGGAAGAATACAACATAATGGAGTTGATGAATTCTTATGGTTACCATGTGTTTGAAAAATATCACATGTCTTACAATAATTATAACAATCTCTAAAAGGAGTGGGCGGTGATAACCTCGCATCCAAGATCCTTCTTGGTGTAAGTTGTCCAGAGAAGTGTCCTCCACATGTACCATTTTGGAATTCTCTTCTATCAGCTCCTTCCCTTGATCACGTCCAACTTCCCTCTTGTACTCTCCATCAGGTCCTATTTGAAATAATACTTCATGCAGAATAGAATATGGATGACTGGCTTGAGTAATCTTCCTCTTAGTTTTTGCATTGGCACCATCAAGAAACTTGAATTCATTCAGATAATTCCAAATATCTATGTATTCACTAGGGATTGTGTCAGGATAACAATGTTGTATCTGGGAAATCATCATCATCACAAGATGATCCTAAACCATCACAGGCTCGAGAGAGTGCATCTGCATTGACATGCTTCTTTTGTGGCCTATCTATAATATCAAATTCAAATTCTTGTAGAAAAATTATCCATCTTGCTATCCTCCCCGATGGGTTAGCTTATTTATAATATATTTTAAAGCCTCGATGATCTATTACGACTATAAATTTCTACCTTAGCAAGTAATTTCTAAACTTCTTTACAACAAAAATGATATCTAGAGCCTCTTTTTCTATTATAGTATAATTTACCTCAACACTGCTCATTTGTCTTCTCCCAAAGTAAACTAGATGATCATTCCCATTTTCATCTTTTTGGCTTAGAGTACTTCCTAGTGTTGCATCTGAGGCAT
The DNA here is from genome assembly GCA_018340775.1 of Taxus wallichiana var. yunnanensis. NCBI lineage: Eukaryota > Viridiplantae > Streptophyta > Pinopsida > Cupressales > Taxaceae > Taxus > Taxus wallichiana. Next base: position 586,338,973 of record CM031242.1, on the reverse strand, counting down.
CAGTATACACAATGAATGGCTTGCTCCAATCTAGATTCTTTAAAATAGGTGAAGACACCAAAGCTTCCTTCAGTTGTTTAAAAGCTTCATGCACCTTATTTCCTGGTTCATAAGTAACATCCTTCTTCAAGAACTAGGTTAGTGGTTGTGCAATCTTTGAGAAATTCTTGATGAACCTTCTATAGTAACCCACATGGCCTAAAAATGATCTCAACTTACTTCTATTCATAGGAAATGGTAACTCTTTGATTTTGAAACTTTATTATGATCAGTACAAATACCATCTCTGATACAATATGCCCTAACAAAACACCTTTATAACATCCAAAGACACGCTTTGTAGGGTTTAGTGAGGCTTGTGCTTCATCTAACCTTTGAAATGTTGTCTCCATCTGGTGCAAGTGGTCCATCTTGCTCCCATAGATGCAAAAATCATCCAAAAATACTCTGATGAAGTTCCTAATGTAGGGTTCAAACACCCTATTCATCAAGCGCTAGAACGTTACTGAGAATTACACAACCCAAAAGGTATAACTCTATAATCAAACATTCCCAAGGAGTGGTGAACGTGGTATTAAGATTATCTTTTTCTACTATATGAACTTGGTTGTATCCACTATATCCATCAAAAAATTATAGCACTCTAGCCCACTACTTCATTCAAGATCTGATCGAGAATGGAAGAGGGTAATGATCCTTCTTTGTTACCTTGTTGAGCTTCCTATAATCAACACAAATGTGTAGTTTCCCATTGTTTTTTATTGAGATCACAATAGAAGAAACCCATTCTGAATTCTCCACAACAAATATGAATCCTGCATCAAGCAACTTATCTATTTCTTCTTCTATAGTTTTGGAAAAATTAGATTTCATTCTATATGGCATTTGCTTTATGGGATTAGCACCATCTACCAGCTCAATAGAATGTTATACCCAACTTACTTAACGGAGTTCCTTGTAATAAAAAGTGAATAGGTGTATGTACCTTTGAAAGAGCTGGAGGTAGGATTCCTTCTCACTCTCCATCATAGCATCACCAATCTTTATTTGTTGGAGACGATCAACAATTTCTTCTTCAGATAATCTTATGGGTTCATGAGTCGGTGTGACTGGAAGGATATCCATGACCGAAACATCAACCTCACTTTCTTCATCTTCTGTGTCCACTTCACTGGTACTAGAGTAATAAGAGGATGTCCAATCATCAGTTTCATCACTTGAATCCACAGGTTCTACCTTATGATGCCGAGGGATCATGTTTATCTTCACCCTCTCTCTGCCACGTCCAAGTGTCATGAAGCCTTCATTCCAATAGTTTCTTGCATGAACTCTCCTTAGCCATGGCCTTCCTAATAACATTGGGTACACAACAGTACCATTTTTCATCACCTAAAAGTCTACTACACATACAACACCAATAACAGATATTGCCACATTTGAAACAACACCTTCTAGTTTAGTTTTTCCCTTATTTAATGACCTTAACATAAGTGTTGAGGGGCGATCAATTTTTAAACCCAACATATTCATTACAAACTCACTCATTACATTAACTACAACACCTCCATCAACTAAGACATCATGAATTAAAATACCATTACGTAATACCTCATCTTGTGGAGCATAGGAATCAACCTCTACCTCCAAAATAGGGACCTTAACATCCTTCCTTCATTGAGCATTAAGTCCACTTCGCAGCTCCTGCCTCTTCTCAGAAGACATAGCCAAGAGTTGACCATATGTAATATTTGCAGGCCTTTTGGACAGATCTTCTAAGATGGAGTATGGTCCTTGTCCCTGTGAAATTAGAAAATCTTGCACACCCAACTTTCTTCTCTTATGTTTCTTACTAGTTTCTCCTTTCATCTTCTTAGGATCATTTCCATCTTGGTTATCTTTTTCTTTCTTTCTTTTTGTTACAAACACATCTACTTCATTATTTATGCTCTTATCTACTACATCAAAAGAATTCACAGGTGCTTTTCCTTTATCATTATCTCTTGTACCAGATGTAGAAGCTCTATCTAGACAATTATACTTATAATGACCATTTTTATGACAACCATAACATACAACTTCAGAAATATTTCTTTTTGGACCTCTATCTCCTCCCTGAGAACTAAATTATTTTCCTTGAAGAAGATTAATAGTTAATTGGCCCATCTTCCTGAGAAGATCTTCATACTCGGTAGATGTACTCTGGAGAAATATTTGTGTTCACCGAGAGTGGTTGTGGATTCTAGACCAAAGGTGCTTGGTGTAGGCTTTACCTTAGCAGCAATTTCTTTGGGCTCCTCTTCCATGCTTTCTTCTTGCCTTCTTGTAATCTCTTTTTCTTGTTTAATGGTAGGCTGGGCGGTCATACTTCACTCATTGTCGATATCGGCTTCATCCTAAGAATGAAGTGCTTACAGAGGAGATTATCCATGCCATTCATCAACCCATCCACTAATCCTTCCTTCTGGATCTAGGCATAGAGCTTCCTCCTTAGCTCTAGAACACGAGCATGATAATCCCTTATCTTCTCCTTCTCTCCTTGGGATAGCTTTGTGATCTCGATCATGAGATCTGAATATTTTTGTTTTTCACCAAATTCTTCAAGAAAACTTTCAGTTAATAAATCCCATGAGTTTTTCACATTATCACCTAGTGTTTCGAACCACCTAAGGGCTAAACCATCCAAAAAGGTAGGAAAAAATTCAGTCCATTGTTCCCTTCTTATAAGGCCATTACAAATACAAGATTGTTTAAACTCTTGAATGAAAGATGAAGCATCTTCATTAGATTGGGCTGAAAAAATAGGAATCTTCCCCATTTTCAAAAATAACCACAGTGAAATACCAACCCACAAGTACAATTAATAAGACTTATGTGCACAAATAATTGGAATCACTATAATAGAAAGGGACTTTACACCTTTCTAGAGTAAAATAGAAATGACCACAATAAATTATGCTAAAACTTGACTTACTGTGGTAAAAAATGACTTTACTGTGGTAAACACTATTCACGGTAAAAATTGAAGTTACTACGGTAAATACTATTTATGGTAAAAAGTGACTTTACTGCGGTAAATACTATTCAAGGTAAAAAGTGAATTTACCATGGTAACTACTATGCAAAGTAAAAACAAGGTTAACCTCCAAATATTTTCTGACTAAGTGGGAATATCTCTCTAGAAAATCCACCAACGAGGAATGGTCCGGCAACGGAACCAAAATGTCATCACCAATCAGGCACTATGATAATTCTCCACTGGGAACTCCTCATGCTATGATTATTTACTAATGCACGACCTTTAGTTTGGTGGATGTAATCTGGAAACACAACAACAAACATAACACAAGAATATCATAGACTATGATACAAAGGAATGATGAAAATCTAAAATATAAGTGTAAATTCTAATATCAACTTGAAATTGTTACAATCTCACCCATGAGGTACTTCAAGTGTTACTGACTTCACTTGCCTTCCAACAATAACTATGGGAGAAAATTCACAATGGATTCTTTAACACACCTTCTAAATGATGGCTTCCTTTACACACTTACTCATACAATATTTCTCACTACTTCTCTCTATGCTAAATGAGGGGGTGGCCTCTTTATTTATAAGAATTTAGGATTATCCACCCTATCTCTAAGATAGGATAGGAAACCTCTTCCGGTCAATCATATTCTATGCCTAAAATCTTGCCTTTACATGTAGGCTTATCTTCTAAGATATGATAAACCTTATCATCTCACATGGGTTCCACCTTTTTAGAATTTTCCACAAATAAAATACACATAATATTTATGACATCACTCTGTGTCCTTACTACAAATATAATATTTCTAATTCCTAATCATGTAGACCCTACTTCTCTATTTACCCCAACTTTGACATTTTAACATTACTAGACCACTTACAATAAATATTTAATTTTTACCACAACATTCCTATTGTACTTTGACTATTACCATACTCTACTTTATTGGCAGACTTTGATCGATGGTGTCATTATCTTGTATTGGACACCGCTACTAATTAAACTTAACAACATCCTATATCTAATACATACATTTATAAAATAGAAATTACGGAGGAAAATTTTTATGTCGACAGTCCCTCACCTTCTCTGTTTTATCATTTAGTCTTTGAATTCTTGCTTAGAATTCCACTAGCTTCATGTTTTGCATCAATTATCAGCTTTCCTTTGTTGTTTAGAAGTCATTCAATCTTCTTGTTTCATCTTATTCCATTGTTGTTCCATACAATCAGCTTAGCATAGAGTAGCTTCATTTATAGATTGGAATCCATTAGAGTTGCAGGTTCTTTTGTCACAAAGGATAGTTTCAAAAACTCTCGGTGTATTTGCATTGTATTCCCATAATAAATCCCATTAGGAATTACATAGTCAAGCTCTGTTCACTTGCGCTATACCTCTCCTACTCGCATTGTATTCGGTCTATATCCAACGTCATTATTCGAATACCTTCTTCTATGATGCTATCATATACACACTTTTATAGATTCGTAAGAACATGAAGGAACAAGGAGATCACACTCGAGGGGACAAAATCACACAAAACTAGATTTACCACTGTTTTGTAAATGTCAGGTTTGAGCTATCAAAGTTCTAGTTACAAGATATCAAATAGAGTTGTGAATTGTTTTATTTTAGTTAAAATTTCACTCTAGATATCACCAGGGAAGCTGTGGGGATTGATATTTTCTAAGAAATTGTGATTCATTCCTCACTTTTGAGGTAGGATTGAGAGTCTTTCAATTCAAAATAATTAGTTGCTTAGATATTTAGGATAAAATCACAACTGCATAGGCAAATAGCCACACCAGGCTACTTTGTTTGTTTTAAATTTTGTTACTAGATTAGTTGTTCATTTTCTAAATATACTAGAATATTTGCTCTTTAATTTCATTGAAATACATCATCGAAAATACAAAAATAGAAGAATGCTTGCATAGTGTAAATACATCTTTCGTAATTAGTTTATTAATTTTAGTTAAAAGTTGAATCATTTTGCATGATAATCACAGGACCTAGAGAGCCTAGAGAATATATATTTAAACCAATAGTGGCTCAACCAAACCTACCTACAACATTAGATGATATAGATCAAGACCTTAGGATACGGGTCTTTTGAGCAATGACAAACATACAAGCAATTAGTGGACAACGAGGGGGTTAAATATCAAAGACGACAAAGCTTACACATTTTGGTCAAACTATTCTAACTATAGACTACCTTGATTAAATATATGAATGACCGTACAAGCATTCGAAAGAGAACAAGTATTTGGTTTCAACCTTTAGTTCCACAACCTAATGCAAGAGACCTCCTTGTTGACATAGATACTATTTTATGCATTGAATTTTCTAGAACACCTAAGGTATTCAGAGAAAATTACACAACTTCTAGTTCTAAACATAGAGGATGAAACGACATATGATTACTAGATAGTTAGGAGAAGGGATTGATTCTTCACATGACCATAACAGGTCCACAACAACCACAAACTCATGGTTGTGATCCCTAAGTACCACGACCTAATGGGCATGCAAATCAGTTAAGCATTGACACCAGTTTATGAACGTTGGTATTTAAATCCTCACCACTCCCGCCAGATTTTATAATGTAGTTCTCTGTATTAAATATAGAATCTAATCAATCTAATATTTTCTAGGCTAGACTAGAAAATAACCCATAGTTCACTATAAATCCACTAAGCCACCTATGACCATTTTTCATGACCTTTTCTCGAGAAACTCCCACGTCACTTCCCACGTATCCAACAACCAAGAAACAGGATCTCGGCAGAGCTCGACATTGATTGGAGCCTCCGAACAACTATTATATCCGAATGATCCATTACACCAATTTAGGTTAGGAGGGCCTTCTTGCCTTAGATTCATAGATTCCATTATTGCATATTGAGGATATAATATTACTCGATTAGGTTTTCGTATCCATTCATACTAAACATTCACCGCCACCTCGGCACAACCTCGGGAGATCGGTACACAGGAAGAGGTACTTGTAGATTTCCATGCTCGCATGTCACTTTTCCATCATACAAGATCCTACTAGGAAATTATTTCTAGAGGTAGGAAAAACAAAGTGAGAAGGAAGAAGAGCACGGAGAGTTGTTGGAGATCAACGATCCGAAATAGATCTCCATTGATGAAAGTGATCAGCCTATCATTGAAGATTTCCATTCAAGTGATTCTGAATTAGGTAGTATTTTTGTGGAATTAAATTCTCCATCTAGAGAGGGGCCTTCATTTGAATTTGAAAGTTTTCTTCTCATTCTGCTCTTGTATTTTCTAAAGTTGATAGGGTTTTCCAAGAGACAGAACCTTGAGGGATATCCATTTTTGAATTTATACTCCGTGTTTCAAAACCCCTTGTCCCTTATTAGTTTGATTCTCCTATAAGGTCACCTCCTCAAAACAACATGGCTTTTGAGCCCCACCCAGGACCTCCTTTTGTTATAAATACCTTTGGTCCTATAAATTTTAGAGGTATGGCCATTTATCCAAATGCGATTCCCAGATGTGCGAAATAGACTACCAAAGTTCCAAGGAAATAATGCTATAACCGGTGATCATCACTTAAAGATTTTTATCAACATAATGGAGGACTTTGAGATTGAATTTTAAGATGTATATATCAAATTATTTATCCATACTTTGAAGGAAGATTCCAGGGTATATAAAGCTCTATCGATTATTCCATTGATTCTTGGACCGAGATGAACAATGCATTTAGATTATAGTATGGTGACAGAACGGATCCTATATTTCTTCATTTAGAATTTGAGAATATCAAAAATAAACCTAATGAGTCGGTGTATGGTTTTAACACTAGATTCAATAAGACATTGAGGAGAATTCCTGTAAGTTTAAGGCCATGTGATGAATGTTGTCTCATAAAGTATTCTCATGCATTTGATAAGAAAGTTACTTACTACTTAAGGGACAAAACCCTACCAATCGAGAGAGGCCTTTACTATGGCTTTATAAATTGAGAACAACATCAATGCAATTGGAAAACCTCCTAAGAGGGAAGGTGTGAAATGGGTTAATATAGAAAGACCTCAAGCAAGTAAGGCTTTGCTGATTTGGAGGAGGTTGTTAAAACTCCGGCGGGGATATCAAAGAAATCTCATACAAATTAGCTTGGGTAGAGAAATGGATTGGCCAGAGTTCACAAGGCCAACATAAGTAGCAAGGCTAAGACAAGTTTACCAATCATCCTAGAAATGAGCAGAGATCTGATGACAGAGGCAAGGGACCCATGGGATCTATAAATAGACATCCCCAAGCTAGGGAAAATAGAATGGTGCCTGATCCTTTGGTTGCAAGAGTTGTTGTTGTTGAAGAAATAGATGTAATTGATTGGTGTTATAGATGTTTCATGCCCCATGCCCCATGTGAAGTAGATCAGCAAGAGGAAGAAGAATCTGATGATAATAACACGATGATGATGCATGCATGATGGAGTGATCTACAAACTCATAGCAAGGACCAAGTTCAAATGAGGTGATAAGTGCTAGAACTACATGATTTTTTGGATTACATTTACCGTACCTTTTCTTCCTCCCTCTCATACTTTAGAAGTACATACTTGTACAATCTTTTGAATTTCCCAAGAATGAATTTGAATATCTAAGAGCTTTAATGATAAAGAAGTATGCTGGAGGAATCCCATCCGAGGAGGATATGCAATTATTGATTAACGTTGTTGTTACTCGAGAAAAGGATTCTAATGTACTAGGAGTAGAGCTACTAAAGGAGTAGGGCCTCAAGCCAAACCTAAAACTCCATTTCTTTCAAATATACCTAAAGAGGTTCTAACAAATATACACCTTCCAAAGGCCTTGTTATCCCAAATAAGAGTCATACTTCTCCTCATGCCCAAATTTTCAAAAATCCCATGCCATCGATGAATGTGTCAATCTCCCTTCTAATGCTACCTTGCCAAAGTGTGCTCCTTATGACATAGCCCAAGATTTGAGTCAAATCAAAATTAGTGTTCTAATTTCGAGCTTCTTAGGATTCCCGAGCACAAGAGGACGGCATTGGAGTATTTTAGATTGAAAGAAGAGAAGAGTGCCCTGACAGAAATGTAAATATTGTGGAGACTCCACCAAATATTGAAGAACTAGAAGCACCAACAACATCGAAGAGCTAGATGAACCACCCGAGGTTTATTTGATAACATCCTTGGTAGAGTCTCAGCTGAATTTGGATCCAGTCTTCACCACTCTAATCATTAAGGACATGTTGTTGTAAAACTATATGTTTGATTTGAGGGCATCATGCAATGTTATGCCTCAAGAAGTCATGAATGAACTAAATATCAAAGTAACAACAACATATGGGAAGTGCACTACCATGGATTCCAGATAGGTGCTAGTGGTGGGATGTGTGAAAGGTTTGGTGGTACAACTTGTAACCTACCCCAACAGGAACTTGAAACTTGATGTTGTTATTGTTAACTACCTAGCCAATTGGGGTATGCTGTTGTCTAGAAAATGGGATGCTAGTGTTAGTGGGAGTCTTGAAATGGATATGTCCTATGCCACCATCCCAATTGAAGGTAGTCTTGTGAAGTTGTATAGAGAAAAGAAGATGTTACACCTTATTGGAGACCCCAACAATGCATCTTATGAAGTGCTGAACACAAGTGTTGATGCTCATAACTTTATTAGGTTTGCTAATGGGAAGGAGAACAAACTAGATCAATGTAAGAATCTTGAACAAGAAGGCTCTCCATGGACTCTGTTGTTTGATGGATCTTTCTCCAAATTTGGAAATGGTGCTAGTGTAGTGCTGATTTCTCCAAGCTTGGAAGATTTTGTTTTTCTTTCAAACTTAACTTTGAGTGTACTAACAACATTTTTGAGTATGAGGCATTGTTGTTAGGTTTGATAATTGCTTGGAAATACTATGTTAAAGACATCATTGTTAAGGGAGATTCAGAACTAATTGTTAAACAAATCAGAAAACTATATGCTAAAAAAATCAAAGAATGAAACAGTATAAACATGCGCCTAGGACTTGATTGAGATGTTTGATTCATTTAACATTATGCATCATGATAGGAAGTTCAATGTTATGGCAGACAAGCTTGCAGTGTTGGGATCTTGGTTTGATAGTTGTGTAATGTCCCCATATTGTGAATATGATGTTGAAGTGTTAACAAGGCCATCTATCCCTAACAACATTAAACATTGGCAAATTTTTGGCGATGATGTTCAGTCAAAATATTTCTGCAGAACAAAGGGAGTTCACTAATCAGTGTATTGATTTGGAGCCAATGGTGTGTGCAGCAGAGGGTAAAGAAACTTTGTTTGGCAAGGATATCATCCAACTAAAGACTAATACCATTCCTAGAGGACTGGTTGCTCTTGAATCAAACTTTGATAATGTTGATTACATTACCAATAGGTATATAACAACCTAAAGGGATGTTGAAAAGCATGACCTAGGTATAAAGGAGAAACCAAGGAAGATCTAGTTGGGAAGTAATCTGAACAAGGAGGAAAAACAGTCCTATGTCTAGTTGTTGAAGAAGTATCAGGACTACTTGGCTTGGTCTTATTTAGAGTTGAAGGCATACAGAGAGGATTTGTTTCAGCATGAAATTCCTTTGGAGCCTAATCGAAAAAATTCAGAAAAAATCGAGGCCAATTAATCCACTCCTCTATGTGAAAATACAAGATGAATTAAAAAAGCTAAGAGATGGAGGGATCATTCAACCAACAAGGTATTCTTCTTGGGTTGCGAACTTAGTGCCAATTAGAAAAAATAATGGTGATATCAGGTTGTACGTGGATTTTAGAAATCTAAATAGAGCATCAATGAAGGATAATTATCCTTTACCAAACATGGATAACATGCTGCAATTAGTGAACCGCTGCTCTAACTCGCTTTCTACTCTGGATGGTTTCTCTTGGTATAACAAGGTGGTTGTAAAGCAATTAGAGAGAATCAAAATTGCTTTCACTACTCCATGGGGTACCTATGTGTATGTGAGGATTCTGTTTGGCTTGATGAATGTTGGATCTATGTTTCAAAGAGAAATGGATGTAGCATTTGTGAGATATATAAATGAATTCATTGTTGTGTATCGGGATGATGTGATAGTTTTCTGGAGGAAGAGAAGTGGTCACCGCAACATTTGGAGAAGATGTTGATAAGATGGAGAGAGTGTGGCATTTCACTCAATCCAAAGAAATACCATTTCGGTGAGTGAAGAAGGCCAATTTATTTGGTCACATTGTATAAAATGATGGTGTTATGATTGATCCTGAGAGGGTAGAGGAATTCAGTCCTTGTTTGGGAAAATAAATTTTATCATAAGATTCATATCAAAATTGCTTTGAGTTGACCATTCCAATTACTTGCATGCTAAAAAGGACCAAGTAATCAAATGGGAAGAAGCTACCATTTAAGCTTTCAATGGGATCAAGGAAGCATTAAATCATGCCCCTATTTTAGTAGCTCCAGATTACAAGAAGCCTTTTCAAATGTTTTCTTTTGCTTCAGAGAACACTATTGCATCTATCTTATTATAGAAGGATGATGAAGGGGCTAAGAGGCCAATTGATTTTTTTAGTAAGGAACTACAAGGGGTTGAGTTGAAGTACACCATTATGGAGAAGCAAGCATTTGCCTTGGTAAAAGAGACAAAGGTTTTTAGACCTTATATTTTGAGCTCTAAAGTTGTTACTTATATTCCCCATGCGATGGTGAAAGATGTCTTATTAGAGATGGATGTCTCAAGAAAAATATGTAGATGGGTGAACAAGTTGCAGGAATATGACATGGATATCCAAACCATAAAATTGGTAAGAGGTTTGGGTTTAGCTAAACTCATGGCTAAGAGCAACTGCAAACTATTCTATTCCCGATATGTCATTACTGATTTTGAGTGAGCTTGGAAGAATCTTGAGGGATTCCTCTTAAGGTGCATTATCAAGATGAAGCCCCCAAGATAATTGTTGATCTCCATGGAGGATTTTGTTGGGGGAATTTTGCTGGAAGAGTCACAACACACAAGATCCTGAGGGCTGGTTATCGGTGGCCAACTCTTTTGAAGGATACAACTTTGTTGGTCGGAATATGTGAGATTTACTAGTGTTTTTCTAGAAGACAAATCTTCAAACTACCCTCCTTTGCATCTTGTATCAATTGAAATCCCGTTCAAGCAATGGGGAATGGATTTCATTGGTGAGATTTCAGACCCTTCAATTGCTGGCCATAAGTGGTTTTTTATAGCCACTGATTACTTCACCAAGTGGGTGGAGTCAATCCCCACCAAGAGAGCAACACACCAAATTTTCATGGACTTCGTGCTAAACCATATCATCTACTAGGTTTAGAGTGCGAGTTAAGATTGTTGCTAAAAATGTCATGAGCTTCAAAGCTAAACCTTTGGTGGAAATGTGTAAAGAATATGGGATCAATTTGACATATGCCTCCAACTATAACCCCCAAGGCAATGGACAAGCAGAGTCCAACAATAAAAATTTATTAAAAATCATTAGGAGAACCTTGGAGCTGAACAAAAGGAAATGGAGTGAGTAGTTGAAGTTCATTTTTGGGCTAACAAAATTACTATTAAGAGGGCCACTAGAAAATTCCATTTGAACTAGTATATGGCACTCAAGCTCTTCTCTTTGTATATGTAATTATCCTCATATCAGTTCATTTAACAACTAGAATATCAAGAAGTTAGTCCATATGTGGCTCATATTAACTAGATTGTTGAACTTGATGAAGAAAGGAGAGCATCTCACCAAAGGCATGTGAAGTTTAGAGAAAAATTGAAGAAGTTATTTTACAAGAAGGTCACTCCCAGAGCTTTCAAAATTGGAGATCTTGTGTTGTTGTGGGATAGTAGACATGAAGACAAGGGAAGCATGGTAAATTTGATGCACTATGGATGGGCTCTTACTCCATTAACATTCGGATTGGTGAACATACCTTCTTCTTGAAATATTTGGATGGTGAATTGCTCGAATTACCTGTTAATGGCAAGCACTTGAAACATTTCATGGATTGATTCCCTAGAATCAAGGTGAGCATCATTTATATAGTATACAGTTTGTTGGTTTCTTTCGTATTTTGTGTTTTTTCTCATTCTAATCCTTGGTGCCCTAGTTTTTCTAGTTCCTCAGTTCGTTTCTAGGAAATGGTCTTGGTTTTCTACCCCGTAAGTTGAATCCTTTTCCCAATGGATGTTTTTTGGCACTTGGTATGTTATTTGGTTCTTGTGGCACTCATAGGGAATGCCCATCCTTGAGTTGGAGCCAATGTTAGTGCTCAAATTAGTATCGCCCCATTTTCCATTAAAATCCCTCGCCTTATGGCTTCTATAACGTTTTTGTCTCCCGGTGTTGGTACCTGATGGCTTTGTCCTCCATTTGGTTGCCATGATTGGTTCCCTCTAGGTCGAAGGTCACTTAGAAATCTAAAATTAGTTCTTAATTTCTCTGTCCATCCAAAGGTGTCTATTAATTGGGTGTAAAACTTGGGTTGTTCCTTCCCTTCTATTTTTTGCAGTCGTGTATTGTTGTCCTTGTCATTTTGTCCCAAGTACCTGAATAAATGTCAATGGATATAGCTTGGATGGTCATGTTTGAACCTTACAACATCTCCAGATTCCTTGTTCTTGAAGAAAAGTTCATTTCCGTGCTCAAACGGTGGTTTCCCTATGTTTTTACGGGTTGATAGGAATGTTTCTACCATCAAATTTAAAACTCTGCATTAGTGGAAATGTGGCCCTTTTTGGTTGGATACGGCTTGACAAGGTACTCTTAAATTTTTGGATTTTTTCAACCCAAAAATGTGCCCACGTGGAGGAACGATGCTCATTTGAAGACTCACCTTTTGTTTGGCCCACGTGGAGGATTTCGCCACTTTTCCTAGACTTTGAAAAAAATTTCATGTAGCTGATATAGTTTTGGTGGGTCATGGACACGTGGTGGGTTGGCACTCATTTGAAGATTTGTCTTAGGGTCCAACCTTAACAAATGTGACAGAGGGATAGGTGGAGGCTTCCATTGGCTCTGCTGGGACTTAAAATTTTTAAAGAAATTTTCTAAGGCTTGGGACATGTGGTGAGCCCACGTTCATTCAAGGTCTCCTCTTTTGGGCACCATATTGAAGTTGCACGAAGACGACATGTGGAGGCTTCTCTCACTCTCCCTTTCTGTTTAGGCTTTTCAATGGCCAAAGAAGACTATCTCGGACCTTGGACACATGGCACCTTCCACTGAAATCTCAAGCTTTTTGGAAAACTCTACCGGACCGAGACACGTGGTGACCCCACACTTATTTGGGGTCTCTACTTTTGGGGACCATCTCAAGATGCGTCATTAAATTGCATGGCGGTTTAAAAATTCAAGAGGTGAGGAGGCGGGCCATCGAGGGGCAACTTGGATTTTATACCCCTTATTATTTAAAAATATTTAAATAATCAAAATGACCCGTAAGCCTGACAGAGAATAGTCAAAATTCACTTGATCCAAGACGGAGGTGCGGGGAAAATTTGGAAAATTTTCCTTTTTCTCAAATTGGGTGAAATAGCAGAATTTAGCCACAATTCCTTTGGGAACCCACATCGAGACATGTCAAGCCCATTTCTCAAAGGTAGAGGGGCGGAGAAAATTGAGAAATTTTGCATTTTTTCGCAAAAGGTGTAAAAATTAAAAAGGAACCCCCAAGCCCATCTTAACTCGGATCTCCCATGTGGATGGTCTATATTCAAAAGATAGATCAATTGCCATTGTGCATCTAAATCTGATTTTTCTGCCATTTCTACTCCGAAGCTCCGAGGGATGCAAATTTTTACAGCTTTTATCATTTTCTTGGAGTCTCCTGCGCATGCCAATTGAAGAGAAACATTAACTTGGTATCTTGGTTTTTTTGGGAGGCTCGAAAATGTCTTTCACCTTTAAAGATGTAATCTGAGTTTGATTCAAGCTGATTTTTATTTCCTTAGAACGCAAGAGACTCATTGATATCTTAGTTTGATGAGAAAAAATATGAAAAAATCTTTTACCATTAAGATGTGATCTCGACTATTGGCGTTGATATAATTTTAAGTTTTTCCTTCCTTGCACGCAAGGAACTAAATTTGACAGATTAGGAGGAGGGTGTAGTTAGCACACGAGATGAAGAATGACTTACTGAGGTGATGAGCTGAATGATGAAAATATTTGGAGGGATTTTCCCCATACACACCTATCAAATTTTTTTACAAATTTGATTCTTGGAGTCATGATCAAGATTGTAACATGCAATGGTGCTTTGAATGTTTCTATTTTTAGGGAAAAATATGTTGTAAATGAAGTGTTATAAATTGCATGAATTTGTCGTGCAAATGGTCGGGAGTGTTATAGGTTAGGAGAAAATTCTTGAGAGAATAAGTTTGACAAGAGCCCATCTTTTTGAGCAATTATATAAGGAACCTATTTATTTCTTTTGTGTTAAATTTTATCATGTCAAGGTGGTTGTGAGTATACAAATATTGACAAGCTCGAGATTGTTCTAGAAACTTCCCCCTACTGATAAATATAATCAAATTTGAGTAAATTTGTCTGATTTTGAGGAAAATTGTGTTCCTTCATTTACGAATGTCTACAAACAATTTCTTGTTCTCATTGCAATCTTACACTCAAATATCTATGAATCACACAAGATCTTAGCTTTTTATAGTTTGGTGGCACTAGCACTTACATTTATCAAAGAGCTTTCATTTGATAGTGAAATAAACAAGTTTAAAGTCATTGTACTCCTAGCATGATGATTAAGATTGTTTGTTAGCCTTTTAGGGTATCTTAGATGTGATAAAATAGAGGTTGATAGTGTTTAATTAAGTTGTTCAATTTGAGCCTTCATTTTGGATCCTTAAAGTTTGTGTGAAAACATGCTAATCTGGGCCTACATTGAAGCACACCTTCTAGTTAAAGGAACATTCTAGCTATTATGAAACATTCATTTGGTCAAGCCTTCCATTTTGTAAAATCTTTCAAAGATCTTGCAATCAAAATCCACTCGCTTCACCCGCCACCAAAAATTCATTTAAAAACAACTAATCATACCCATACTACCCTTGTTTTTTGTGTGTGTGTGCGCAAATGCATAATTTGTGTTACCAAAACATGCGAAAGCAATTAGTTTTTCATTGTCTTTAGTAGCCCGAGCCTTGCTTAGAAAATATCTCTATTATCTAGGATAACAACACGTGCGAGTTAGATTTTGATGTATTGATCATGTTTTCTTCAAGGTCTTCTTAACAACTTTACAAAGAAGGACATCTCCATCTCCTCCACAAAAAGCAGGCTACAAAAGGGTCCTCTCACCCTGGTTGAAAGGCACAACCATAAAGTAGTGAGGATAGATCAAATCCTCTTAAGGGTGCTACCCATTTCTCCACATCTGAGTGACAAAGAGCAAGTTGCATTTCCCTCCCCTAGCTAAAAATGACACATAACGTGCTCTGCTTGCCTCTAAGCTTCCTGTCAAAACCGTGATGTTGCTCAGCCTTCTGAGGGAGAATCAATTTGGGTACCAAGAAGTACAAAAAGGAACAAAACGTATCAAATATGTAAATGAAAAAGGTGGGACAATAATAGCAAAATTGAGCAAAGCTATGGAGGTAGAAATGCAAGCAAAGGGTATTTAATTTCCAACCGTATTTCATATAATGAAAAGGGGAAGACTGATGTTAGATTTTGGAGAAAATAGAATGTTGTATCAAGTTATTAGTTTGAAGAACGTTCCAAAATCTCATTGGTTGGATACCAAAGAAATGGGAGATTACAAAAAGTCTATCTCGGGTAGAGAAGGAGGATCTCAAATCGTGTGTTCAAAAGGCAAAGTATATTTCCCTTTCTTTAGATGAGGTTACCATAATCGATAATAATTCATGGATATGTATTCATGTTTACACATTTACTAATGAAATGAGGACTCCACCTCTTGGAAATTCATAAAATGAAAAATAATTGTAATTACGAGAATATTTATAAAACGGTGGTATCAAACCCGAAGGATATCATCGAATGAATGACTTTTCCATTGCAAAAAAATTAGTTTGTGTCGGAACCGATGGTGCGGCTATAATGCGGGATTAAGAAATGGTCTCGTGTGTTAGACTTCCTCGACAACTATTGCTCTATATATGGTTGTTGTCCACTTCATGGCTCATGGAATGAATCTCACCTACAAAATTATGAGCACATTTGAAAATGTAGCTAAAGAGGAGTAATTGATATGTTATCTCCATGCCTATTATTCTTGCTATCCTAAGAGATTTTTAGAATTTCAAAAATTTCTATTGGAATAAAAAGGGAAAAACACTTCTCAAATATGTAGATACCAGATGGATATCTATGTATGAACCGGCATGTCGAATATATGATGAATATCCTTCACCGATAGGATTTATGTTTAAATACTTTGCAGGATGTAGATAAAGCTAAAGATCCATTGTGTTGTGTAACTCGACATAGAAACTTTACTCACACTTTGCGGTATTTTTCCCATATTGAGGGAGCTAAATATTTTAACTAATAATGCTCAAGATCGGTCTTTCTACATTACATACTTTATAAGACTCAAAAGACGTGTTTGCTGGAGTCTAGAAAGTCTATATATTTCTTATGGGAGTTTTCAGGGTGCTTCTTTTGAAAACTGGAATACATTGAGATTTGAAAAATTCTAGGTGCTTCTTAAAGTACAATATAAATGATCATCTCGTGTATAAAATAACATAGAAAAGAGATTCCACTTCATACGTACCAAAAATAATTGATATGGTTAACTTAGAAATAGAATAAGTAAAAGTGACATGAAATTTATATGATGCAATATTAATCGAAACTAGGAATAAGTTGAGAAAGATCTTTGAATCGTTAGCTAAAGAGATTCGAGAAAGATTAAAAAATGATAAAATACTTGAAGCAATGGGAGTTGTAAATGCACAGTTCTAGAATTTATCTAGTGGAAAACCTTATACATCTATCAGTTCTTTATTTTTCAAAAACATGGGTGATCTTACTAGTCATTTCTGTAAGACTGTAGAGATAAATGAAGTTTTTGTACAAGGAATTTTTGAAATAAAACTACTTAGTTCACAGTGAATTGATTTTGCTAATACAATGATACAAAAATTTTAACTTCTACAAAACCACGGGATTATAGTGCCATGAAAAGGATTTGGAAGGATATCTATTCTATTAGTATTGTATATGAAGATTTGAGTGAGTACATTAAGTTTTATGAGTTATAACAAACAATGATTCTAGGTTCTATGAAAGATGAGAGGGTTTCTCAGTGCACTATCCTTTTTAAAGTCAAAAGTTTGAAATAGATTGGATAGGAATCTAGAAAGTTGTCTCAAATTGTATGTATTGAGTTACTCAGTGGAGTCTTTTCCTTATGATAGAGCACTGGCATTGTGGAATTCACTAGTAGATAGAAGAGGAGTAAGTAATATTCTTCCTGAACCAGGGGATCGAGACACATCCACAAATCATGTTGCAGTTGATTTCCAAGACACAAATGAAAGTGTTGCTCTAGGACTGTTCAAATTCACATAGATTTCATTTCTTCTATACATTATTGAGACTACTTATGTACTTCATTCAGTGATTACAACTTTCAATAAATGCAATATTATATTTGTCATTATTTGATCCTTTGTCATTGCAACAATGTCATTATTTGTTTCAATTATGCCATTTTTTTATGTTTGGTTTTCAAATTCAGACTAAAATAAGAACACATTCATCTTTTATATCTATTAATTTATTTATTTTACATCTGCAAGAATTCAAAAATGTAATGAAACAAAATAGTGTAAATTTAAGCAACATTTACGTAAACAATAGAAATGAAACATAAGTTGTACTCATATATAGTGACAATAACATTATACAATTCTAACTTCCAATTTTCATATGAAATTGATTTCTCATGTGGCGGATTACTTTATGAAAAATTACAAATTCATAAAGCATTGTTGGCCAATATAATTCAAAAAGGGGTTGTTATAACATCGTAAAGCTTCCAGAAAAGTTACTGTCATATAAGGACACATTACGAGGCCATCCTCTTTTGTGCCTATGATTGAAAATCATAGTTGTCCTTATGTCTTCCACACAGAATAAAAACTAAAAATGTGTTGGCCACTATATTTTAATTCCTACCCTAGTGTTGGAATTGTGACAACACACTTGTCACATTGTGAACTTTACTAACTTATCAAATTTTATGATGCATGTGAATGTTTTTCCTTTTCCTGTGTAAGAGATGGAGGAATAACTCTTGATGCCTGAAGATATCCTACTGTAGTGTTGATATTTTGCAGTATATTCATCTCCTCCTTCACTACATCTCTGTGGACAAAAGTGTTGCATTTGCATCTGTCTTTTCCTTAAGTAAGATTTCTGGATCCATATTATGCTCCTTTATTATCCTTCTCAATGTATTATTTTGTTTATTAATTACAATGAGTTTTTCCTTCAACTGTATAAAATAATTCAGACTTTTGCGGGCATTCTTCAAATGTGCTTCAAAAATAGTTGCCTCTTTCTTTAAATTTTCATATTTTGCCTATAAAATAGAAATATTAATTTTTTAGTCAATCAAATCATATGAAAAAAAAATATTATGGTTGTTATAATATCAGATATTTTTTTGTTTTTCATGTAAAAGTAAATGCCTACTCACAACAACCATCTCTTTTTCTACATTTTCTATTAAAACATTAGTTTTTTCTTTAGACTATTTGTTGTAGTAAGCTCCATGTGCTTCGACATTGAGATTTTCCAACTTGTATAGCATTATGTCTACAATTTCATCATTGTAATCATTACTATATGAAATTTTCCCTAATTGAGATTTTTTAACAAAACATCCTGCCATGTTGGTTGGTCATGTCATAGAAGTGAAAAATGAATGCCTTTGAGCATGATTATGGTATCTAGTATTTATTTCTTTTATCAAAATTTTTGCTCTACTCTCCCAAGACTACATCAAATCCACATAAGACATTAAAACCTCTTGAATTTTTTCCCCCATGCTATTTGATATCAGATTTTCTAATATAAAGTGTGTTTTTTCATCATTTGTTTGTAGAGTAGCCCTTGGTAGAGTAGGAGAGTCAATGCCCGTATTCCATGCACATTTTGTTGTTAAGGAGGAGTAGATTGAATCATTTCATGGGTGTCAAAATAGTTACTCTTGGCTGCATCCCCACTATCGAATCCTAAATACTCCTCATCAAGAGCGATGTTGTTGAAAAGTCGTGTGGCTATTACAATTAAAACACCACCTAGTGACAACCCAGGAAATTCGGTATAGCAAGATGAATTGTTCTGTTGACTCTGCAGGAATCCTAATATTCTTTCATGAAGTCCTCCTTTGTGTTTGTACTTGACATGTTCGAGGAATTGGTGGCCTCATTGCAAGTGGAAATTGACCTGAAGCCAAATTACCTGCATGAAGCAAATAACAAATTGTTAGAATATAATGGTTGGGATTTGTAAATGCTTAAAATTGTAAGGAAAAAAAAAACATGAAAATCAAACTACCATACAATATACCTCGCATACACGGAGACACAATCGTGACATTTTGATATCCAGACCCAAAATGAGTTTGATCTTCATCATCCATCTCAGTAGTTTCTGAATACAATACATGTAGAAAAGATCAGTAGAAATATTAGAATACATAATCTATAGTAATTTTTAGAATTTAGAATTTATATATAAATATAATTTTACTATTGATACTGTAGTAATATATGATGGTAAACGTTAAATGCATATTGACCCGTTGAGGTCACTTTTGACGAGGTCTTACTTGTTGTTGATTCCGCATAATCCATGTCGAATAGCGAGACCCCCTAGAGGGATTTCCCTCTAGCAATTTCCTCCTTATGAGATGCTGCAGCTATAATTTTTCTCTGTAAAATAAAATCATACAATTATTATTTTATTTTAAATATTCAAATTGAAATTGTTATAACAAGTAAACAATAAAAGTAAATTTTACCTATTGTTCTTCGAGACTAATACCAATCATCTTATCATTGATTGCAGTAGGAATCGTATGCTACGTCAATTTGTAGTATGCTTCATTAAAGAAAGCAAAAATAAAATTGCACAAAGAAAATAAAGTCCTTGATTTATCAGTTTGATTGGCTTTACGGGCATGGGAGATATCTAATTTTATTCTATTGGAAAAATAACTACACCAATCAAATTGTTGACCTACTAGTGTCCGTAATAAATATTGAACTTCCTAACAGGGAATGTCTGTGCATCTTCCATGTAATACAATTTTTTTCCTGAAAAAGTGATGCAATCATGCGATAAAAAATTTGTTTGTAATACCTTGTAGAAGAAGGCCACTTGTTGAACAATTAAGAGGATCTACAATTACAAAAAGGAAATGTTATATCTTTTGTGTGGTCAAGTAATGTTTTAAAAAAATAATTTGAAAATAATAAACTTACCATTAACCAGACATTGTAATGAGACTTCAAAAAGTTTTCTCTTCGTCTGTAAGGACAACCTTTGTAATGTAACAGTGGCTTATTTTTTAAAGGTAAACTTGTTAGGTGATGGACATCCTTAGGTTCAATAGAAAAGAAATTTGGCGACGTTTGGATGCATGGAAAGAATGGAAAATTTTCCATCATTGTGCGTGTAAGAGGCGAGTAGGTAATTAAGGACTGATGAATCGAAAGTCAAATTGGGGCATGTTCACAAGCCCGGAAAATAGTGATTTTTCTAGCCAATCCTTTATAGCATCTTTTTCTTTTAGTAGAGCTAAAATTTGTGGGAATGTGAGGTTTTTGTATTAAAATTTGGGTGTAGGAATAGATGTGGTACTGGCCATTGCTGAAATTAGGGAGAAGTTAAATTTGGGTGTAAAATTAGAGAGTTGAAAGAACTGGACATTTACGGATAAAAGTTAAAAAATGAACCTTTGAACAATATTTATAGAGCCCAAGGGTATCATTAATGAAGATTCAATACATTAGTAACAATGCCCAACCCACTCCATCCAAACACTCATTTGTCCAACCCTCATCCGTCCAACCCACCACGGTTAACCCTTGACCATATAACTCGCCGCACATCCAAACCGCCCGAACAACCATTTCTCGTCTATCCCTTCTCGTCCAACCCTAACTCACCAACCCACCTGTCCAACCCCACTTTTCAAACCCACTTGTCCAACCCACTCATCCAACCCACTCATCCAAACCCACTCGTCCAACCCACCCATCCAACCCCCATCCATCCAACCCCTTCCCATCTAACCCCCACTCGTCTAACCTACCCGTCCAAACCCCATCCAACCCCACCCATCCAACCCACCTATCCATTTTCCACCCCAACCAACCCACCCGTATAACCCACCCCATCCAACCCACCCGTCTAACCCACCCGTCCAACCCACCCATCCAACCTACCCATCTAACATACCCGTCTAACCCCGTCAAAACGTAACTAGCTAAAACTTTGAAAAAATGAGGAACAATGCTCAGTAGAATCACCTTTTCCACGAATCATTTTTTCAGAAATTATCCAACGATTCGAATGTCGATTTATGAGATTCGCCAATGATTCGAAAGTAATTTTTCATAGGAGTCTTTTTAAATGAACCTTGTGTGTATTTGTCTTTTACAAATAAATTATATGCATAGTTTAAATCTGAGTTTTTATTGGCATTTTCAGATGTACACCCCAAAGAGCCATGTTGAAGCTACATGAAACTTGTCTCAACAATGTTTAAATGCACTTGCGAAGGGTTCTTCCAGGATTCTTAGCATTTTTGACGTTTTGTTTGAGTTTGACACCCAAAAAATAGGATTTGGATTTAATATTTTTGTTTAGGTTTAAAAATTTTGGAAGGGTTTTAAAATTGAAGTCTAGAATGTTTTCCCCATGTTACCCATGACATCAGCCCCGCCACCAATCATAAAATTTAAAATTACATTGTCTTTCAATCCAATAGAAATACAATTAAACACGTTATAGTTATTTGTTTCATGTTTTTATCATTACTATCATGTCTAAAATACAAACTATGATGTAATAGGCCGTGTTTTTCTTCCAACAACTGATTTTTAGTGTCGCTACTACCATTCCAAGGTTAAATTTTTTGAACTATTTTGAAGATATTTTAGTTTTGTGGATTTTATTTTGGTTTTGTGGTTTATTTTTGTAGTGAAAATTGTGCAATGCCTTCCTATTATCTAGAATTGTTTATTTATCTGGGATGATTTGTGAAGTCTGTCACCATGATCTTAAGTGGAAAATACATTCTTGGATGAAATTCCTACACCAGGTGGAAAATTTGTGACTTTGGATACTCAAAGTTAAATTTACTTTTAGGCCATAATTATTGTGTACCTTGTGCATGTCTTCACTATTATTAATTATTTTAGGTTGTGGGTATGCCAAAAGTAAATTCTATAATTAATAATAGTAATGTTTATAAGTACATTTTGTCTTATATTTAATATTTGTAATTTTTTTCTTTCAAAAATAGTTGTATACATTGTTTATATTAATCTTTCATTTTGTATGTTTTTATATATCTATCTATTTTACATAACTTCAACATCTTGTTTTCACAGATATACATTTTGTATATTTTTAGCATTCTTTTGTATGGTTGCTGAGTATACTTCCATTAGCGTTATCCATATGTGTTGCGTAATGTTATCATTAATCTATAATTGTTGTATATAACTTATACATACCTTCATAGTTTGTTTTCGTCATAATTTTTAGATATCTTATGTATGTCTTTGGAATTCATATCCTGATAATACCAGTATATACATTGTTTAAATGCATTCTCTTTATTCATAATTGTTATGTATGCATTTATATATCTTTTGTTCTTTCTTATAATTTTTGTATGTATATTTTGATTTTGTATTAAGTATTTTTCCATAATTCCAACATATACATTTTATGTCCAGTGCTCTCTTCTCCAATCATGGCCCAAATCAATGGTGGGGGCGCTTTCTTACATCCCCCTAAGGTTTTATCCATTTGAGGACTGCGAGGATCCCAAAAACTTAAGGAAGGAAATATAGGTAAAATTTTCTTTCTCGTTATTAATTGTGTTGAATTTATCTCCAAAGTTGCTAGCAAGTTTGAGGTAAGTGCACCATTTTTTCAAAATGCTATAGAAACAAATCTTTGAAAATTGAAACATTTAAAAAGATTTTGATATGTCTTGCAGACCATAGGAATAATCTTCTAAAGAAGTAAACACACTTTGATACTTCATACAAATCATATCTTATTTGACATGTCAGCGCATGATGAGTGTTCAATACACTATCCCAAACTATGTGCATGTGTCCCCCAAATAACTTCTTTCCCAATTTTTGTGCCTAATCCTACTAAGGTATTGCCCATCCTCTTAATTGCATTCTCTATTTCTACTTAGTTGTGAAAGGTTGAGTTGAGTTACAAACTTTCCATTGTAATTATATTCACTTGTATGTTAGTATTATCCAATTTTTTTCCCTTAGGAAAATTTGAAAAAAAAATGACCTTACATGGGGGAAATGGAGAGGTTGGTTCAGTCATGTGAGCTCACATTTGATTCCAAAAAATCAAGTTGCAGGCAGGCTCGACAATGGCAATGCAAGGTCAGAAAATCAAGGGGTGGCCAAGGGAACATCGAAGGAGATCAGAGCTCAAGCGAGAAGGATGGAGTTCCAATCTCGAGATTCAAAGTTTTGGCATTTAGTATTTCAGAGAAAAGGAAGGTCAAGCGGTGCAAAAATCCTCAAATCAAAATGTCCAAAATTCCCAAAGTTTGAAATTTAGGATTTTGGGTTTTGGGGTTTCAGAAGTCTTAATGAGTGCGAATGGAAAAGGGAGTGGAAAAGTTCAAACCTGAAACTTTGAAAGTCTGAAATTTAGACTTTCGGGTTTCGAGGATCTCAGTGAGAGAAAAAATCCCAAAATCGAAACTCACGAAAGTCCACAATTTTGGACTTTTGGGTTTCAGAGGTCAACACAGGTTTTAGGGTAAACGTGGTGGCATTTTCAGACTTCAGAGGTTCAGGTTTTCAAACTTTAGAGTCCTCAGCAAGTAAAACACAAAAAAATCATAGTGAAATGTCTGAAATTACAAATTCAGAAAGTCTGAAATTTTAGACTTTCGGGCTTTCAAGTTTCATAATTTTTGAACTCTCAAACCAATTTAAAGTAGTGAAAAGTGTTTCAATCTCTGAAATGAAAATGTTTGAAAGTCTAAATTTTGGTATTTTAGAGGTTGCATGCATTTTGGACTTTGAAAAAGATAGAGCCAACCACCCACCATTTTTGCAGAATGACACCTCAACCTTTATATGGCCATAAGTTTTAACTAGGAGCTCAAATTTGCGCAGCAAAGGAATTTTGGAAAGCTCTAAATTAGTGAGCCTAAGTTATTAAAAATTAAGAAATATAGTCTACCATTTTTTAGGGTGTCAGACTTCTCACCTACCCCAATAATGAAGTATGGGCTTCCTTTCTTTCCCAACAAGGAAAAACACATGGAGGTATGGGTTTTGCAGTAGAACCCATCATTGTTGCAGGTGAATTCAATGCATTTCTTGGGTGGTTGGAGTAGGAATTCAAATTCTTCTCTTCTCCTTCTCTCATTCTTCCTATATATTGTAAGGAGGGGATTTTTCTAAAGGTTGGATAATTTTGCTTTGCACCCTCCCTTCTTCTCTTGTCTATAAGTGGATTTGTGGAGTTCAAATCTCCCATCTAAACTATAAATGTAATCTTGCCATTTGGCAATTGTAATTCATTGTATCAAATCTTTGGAGCAATAATAAAATTTTGTGGATGATTTTCAACCCTTTCTTATGTTCATTGCATCTTCTTGATCTCTCATTACAATCTTGGTTATCTGTGCATGGTGGTTGTATTACAATTTTTAATGGTTTGTGTTTATTGGAAAATAAGATGTTCAACATTCCTTTGGTGCATCACCTCTGTTAGTTTAGGTTTATTTTCTTGTAATATTCTTAACCCTATCTCCTTGGCAAGTTAGAGTAGATTATAGAGTAGATCCTCTATAATTTGAATGTGTGCATCTGAATAGAGGAATATGAACTGGCCTTCATCCGAAGAAATTTCCCGATTGCAAAGTCCCACACTTTGGGAAAAGCTCCATGTTATGAAATCACACCAAGAGTTTCAACCCATCAAGTTACAAAAATTCAGGAGTGTTGTGATTACGCATCAACAGTTAGTTCTAAAGTTAATGAGTTAAATTGGATAATTCAAAGGATTTCCATTCAAGAGATAAATATTCACCCATGGTTCAGAAAGAACATGCCTAGGGAACTCATGGAAGGTGCAGAAGAAAACTACCAATATGATGATCCTAGTAACCCTCCTCAAAGTATAGAAGAAATTGTCAAGATCTTAGAGGAAGATGATGATAATGAGGAAGATGAATTTTCACCAAGGATTGAACAAGAGCTAGAGGGAAGTGGAGAATATGACGAATGTTATTATGATCCTAGCTATGAGAATCCAAAACACTACGAGGATCCCAAGAACTATGATGATTCCAAACACTATGACCCCAAATGAAGTTTTTCAAATTCAAATAGAGTATTGGATTGTATAAGCTTATTTCCCTTTTTCGGATTGGAAGTCTTGATTTCCTTATAACTACAACCATAAATCCTCTTCTTGAAGTGTTTCATCCAATTTTTCTATTATCAATAACTTGGTAAAGGTTTGAAGGGAGCAAGCATGTTGTCTTACATAATCTAGAAATGACTGTTTGTAGAATATAATGCTTCTTGGCTAGAGCAAATGCCAACCAAAAAAGGGGTGTGAGAGTGTCATTTCTCACAAAAATGGCCCTCATTGCATATGGTATGATTTACTTGGTTGTGGATAGAATACAATATGTACTATAAAAATTTGTTCTTTGTAACTTCGCTCATTCATGGAGCTTATATATTTTGCATTATTTAGCTTTTGTGTTTCTGTACTTGATCATATAGGCTCCATCAGATGCAGTATCTCAATCAAATGCTCTGAATAAGTACATTGTTTTCATTTCATTTAAAACTAAAACATAAATCAATTGATGATGGATGATCTTATAGAAGTTTGGTTTAAGTACGCTCTATGTGGAACATGCAATGAAGGATGGCTTTGAAGGATTCAGTGTTTGAGATTTTCTTCTTTATTTGACTCTTGCCATTGTTGGGATGGATTTATTGAATGAAGAATTATCTTAAGGCTAGTCACTTGTTTCAATTTTTTTCCATGATTCAAGTTGTATCATTGTAATATATATTTTTCTTTATGATGTGGAATGGGATTCATAGTATTAGTAATGCATGGATGCATATTTAAATAGTCCTTTACTATTCATATTGTTTGAAAAGTTTTTAAATTTTTTTGTTATCATTTATACTCGTCATATTTTGGGCATTCACAAATTCTTCATTTCAAATTTTGTTCATCGTTATTTATCCTATTTTCAGCTTCAATAGAATTTTTATTCATAGATGAGTACATGCGTATTTAAATTATTAAATCTCAAAATATGAAGAACCACATAATTAATGCTCATGGGTGTAATTCCTATGCAGAAGGTTCTTTGGAACTTATTTCTTCTTATAACACAAGGAGACACCCTCAATATTAAAAGAAATGCCAACAAATTTGTAGTGTCAGTAAAATGATTAAAAATGACATTAACTTAATTTTGTAGACACCACCATCAGTTAAAAATCCCAAGGTGCAGAAAACTACATAGGAAACGATGTTAGGAATTCTCAAATTTTATGGGTATATACATAAAGAATGTAGTCAAATTTGTGGTCCTCGTGGCAAGATTGAAACTTTATTTGATAAGGCGGCTGGAAGAAAATCTTGTGTAAAGGTTATCAAAGAAAAGATGGGGAAAATTGAGGCATATTCAATCATTAAATATCCAAAAAAATAAAAACATATTGTCTTGCAAGATTCCAAACAAAGGGTTGTTTATCTTGAAATGGTTTGGTTCTAAAACTTGGAAAGAGGAAGTTGGAAGTTAAAGATTTGGTTTTAATTTGAACAATTCATCTATGTGGTGGATTGGTAAAGCTTTCTTAAATGTCGAGTTGTTCGGTATTGGAGTATTTGTAATGATCATTGGTAAAAAAATTAGTGCACACATAGTTGCAGAAAAACAAATTACTAACAATCATGTAAAAAATACGAGTCTTTAGCTAATATTTCTTTAGATAAATTTTATGTGTTTTGAGGAGAAAATTGCAATGTTCTACTAGTAAAAATGCTATCTTGAAAGGGAATATTGGACCATGAAAAGACTTCAGTGGACAATTGTGTTGTAGATCTTTGACTAAGGATTTTCATTGTTAGGTTTTCTAAACCGGTTTTAGGATTTCTCAATTCTGCATCAATGGATTTTGTTTTTAGGTTCATGGAAATGCCATGCAAGGACATGTGCCTTTGATACTTGTTTCAGTAACTATGGATTCATAGATTATCAAGGATTCACCAACAAGTGGAATACATCCAGAGAGAACCCAAAAAATAGTAGGATTGAAATACATTGATTTGATCAAATACAAATGACAATGCAATTATAAAATGTTAAAAAAAAATAATTGATATGTGAGTCCATGAAGTAATAGGAGGAAAAATCCTTGATCCATGTCCCAATGGTTAAGAGAAAACTAGACATTATAGAGTACACATTGGTGATTGCTCCTGTAATTACGTTTAATCCCTTTGTCACCCACAACATGCACCTCCTACTTGAGAATTTCTCTCCAATTGATCTTTGAAATCCGACACCTTGATAAGATAGCATTTAAGGACAGAGCCTCACCAACCTTAAAATAGGATCACCTGAAAATATAAATGTGTAGGTCATTTATATTTTGTGGCCTATAGAATTGTGAAGCACAAGATTTTGGAAATGCTATGAATTAAACCCTAGTTAAACATGCGTATTAAATGATCTTAATGTTTTATTTGGATTGGATTGATAATTGCCAATTGTATAAACCTAAAAGCGTGATCAACATAATTATGTTTTCCAATTTATTCTAAACATAAATGACTAATAGATCCTTTTGTGAAATGGTCGATAACACAAGTAGAACTTGCTAATGATAAGGGCTAACACATAGCCATAGGATGAAATTTCTCAATCTATGTGTTTTGTTTATATTAAAATGGTCGCATGCACAACTGCTATGTTTTAAAATAACAATGTTATTTGAGTTGGATCCTACAAATATTGCTCCTTATGTTCTTCTTGAAACACATATGCAATAGAAGGTAGTACACATTACAAGATATCACCATCAATATCTCAGTGTTCACATCATACATTTCACAAGGTCTAACATTCACGACTTTCTCCATAATTCACTTGCTTTCCAATATGCACATTTTCCCTCCTTTTCATTGAAAAGATACTAAAAAATGGTCATCGTACCAACACTTGGAGCAAGAAGAAAGGAGGAGTCAAGACTATTATCACTGAACCAAAACAACCCCTCATAAATACTACCCTCTACTTTTGTAGCACCTCCACGACTACTTTACTCAACACTTCTTATATCCAAAGCGGAAGTGCCATTCAAGGCATATGAAATGTATTCATGTTTAGCGCAAATAAAATTGGCTATAAAAGGGTACCACTCATAATATAAAATCTGCAAATATACAAAGGTCTTCATGTATTCTTGTTTAGTTCAGATCTCATTATATAAGATTTGCAAATGTATATGTACAAATTTGTAACAATAATGAAATGTACACATAGAACCTTTCAATCTAATGTATCATCTATATTTTTACACTTCAACTATCAATAACACCCCTTATCAACATGTTATCAAGTGTATAAAATAGACTTTTTTAAAAACCCAACAAAACAACCGATGCAACCATTTTACGAAACACATTACAATACTAACACAATTTCCCTAAATTATAACTATCCCTCTAAATAAAATAACATATAGTGTTTGGCGTTAACATTACATTGTGCACATGTCGTTGCTAGTTAACAAGCCTATCGGCCTTTTTACGCTGAAAGGCATTTCTTCAGATTGGATCGAGGCTGGTAGGGCTTTAACACATGTCAGAAATACGATGGATGAGATGAATCCGCAGATGAGGACGTTGATTACGGATGCAATCCAACCGTCTATGTTAAAACCCTGATAGTGGCACGATTTCCAGTGTCAAAGGCATGGCGGACAGTCTGTCTATTTTTTCTTCTACACGGAAAAGGACATGAATTATGTTTACAACATTGAGTTTTTAAGGCACGGATACTTCCACGTCCTGTACAATTCTATCTTCCACCATCGATCTTTATGCATTGTTTTGACCCTCCCGTCCCTGTCGACTTGTTATTTTCCTACTGAAAAAACTGCATGTGTAAACATTGATGCATGGATTTCCTGGTGGTGCAAAATGAGTTCTCGAGTAGAGGGATTTCATGGCGTTTGCTTTTTCTCTTCCTTCCCAACAAGGAGAGTATGCCGTGTGCATTTTCCTACATGGCTACCTACTCCTCAATTCCTTCTACACCCAACTCCTACAATACATTGCTTCCCATGGATACATGACAATCGTGCCTCAAGTACAAATATTTTTCAACTATTCCTCTGCTAAATGTTTCTCTCTCTACTCTTAAGTTGTGAATGTATATGACAGTGGGAGTTGATGTCATGCTAGAAATAGCAGATGTCGTGGCCATCACCGTCGGACTTACTCACTTTTTGTCAGAATAGGTTCTCTGAGATTTCTAAAACACTGGTAGTAGGTGGTCACAGTTACCACATAAAAGCAGCCCATATGGTTTATCAGCCCCCAAATCATTTTCTGTCAAGACAAAAACATCTAAGCATAATATAATGCTAAAGATATATTTATTTATGTGGTTTTGCAGTTTATGTGAGGAAAAATGAGAATTGTTGGTCGATGGGAGGAGACAACTGGCAGCAGCTGCATGTGGCAAGTCAGGGCACTGGTTTCTATGAAACCCCACCAAATTCCTTTGATTTATAGAGTAGCTAACACTAAATTTTCCGGTTATACGTATAGTGCCATAAATGTCAGCGATTGTTTCCAGATTTATTGGCTCTTTTTGTCAAAAAATAAGGGTCGTGAGAGTCTATGATGCAATGTTGGTGTTGAAAATGTTATCCATTGAATAAGACCGTCTCTGTCTTTTGGAATATGGAATCCTAGTAGTTTTAGGTTTGGAAGATAAAATATATCGTTTCAGGTGAATGGATGCAGTTTCAATTTTAGAGTTTGTAGTAGACTTATAGGAGCATCTTAGGGAAGATGTTGCAAGACATAATGTAATTTGTATTTGTATTTGGTGCATATGATTTGTTAGTCATAAATGACAACCATCCCATATTGTGTAACAACGGAATAATGGAAAAAATATCGGTTATATGTTTTTGTGGATTGTATTAGTGGTCAATATATGTAATTGATGTGAGCTTTAAACATATTTATTAGAATTTCATTCGGTAATTGTATAATGTATTCTACGGAAAACACATTTTGTATTTTTATAATAAGAACAATGGTTATTGAGTCCTATAAGAATGAGCGGTTTTAGGTCATTTTGACTTTTGGTCTATTTATTTTGAAGGCTATTTTAATGCTTGCAACACAAGCCCATCGTGTCATTAGAGGTTGTGTTTCTATCTTTGGATGTTGTTCATCACTTCATATGAAGCATGGTTATATAAAAATGGGTGTGCCATCAAGTGAGGTGAAGATTATCTATTAAAAATATTGAGCGTGGTACGAGTTCAAAGAAAAGTTTATGAGCCTAGCATTTATATACATGGAGGATTGGAAACAAGGACATAATCTAGTGTCACATGACGGGGCTCCCGGTCGGGTTTCAAGGCCATTCGTCCTTTTGAATAGGATAGGAACTTTTGTCAAGGGAAGGATACTTCATTGCTCCTATTCATTTGGAAACTGTAGCGATAATTACGCCAAGTGTTGTTTATTACAATGGGCTAGGTATGGTGAGAATTTAATAGCAGTCACATATATCAATAGAGGATAGGGAGGGGCGAGATGACGCCAAAAATGGCCCATGTGGATTTTCCATCTCCGTGGCTGACACAATACAATGGCACCGTTCAATGACATATTATTTTTTATGTCTGTTTCATTGTTTGCATGCATTATTCAAATCAGAATTGATAACTCCCATGTTTAGCTTATGGCTTTGAGCATGGAAAGGTTAGAAGTAATGGTAAATGATATTATGATGGATGAAGTATAACCAAAAAATCACCTGATATGGTAGGCCAAGGCATGCACATGCTTGTAGATCCGGTCAATGAATTATTTTCTCTTTCTTTCAAGGTTGAACAACTTTCTTGCAGAGTGGAGTTCCATGAAAAAATTCTCCTAGATAGCCCTACACTTCCATTCTTTTATGAATCATACCGCAACCATCACCGTAGAGTAGCATGGGGAAGGTGTCAAACCTCATAAAGAAAAAGAGGCTAAAAACAAGGCTCATCCCATGTTGCATCTAAGGATATCAGCTAGGGTGTGGTCTCCTGTACATTGTGTATAAGCTCGAAGTAGAATAATCCACCCCAAATCAGAGTCCACATACTCCACCCTCTCGATGGTGCTCTCGCCAAAATTTAATATCGTTCATTATTTCTCAAACAGTCATGAAAAACCTTATTTAAAGTTGGTATGACACCCTTGCAAAAGCTAAAACAATATTCATTTCTCCCTTGTAGATGAAGCATATTTAGCAGAGAATTCATTACTATTTTAGGGTTGTTACTCATCAAAAAATCCAAAGTGGTTGGCATAAAGTCCCTCACAAAAAACCACAAATTATATTAAATAATTTCAGCCAGGGTATCCAACAAATTCAAAGCCTTAAAGATTTTTCTTCCCTCAGATAGGTCTACAAGCTCATTGGAAAATCGTCTTTATAACCTATGTTCAAGTCAGCGATGAAATTCAATTGGAATCATATGGGAATTTTAAAGAATAAATATAACTTGAAATTGCATCCTAATCCCCATGATAAGTATCATCCATAATTACATGTTGCAAGGCGTTTTCTCAAGTGGAGTGAACCCACCCGCCACTGACACGTGGCGGATCCATGAATGGATGAGATCATGTTGGGGAGGACTTTAAAGCTTAGACATGTTTCAACCGTCGATCACATCTCCCATCGCTAATACTTGCCGCTATGAATAATGGTGTATAGGAAAAGGAAAGGTCATTGAAGTACAATCTCCAACAAACCATCTCTTGGAGATGAAACCCTAAAAAGGATGAGCCACAATTTTAACATGAAAGTAGGGAGAGATGGAGAAAACCCTAATCTATGGTGTCGTAACAAGGTGAGAGATCAAGATAGCATAGGGAAATGAAAGTGGTTGCAGGGTCACTGAAAAACGAATGATGCATATATTAATGCTAATGTCGTCTCCTCCAAGAAAAAAGTAAATTTGAGAGATAAGCCATGAAATTTCCGAAGTTCCAAGTTTTGCAGGGATGGTTAATTAGATGAATGTTTCTTGAAATTTGTTGGACTTTCAAGAGATTAGCTAAAAGAAATGGTGGAGAGGCATGCTACATATATGGTCTACAGAGGTCTTTGTGCGAGGGAACATGTGAATAATGGCAATAGTCTCAAGATGATAAAGTGCAAGACAGATAATGGATAATTATTTATTATTGTTTGTACGAAGCTTCTTTTCCTTCATCTACTTGATCTTAGAAGTATAAACGGGGCCTACACAACATGCTCCAAGAAACAAGCATACTGAAAAGGTTTCAAACATGAAGCTTGTTTGATTTCTAAATTTTTTTTTTTGCACCTTTAAGACAAAATTACACTCATGTTAATAATATAAACTCAATCATCAATTATTCTTCAAACATCATTGGTTTTCTTGCACTTACTCAAGCTTGGAATTGTAAAGTGGGGCTACAAAGTGCTCCAGGAAACCAAACATTTCGATTGAGTTTTGAACATAGAAATTTGTAGATTTTTCCCATTAATTATTTTTTGCCCTTTAACTATGAATTCCACTCACATGAATAATCATACCAATATTGAGTCAATAAAGTGCATGTAATTTATTCTCCCTTGCCTGTTTCCAACTTTTTGTCATTGTCTTCATATTCATATAAATAATCAAATATTTTGAAATTGTTTCCAATAAGCTTTCACCTTGGAACCTATTGTATTTTCCTTTACATTTTTTAGTTTCCCCTCTAAGAAAAGTTTTTCTCATCACACATTATTTGTTTCCTTGCACTTGATTGAGCTTAGAATTGTAAAGGGGGTGGGGTACAAATTTCTCCTTGAAGAAAGTATTTCAATTAGGTTTCAAACATGGGACCTCTTAAAATTTCCCTATTTTTAGATTGTCCCCTAAAAGTGCATAGTGTGCTCACGTGAATATTGCGAGCAAGATAAACACAGTTTTATGGAACATAATGCATTTCTCCTCACTCAAGCACCTTATTTATCAACCCATATCCTTTCCCTCTTTATCATTTCCTCAACACTTACTTCTTCCCTCCATCACCTCCAACATGTCCATTCTTCAAAGGCAAGGTTGTCAACTTAAAGACAACTTAGTGCATCCATGCTCAAATTTATTGAAGATGAGTTAAATTTCAAATGCATGGAGTCAATTCAAGCTCAAGACATTGCCTTTGATTCTGATTTTTCCAACTCTAGAAGTGTTAATTCTTGAGTCTAGAAGACCGATCGCCGCCATTTTTACCTCCTATGCACATGTGCCGAATCTACACTTCGTAGATTTGACATTTGTTCAAAATAAGATGGTCTTGAAGATAGAACACCGCCATATGAACATCCTTCCCACATGTAGTGAACCTATACTCTGCATATTTCAAAATGTTGCACCATTTAAATGTAGATAATTGTGTCACAAATCCGGTGATTTAGTTATGGATCTACCAAATCAACAAGGTATGGAAATTTGGTGGCTACAACGTTTTACCCAAAACCACAAGAACCTATTGAAGTCAACTAATTTTTAGCAAGTTCGAACCCCCTAGCTCGACTTCTCCATTTGTTGTTGTTGCCACCCTTTGTGAATGTTATTTTCAAACAATGAACCTTTTAAATGCCGATATAAGTCACTAATGAGAGTTTTTCCCTCTAATGCTTGACATTTTTAAACGAATTAGCTAAATCGCCATTACTCGTGTTCATCAATTAGGTTTCGTGTACCACACCAAACACTAAAATTTTGATTTCTAGCATTTGTCACCCCAAGCTATTTCTCTCGCTCTGAGTCGATTAATGTTCACCAAGATTAAACTCCTCCTTTCACTTTGTCTTCATTGACCATTACCACATCCTACGCCAACATCTTGCACTACTATGTAAAAACTTTTCTACATGTCAACTCCATATTCTACACATGTTTTCCCTTCCTTTTCACTCACATTTAAACTACTTTCATTTAAATAACTACCAACAATGGTTACTCCTCTATATCATTACCACCCATTACACCTCCACCCACCATACTAATATTTGCTTCTTTTCCACTATCACTTCCTCCTTATACCCAAAAAATCAAATACCTTAACCAATACTACTTTGCTTCTCTATTTCCTTCCCCTTTCCACATATAGTTCCTCCACTGCATCCCTTTTGGCGTTAACATCGCACTGCTTGTGTGCAATTGCTAGTAATAGCACCTTTGCTAGTTATAGACCGGGAGGAATATAATATTCTATCTCTTAGAATATTTCCACATCGTAAACATGGGATATAAAACGATAAAAATAAAGATATAAAAAAGAAAACGTTTAAGCTGTTCTAAAGTTCGTCCCCGTAGAAAATAAGACAAAAGACATTGCGTAAGCAGTGGCAAAACTTATTTCTTTATTGTGTTCACCTCTCCATTCTATTATTGTCTTTGTTTGAAGCAACTAATAAGCGAAAACTAGGTGTCCTAACAATTATATAAATAAATAAATTGTTTTAATCCCTCCATCCCATTGCAATATAACATTACAGGTTAATTTAAGACTCTTCCTATCAACAGAATTATAAGAATCCAGCTTTTGGAAAAGTAACTCTTTTAACAAGTCTAATACAATATCAATAACAAAGTTATACAATTCATCATCAGCAGCAGAGGAAGCACTTAAATGGTTTAGGTGAAGAAAACATCAAGAAATTGAAATCAATCACTTGCAAAAGGCAGCAAGCACTCTTCTAGGAGGTTCGGAGGGTCTTCTGGCATGCATTACAAACCTGTTGTCTATGACAGCCACATCACCAGCTTCCCATTTCAATTCAAAGCACTCCTCCTCGGCTATTTTGATGCATGATTCAAAGACATCTTTAGGAATCTCAGACCCATCTACCAACGTATGGGTATTCATTCCTCCATATCCAAATGTTAAGAGGTTAAACCAGGCTTTCTTGTTCCCGTCTACTTCTCTGATAGAAACAAGAGGTCCTACCTGAAGCAACATATTATTCCCTTCCCAACTCACCTTGGACACTTTCATCTTTGAATTTGTAGCCCTGAAAACAAAATTGCAAGCATCATTTTATATTTTAGCTAATTCAATCTTCATACATCCTAGTCAACGGGAGGCCCTTCTCTCAGATTATGAGAAACCTTGTTTCTTGAAAACGAAAATCTCGAAATAAATGTTGAAGAAAAATTCGGTTCGAATTACTTACTTTCTCTGTGCTTCCTCTTTTTCCTTGGTATTGTAATGGGTTTCCCAACCCTTTATGTAATTTTCAGGATCGTCCGCTTGAGGATGAATGGATGGACGGAGCAATCCTCCTTTTCGATTTTTCTCACTAACTCTGGATACTTGTCCTCCATTCGCTCAGTGACCTTATAGCTTAGTAAAATAGCAGTTTCGCCTCCTTTGGGAGGGCAATCTCACAGAAAAAGAGCAATTTGGATGGAAATTCTTCATACTATAACAAAGCAAAAACGGTGGTAAAAATATTACAGCCATAGTCTGACAAGAATGATATTTCAACCTCTAGAACTGACTCATTTTATACAATAAAAGATCGTTAATAGACATACCTAGACAACAATTTCTCAATTATTTTGATCCATATTTTCGAAATAAAAAACTGTGGGGTTAGAGTTTGAATCAATTTTCTTGATTACATTCTATCTATTATGAGAATGAAAGGAAGTGAGCAATTTGGTGATGGAATAAAAAAATCGTTCTTAGCTGGTATTACAATAGGGTGACGTTCCTATTGTAATATCCAGTGACTGTGAGTCAGTCCTAGGTGCGAATTCATGTAATCAATACAACAAAGCCTGATAATAGTCTGATTTTTTTTTTGTGGTAGAAGCTTACCATAGACATCTCATGGTGGAATTTGATGGGTTGATGGAGAAGAGCCTCATTTGCAGTATAAACCCTTCCTTCAATCCTTGTTCTTGAAGCTACGCCCAAATATGGCTGTTCTTCCCACCCAAATTCTTCCACAACTTGATTGAAATCCGATGCAGTTTTGATGGGAAATCCCTGAATAACAGTGCTCCTGCCTGTTTAAGCTGAATGTTTATCCACTCTCTGTTATTACGAATAGTATGAAGAAAGGATTGTAGGGTGTTACAATCCTCAGTGTTATTCTGGGGTAACAGAACAGTCGGAAAGAGAAGGCCACGCTCATCAATAACTTGCTGGTGGGCAATCTTTCCTTGCTGGAATGGAGACTCCTGCGCGTTCTCCATTTTATAAAAACTCGAATAATAGCAATGGATGTGTACGCAAGGGTTTTCAGGCGGTCTTATCAGAAATGTATGGAAGAACTTTGGAAGCATGTGAAAGATTAGTGGACCATATTTTAGATATGGACATGACTTATACTTACGTTGATTAGCATGATGTTTTGTGACTAGATGCATTTGGGTTATGATTGGATTTTGTTTTCTGCGAGTATGATCTACACTAGTAGACTCATGGACTACAGACTATTGGATACTGATATTATTTTTATATGGATATATTGCATGTGTTCTAACATTGGATTTCTTCGCCATGATAAGTAGAATGTAGTTGTTGAATTTACATTACTATAATTTTGGATAATGATGAAATGCATAATTAAGTTGTGATTTAGACCTAGAAATAATGATTGATTGAATTACGTATAGATGTTAATAAATTTCATGCATATGGTTATTTTGGATATTTTGACATGGCCACAAGGCCGAAGGAGGTATTTTGTATTTTGCAGGAAACACAACATGATCACAACCATGAGGGGGATTGGGAACCAAACACAACAGGATGTCGGGTGGTTACAACATTTGGTCGTCAAGGCAACTAGTAAATTGTATTGTGTTACCTTTGTTCTTTTATGTGTTAAGAAAAAAAAATTCCATGAGGGGGAAATTTTCTAATGTGACCAAGGGGGTAAGAATTTTAATTACTTGTTTTAACTTACTTTAGTAGGTGATTTTATTTGTGATATCTTTTTTAAAATTTCTTTTGCTAAGTATGTTTAGATTAATTTAACATCTTGTTTTAATTTTTAAGTTTTGGAGGGAAGTCTAGTGGGTGTAATTAATTTTGATGGTTGGCTCCTTGAGCCTTGTGTTTCCTCTTGTATTGAATGCTTGTTTTGAGTGTTGACCACTCCAAATCCTTTGAATCTCGAATTTGAGATTTAGGGCAATTTTGGGGGACTTGTGGGACAAGTTGAACTTGTCCCACACTTCCCAAAACCCCTTACCAACCATATCTATGGGTTGGGAATCCAAAAAGGGGATTATTTATTGTTTTGGGAAGGGAAATGTGACTTTGGAGTGCACTTGTCTTCCTTTTGCATTTAATTGTGCCTTAAGACACATGGGAAGGGATGGATGTGGAAAAGAGATGTCATTCAACCCAACCACCCATTTATGGTGTTTTGGGATTTGAGTTGACTAAAGGGAGGTGGTCTTGAGGATGTGTGATGTGGCATCCTACAAGGAGCCACATCACCCTCACTCTTCCTTTTGTCTATTTATGGAAACTTCCTCTCTTGTTGAGGGGGTTGGAGGTTTTTGTTGAAGAGTTCTTTTGTTATTTTCTTTTGGGAGAGAAAAGAATTGGGAAAGAAAAAAAAAGGAGCTTGGACTTGCATGCTTGGATTGTTTTGGAGGGAGCTTGGACAAAGCTTCTTGGTTTAGGCTTCTCCAATGGAGAGGTAGGAAACCTTCTCCCTTTTTGCTTTCTTATTATTGTTGTTGCTTCTATGCTAAATTTGTGAATAATGTATGTTTACTTTTGTGTATTGTGAAAAATGGATAGAATGCTTAATGTGTAGTGTAGGAGAGGTCTATGGGAAAACTCATGAGGGAGGCATAAGAGTAGAATAGGATATTGTGGAGGGAGTTTGAGAGGGATGCCCATCTTGGGTAAGAATGTTCACATTCTTACCTTGTCCTTGAGGGAGCCATAAGAGGAGGGAGGCATAAGAGTATGGGAGGAAAAAGGGGTACTTGAGGGAGGCATAAGAGTCATAGGGGCTTGAGTTTTATTGTGGAGGGTTTGGATGGGCATCTCATCTCAATTGGGAGGCATAAGGAAAACTTTCCCATAGTTCCTTCTCTTGTTGGCTTGGATGAAAGCCTTGTTGTGAAATGTTTGGTGTTATTTGTGTGTCTCTTTGTTTCTTCTATTTTAGCTTTGAATGTTGTGAAGAAATTGTATTGTGGAAGCAAGTATTGTTGCCTTGAGTTGGAGACCACCCTTCATTGTGTTGTGTTTGGGGCTCGGGGGTCAATGGAGGAGATTGCTTCTCTTCTCCATTGAGTTTTGGTTGGGAGGAGAGTGTTGCCTCTCCCCCTATCTTGGTTGTGATTTGAAATACTTGGAACTTGGAGCATGGATGAAGAACACCTTGGAGCTTGTGAAGACTTCTTCCTTTTTCCTTTATATATATTATTTTGTTGTAAAATTTGTATGTGAAAGAAAGTTGTATCATCTTGTTTTCATTCCAAAAAAAAAAAAGGGACATTGTAATCTATATTTGCCCAAAAGTTCACATGGTTGAAATGTTGGTAGATCTTGTTTAAAACTTAATGAAAATATTGATGGACTCTTACGTGGAATGTTAGTATATTTACAAAAAATATATATACATACTAGATTCCATTTTGTTGCAAAAAAAAGAGGTATTGATAAGTGATATTATTAGTGTATATCTTCTTCTTGTAGTATGAATGGAAAGAGTTAAGTTTTATTGAATTTCCAATATGCCAATAGAGTAGATTACACCCTAACTCTATCATGCTCTCTCTTCATTTAAGAATTTCTTGTGAATCCTTTGCAAATCGTAAAAAGGGAAATGAAATCGATTCTTTTGGAAACCCATGTTATGTTATTGAATTGTGAAGAAAGAAATTCTAATGCAAAATTTAAAACTTAATAAGATCTACATTAAATGAGTTCTTTATGCGTTCCCATTTAATTATTAACACAATATAGTAAATCATGTGTGTTGTTACCTTGAATGCTTATAATATACCCATGTATTATAATGATAAAATCATGTATAAATGTATTAACAAAGTGAAATGAAAATGTATACCCATGTAAAATCTCAAACCTTCTTTTTTTGCATGTTTACAAATATTTTAAACGTTTTTTTACAGATTAGGACAACTTTGCGAGTGGTCTTAGCTTCACAAATATCAAGCTGCATGGCGAGCCTCTGCTTGCCCAAACAAATGTAAAGTTAGTCTCAAAATCAAGACCATCATTCATCACCCTTAAATCGTGTCAAGAGAATAACTGCTAATATAAAAAAAAAAATGATGATGATACGTTTGATAGATATGCACGATAGAAAACTTGATACACAAAGCACTTGATTATCATCACAGAGAATATTTAAATTGTTGCAATGCTTGCAAAAAAGCGAGTTTTGTGTATCGTCTATTTAAGAGTGTTCTGATAGACAAGCAATAGTTGTTGGTATAAGAGATCCATAGTTGATGAGATGGCAATAAAATTGACATAGTTGCATTTGGTCAAATGAATTTCATTTCAAAGATTAGTGCTATCAAAACACTTTCACTTGTCCCTAATCATTTGATTTTCCTTTGGGCGCCTCCTCTCATCCCCAAATCGTTTTTTTGATAAAAATATCTTGAAGGTGAAACCTGAATTTGAGGATGCATTCAATCTTTTAGAGCAGAGATAACAACATAGTTGGATGACTCTGCTTGGAGTGCGCCTCCACTATCTCGACCAGTCCACGCGCCCAGGACCCTTTTTTTTTGCCTCCTTGTAACATGCGTGGCCGGGCAGGAGAACGGGAAAAACGCACGAGATAATGCACTATATCTTGCTTAGAATACTCCTCTTGC
Organism: Taxus wallichiana var. yunnanensis; assembly: GCA_018340775.1. Taxonomy (NCBI): domain Eukaryota; kingdom Viridiplantae; phylum Streptophyta; class Pinopsida; order Cupressales; family Taxaceae; genus Taxus; species Taxus wallichiana. The sequence goes on along the minus strand of CM031242.1, from coordinate 586,298,486 downwards.
ACCGTATCCACGCGTTTTTGCACAGGCATATTGCAGTGTATCCATGTGTGCAAAATAACGTGTTTTGATTCCTGTGGCGGTTGGTAGAGATTTGGAAGCACGCGATGCTGAGGTGAAAGGAGAAGGTATTAATGGTGGACGGTGGTTGTAGAGATCCACCGCCCCCAACCAAAGAGATTTAAACATGGTTGAAATATTTCCCCCCGATTTGACCCTTGATCATTTAATTTCAAATTTCAAAATGTATGTATAATCATATAGACTGATTTGTGTTTAAACTTGTTAATATATCTATATATATACCACCTATATTAAAAGTGTCTAATCCCTTTTAAGAGATATATCTAAAAACCAAACCACTTAGTATATCGGGATCTTTTCTAACATTAACGAAAAACCATAAAAAATAATGCCCAAACTACTAGATCTTGATCCAACTTAGCCATTCATTTGCATTTCACTGATCAAAATTCAAATGAGAAATTAAATTTAACTTAAGAGACAATGATCGTAGTATTTTCCTTTTCTTGAATATCACATAAGTTCCTATAAGCCCTTTTTGAACCTTGGAAAATAAGTATCATTATACAAATTACAATTTATTTAAAACTCACACTCTTGAATTACTTCATCGATGTGTAACTGTGTTTGGCCACTTCATATTGTAGCCTTCAAATTTTCCTACTACCACTTAGGATATGGTCAAATAAGGTTTCACCATCACTACCGATAATGGATCTTTTATTAGAAGTGTACTTATTAGGATAACACATAATAATATACATATCTAAAAAGAAATTTTGCACAACTAACTTTCTTAGGTCATTGGTTCATATATTTGTTATTGTGACTAGATGTTTGCTACCATCCCAATCATGTTACACAACACCCTTACCCCAACATATTTTTTTTCACTATAGAAATAAGATTCCCTAATGTGATTAAGTATGTCAATAAAAAAATTCGAGGTATGGGGTCTTTGGGAAGAAACTTTCTTGTCGTACGAAAATAGTTACCATACACATGATGGTATCATCATAGTGTGCAAATTCGAGAATGGGGACAATAGGGTCATGAGATGGACTGGATATAATTAAAGAGGGATTTATTTGATATCTAACTGTTATATCATGAGACGAATACAACAAATATTGAAGTAAATCTCGAGTGAATGGAATTGCGACAATCATGTAGTTCTAGTTTTGCGATCGGAATACAAAGTAAAAGATTGAAGCTTATCAGTTCCCAAGATCAAGCAGGTCACAAAACTTGTAGATAAAATAAATCAAACAAGAACCACTACCTTAAAAAAAAAAAAAAAAAATGTCGCATTTTTGGGTTGCGGGTTGTGGCGCGCATCGTCGTCGTCGTCGTCGTCGTGAGCGTGGCGTCGCGTCTTTTTGCGGCGTTACATTTTGGTATCAGAGCCAGGGGTTCGAAGCTGGGACCCTTGGGCACACGCAGAAAACGTGAAATAGGAACACTTAACTTAGTACAGAACATTATTCTTTTAAAATATAAAACCATAATGTTGATAATTATAGTAAACAACAAATTTTGAAAACTAGCACAAGACCTAGAACGATGAACTAACTCTCGCCTTGATCTGTGCAGGAGGCGCGGATTGGGCGAGGGGTCTCTTCATATAGACCTAGACATACCACCGCCAGAGCAGGCCGTAGCAGCCCTTCTGCCTCAGATCTTGCAGACACTCCAGGATGTCAATGCCGCTATACGCGGAGAGCCCTTGGGAGGACGACTTGCTAGACATAGTTTGGAGCCATCAGTAGATGCCCAGGCATCCCCTCGACACAGCGAGGAGCACAGAGCAGAGAATTTCCGTGCAGAGTCGGCTAGGGCGAGTCACCACAGAGAGGACATGGGGACGGGATCTCGGGACATAGGGACGGGTCTCGGGAGCCTAGGCGGAGGAGGAGCATACGAGAGAGATCTAGGATTCGTCATACGTCAGTGCTGCAGACCATATCAGGGAGATCCACTGAAGCTACGACCATCTCACTATTCGGGTGATACAGGTGGTTTTCAGGCAGAGGCCTGGTTGGTGAGCTTGAGCGGATGCTTCAAGCTCTGCCCTTGTAGTAGCAACACAAAAGCTCGTGTTGCGATCCATCTTCTGAAGGATGGAGCAGGAGTCTGGTGGAGGACCAAGGAGCAAAAGCTCCATGTTGACTCGAGAGACGATTACCTGGGAGTTGTTTGAGGAGCGTTTCGGAGCGGTATTTACCCGGGAGATTTATTGGCGAACGCATAGATGAGTTTCATGACCTCGTCGGGCGTCGATGATATAGCTGAGTATGAGAGTCGATTTACTGGACCTACTCGATCGTCGACTATATGCGGGATGATGGCGATGCATTCACGGGTTCATCAGGGGCTGAACTTGGATTTAGGTGGCGCGGTGCGCATTCACTTGCCCACAGAGACATTAGCGAGAGGCCGTGGAAAAGGCCTATATTGCGAGAGGAGACACGGGGAAGACACGGCGAGGCTAGAGACGAGTTCGGAGCCGTATCCGGCGAGATGCGAGATAGTAGGTCGAAGGGTCGAGTTCCTCCTCCACGGGGTGGACGAGTTCGAGGCAAGCTTCATTCGAGGCCACCACCACGGCGGCGGCAGCGAGACCCGCCCACCTTACCGACCTCCTCGGAGATTTGATGCAGAGAGGGCGTAGTATGGGGCCTCCTCTAGGGTCCCATCGGGACACGAGGTGCACCAGAGCTCGGTCGGTAGGAGCTCGTCGGCGAGACCTCGGCGAGTCCATAGCCGGATCGTCGGGATCTGTATCTCGATCATCTAGAGTACCCAGTGGAGCTGCTTCCCCTTGGAGAGGACCGGGCGGTGTTATTATGGTTGCGGTGTTGTTGGACATCTTTGGAGAGATTGCCCACATAACCCTACCAAGGTAAGACACGAGAGCTCGAGCCTCTCTTTGTTGGAGATATGGCACGGAGTCATCGGATCTACGCGGTGGTCGAGAACCGCCGGTGAGCATCGAGTCTTGTGATTGAGGCGACGGTAGTATTGGTGGTATTTCCACCTCTATATTATTTGATTCTGGTTCTTCTGATTCTTTTATTGCACCATCCTTAGTAGAGCGTTGTAGGCTGGTGGCAGTTAGGCAGGGCCGTAGTTGGGACGTTGAGATGGCTTATGGAGCCAAGATTTCTGTAGACTCCTTAGTCAAGGAGTGTGTAGTGGATTTGGGACCCTTCACCACTACTTCTGATCTTCGGATCCTTCCATTAGGATCTTATGGCATCATTTTAGGCATGGATTGGTTGTCCGCTCACAGAGCTAGAGTGGATTGTTACCATAAGACTATTGCTTGCATAGATGATCTTGGAGTAGAGTCAGTGATATCAGGAGTTAGGAGGGCCGTATCCATTCGCACCATCTCCGCTATGCAGCTTAAGCGGTGTGCGCGACAGGGTTGTCAGATGTTTGCTATTACGGTCAGTGACAGATCAGAGGATGAGTCGAGAGGACCTTCCCTCGATGATCATCCCATCTTATCAGAGTTTGCTGATGTGTTCCCAGGGGAGTTACCGGGATTACCTCCCCCACGTGAGATCGACTTCCATATAGATCTAGTTCGGGCGCAGAGCCTATCTCACGAGCACCTTATCGGATGACTACTCCTGAGTTATGTGAGCTCAAGTTGCAGCTTGAGGACCTTCTGGAGAAAGGCCTAATCCATCCTAGTGTATCCCCTTGGGGTGCACCAGTTATCTTCGTGAAGAAGAAGGATGGATCTCTTCGGTTGTGTATTGACTACCGTCAGCTGAATAAAGTAACGATCAAGAATCGTTACCCCCTTCCACGCATTGATGATTTATTTGATCAGATGAAGGGGGCTACAGTTTTCTCTAAGATAGATCTTAAGTCAGGATACCATCAGCTCAGGATTGCGGAGACAGATATTCACAAGACAGCTTTCCGCACGAGATATGGCCACTACGAGTTCACAGTGGTACCTTTCGGTTTGACGAATGCCCCCGCAGTGTTTATGAGTTTGATGAATGGGGTATTCAGGACCTTCCTTGATCGCTTCGTGCTCATCTTCCTTGATGACATTCTGATTTACTCACGCACACGTGAGGAGCACGAGGAGCACCTTCGCCAGGTTCTTCAGTGTCTTCGCGAGCAGCGCCTTTACGGGAACTTGGAGAAGTGTGCGTTCTTTCAGCTGAGGTGCAGTATTTGGGCCACGTTATTTCTGGGGAAGGTATCGCAGTCGATCCTTCCAAGATTCGAGCCATCATGGATTGGCCAGCACCCACTAGTGTGACCGAGGTGCGTAGTTTCATGGGTCTAGCAGGATACTACAGGAGGTTTGTTCAGGATTTTTCCCGGATTGCGCACCCCATCACTTCTCTTCAGCGGAAAGGGAAGAAGTTTTTATGGTCAGATAGATGTGAGCAGGCCTTCAGTACACTGAAGGAATGCCTTACGAGAGCACCTATTCTTGCAGTGCCAGATCCTCATGGAGAGTTTTTCGTATGCACAGATGCTTCCTTGGCAGGACTTGGAGGAGTGTTAATGCAGGAGGGTAGAGTAGTTGCCTTTGAGTCCATGAACTCAAGATTATGAGCTCAATTATCCGACCCATGACCTTGAGCTTGCAGCAGTGGTACATGCCTTAGTGCGGTGGAGACATTTTCTTCTTGGCCGGAGATTTACACTCAGGACTGATCACTTGAGTCTTCGCCACCTCTTCACGCAGCCCAATCTCAACGCTCGTCAGCGGCGTTGGATGGAGTTACTCTGTGAGTATGACATGGAGATAGAGCATGTGAAAGGGAAGGAGAATGTGGTTGCAGATGCCTTGAGTAGGCGGAGACATGTGGCTATGGCCACCTCAGTGGGCACAGATTTGCGGAGTAGGATCTTGCAGCAGCTTCCTCAGGATAGTTTCTACCTTGCAGCCAGAGCAGAGATTGAGTCTCAGAGACCCCTTGAGGGGAGATTTGATGGATTTTCATTAGAGGCAGATGGTCTTCTCAGACACAGAGGTCGAATTTATGTTCCTAGAGATGGAGGCTTGAGACATGACATTTTGACAGAGGCTCATCGTGCACCTTACTCAGCCCATCCCGGGGTGAAGAAGATGCACGCCACCTTGAGACAGTTGTATTTTGGAGAGGACTTCGGAGAGACATAGCCTCATTTGTATCCCACTGTTTAGAGTGCCAGAGGGTGAAGGCCGAGCATCAGCATCCAGCTGGCCTCCTCTATCCTCACGCCATACCGGAGTGGAAGTGGGACACCATTTCTATGGATTTCATTGTTGGGTTGCCGACGTCGAGATACCACCACGACGCCATCATGGTCACGGTGGATAAATTGACGAAGGTAGCTCACTTTTCTCCAGTGAAGACTACCTATACGGCTAGTGCAGTGGCACGAGTATACCTTGATGAGATTGTCAGATTACATGGGATTCCGCGGAAGATCATTTGCGACCGCGACCCTTTGTACACTTCCCATTTCTGGACCACCATGCAGTATGCCCTCGGGACGAGGATTAATTTCAGCACAGCTTATCACCCTGAGACAGATGGACAGACAGAGAGGGTGAATCAGATTTTGGAGGACATGCTCAGGATGTACGTGATGGATCATCAGTCGAGATGGGAGGAGTATCTGTATTTGGTGGAGTTTTCCTACAATAATAGTTTCCAGAGTTCTATAGGCATGGCTCCTTTTCAGGCATTATATGGTAGAGAGTGCAGGACACCTCTTAGCTGGGATAGGATTGAGGACAGGGTTTCTCTTGGGCCAGCATTATTACAGGACATGGAGCAGCAGGTTACCTTGATCAGACAGAGATTGCAGGAGGCGCAGGATAGACAGAAGAAGTATGCAGACCAGCATAGGACAGATCGCAGTTTTGAGGTAGGCACGAAGGTGTTTCTTCGTGTCAGACCGCATAAGAGCCCTATCCGTTATGGAAAAGGTTCTAAGCTTGCTCCTAGATTTGTGGGTCCCTTTGAGATCTTGGAGCGCCTCGGCCCCTTAGCCTATCGTCTAGCATTGCCACCTAGCTTATCGCGCGTCCATGATGTATTTCACGTTTCTGTGCTTAGGAGATATGTTTCTGATCCTTCTCATGTGCTAGATTGGACTGCATTGCAGGTGCAGGATCAGGGGCAGGTGATGGTGGGCCGTGCATTTTTAGATCGCGGGACCACAGGGCCTTCGCGGCGAGAGAGATTGATCGGGTTCGGGTCGATGGGACAGTGCGATGAGGCTGCTGCTGCTTGGGAGGATCTTTATCATTGCGAGCTCGGTTTCACACTTATTTCGGTGACTTCGGGAGGAAGTCTAGTCTAAGGGGAGGGGGATGTAATGCCCACTTCCCTATGACACTTAGTTGATTATCATTTTGAGTTATGCAGACTTTTGGATATGGACATGACTTATACTTACGTTGATTAGCATGATGTTTTGTGAGTAGATGCATTTGGGTTATGATTGGATTTTGTTTTCAGTATGATCTACACTTGACTCATGGACAGACTATTGGATACTGATATTATTTTTATATGGATATATTGCATGTGTTCTAACATTGGATTTCTTCGCCATGATAAGTAGAATGTAGTTGTTGAATTTACATTACTATAATTTTGGATAATGATGAAATGCATAATTAAGTTGTGATTTAGACCTAGAAATAATGATTGATTGAATTACGTATAGATGTTAATAAATTTCATGCATATGGTTATTTTGGATATTTTGACATGGCCGCAAGGCCGAAGGAGGTATTTTGTATTTTGCAGGAAACACAACATGATCACAACCATGAGGGGGATTGGGAACCAAACACAACGGGGATGTCGGGTGGTTACAACATTTGGTCGTCAAGGCAACTAGTGAATTGTATTGTGTTACCTTTGTTCTTTTATGTGTTAAGAAAAATTTCCATGAGGGGGAAATTTTCTAATGTGACCAAGGGGTAAGAATTTTATTTACTTGTTTTAACTTACTTTAGTAGGTGATTTTATTTGTGATATCTTTTTTTTAAATTTCTTTTGCTAAGTATGTTTAGATTAATTTAACATCTTGTTTTAATTTTTAAGTTTTGGAGGGAAGTCTAGTGGGTGTAATTAATTTTGATGGTTGGCTCCTTGAGCCTTGTGTTTCCTCTTGTATTGAATGCTTGTTTTGAGTGTTGACCACTCCAAATCTTTGAATCTCGAATTTGAGATTTAGGGCAATTTTGGGGGACTTGTGGGACAAGTTGAACTTGTCCCACACTTCCCAAAACCCCTTACCAACCATATCTATGGGTTGGGAATCCAAAAAGGGGATTATTTATTGTTTTGGGAAGGGAAATGTGACTTTGGAGTGCACTTGTCTTCCTTTTGCATTTAATTGTGCCTTAAGACACATGGGAAGGGATGGATGTGGAAAAGAGATGTCATTCAACCCAACCACCCATTTATGGTGTTTTGGGATTTGAGTTGACTAAAGGGAGGTGGTCTTGAGGATGTGTGATGTGGCATCCTACAAGGAGCCACATCACCCTCACTCTTCCTTTTGTCTATTTATGAAACTTCCTCTCTTGTTGAGGGGGTTGGAGGTTTTTTTGTTGGAGAGTTCTTTTTGTTATTTTCTTTTGGGAGAGAAAAGAATTGGGAGAAAGAAAAAGAAGGAGCTTGGACTTGCATGCTTGGATTGTTTTGGAGGGAGCTTGGACAAAGCTTCTTGGTTTAGGCTTCTCCAATGGAGAGGTAGGAAACCTTCTCCCTTTTTTGCTTTCATATTGTTGTTGCTTCTATGCTAAATTTGTGGATAATGTATGTTTACTTTTGTGTATTGTGAAAAATGGATAGAATGCTTAATGTGTAGTGTAGGAGAGGTCTATGGGAAAACTCATGAGGGAGGCATAAGAGTAGAATAGGATATTGTGGAGGGAGTTTGAGAGGGATGCCCATCTTGGGTAAGAATGTTCACATTCTTACCTTGTCCTTGAGGGAGCCATAAGAGGAGGGAGGCATAAGAGTATGGGAGGAAAAAGGGGTACTTGAGGGAGGCATAAGAGTCATAGGGGCTTGAGTTTTATTGTGGAGGGTTTGGATGGGCATCTCATCTCAATTGGGAGGCATAAGGAAAACTTTCCCATAGTTCCTTCTCTTGTTGGCTTGGATGAAAGCCTTGTTGTGAAATGTTTGGTGTTATTTGTGTGTCTCTTTGTTTCTTCTATTTTAGCTTTGAATGTTGTGAAGAAATTGTATTGTGGAAGCAAGTATTGTTGCCTTGAGTTGGAGACCACCCTTCATTGTGTTGTGTTTGGGGCTCGGGGGTCAATGGAGGAGATTGCTTCTCTTCTCCATTGAGTTTTGGTTGGGAGGAGAGTGTTGCCTCTCCCCCTATCTTGGTTGTGATTTGAAATACTTGGAACTTGGAGTATGGATGAAGAATACTACGGAGCTTGAGAAGACTTCTTCCTTTTCTTTTATATGTATCAATTTGTTGTAAAATTTGTATGTGAAAGAAAATTGTAACATCTTGTTTCATTCAAAAAAAAAAATTGTAATCTATATTTGCCCAAAAGTTCACATGGTTAAAATGTTGGTAGATCTTGTTTAAAACTTAATGAAAATATTGTTGGACTCTTATGTGGAATGTTAGGATATTTACAAAAAATATATATACATACTAGATTCCATTTTGTTGCAAAAAAAAAAAAGAGGTATTGATAAGTGATATTATTAGTGTATATCTTCTTCTTGTAGTATGAATGGAAAGAGTTAAGTTTTATTGAATTTCCAATATGCCAATAGAGTAGATTACACCCTAACTCTATCATGCTCTCTCTTCATTTAAGAATTTCTTGTGAATCTTTTGCAAATCGTAAAAAGGGAATTGAAATCAATTCTTTTGAAAACCCATGTTATGTTTATTGAATGGTGTGAAAGGAGATTTTAATGCAAAATTCTAAGCTTAATGAGATCTACCTGGAAAATGAGTTGCTATGCGTGCCCACTTGCAGCCAACACAATATAGTAAATCAATGTGTGTTGCATAAATGCTCATATATATACCCATGTATTATAATGATAAAATCATGTATGTACTTAACAAAGTGAGAAATGTATACCCATGTAAAATCTCAAACCTTCTTGTTGCAATGTTTACAAATATTTTAAACGTTTTTTTGATTAAGACACTGCGAGTGGTCTTAGCTTCACAAATATCAAGCTGCATGGCAGGCCTCACATCTGCCCAAACAAATGTAAAGTTAGTCTCAAAATCAAGACCAGTCAATCACCCTTAAATCGTGTCTAAGAGAATAACTGCTAATATAAAAAAAAAAAAAAAAAATGATGATACGTTTCAGTAGATATGCCTGATAGACAACTTGATACACAAAGCACTGATTGTCACAAGAGAATATTTAAATTGTTGCAATGCTTGCAAAAGCGAGTTTTGTGGTCGTCTATTTAAGAGTGTTGCAATAGACAAGCAATAGTTGTTGGTATAAGAGATCCATAGTTGACAGATAACAACATGGCTGGACAGGGCGCTATCCAAAACACTTTCACTGTCCCCTAATCGATTTGATTTTCCTTTGGGCGCCTCCTCTGTCCCACAATCTTTTTGATAAAAATATCTTGAAGGTGAAACCCGATTTTGAGGATGCATTCAATACTGAACAGATAACAACATAGTTGGACGACCTGCTTGCTGGTGCGCCTCCACTATCTGACTGTCCACGCGCCCAGGACCCTTTTTATTTGCCTCCTTGTACCATGCGCGGCCAGGGGCGAGGAGAACAGGGAAAAACACTGAGATAATGCCTGTATCTTGCTTAGAATACTCCTCACCTGTATCCACGCGGCCTGGGCGACTGTGCAGTGTATCCATGTGCAAAATAACGTGTTTCAATGTTGTAGGCGGCTGGTAGAGGGAAGCGTACACGCAAGGTGAAAGGAGAAGGTATTAATGGTGGACAGGTGGTTGTTGAGATCCACCGCCCCCAACCAAAGAAATTTAAACATGGTTGAAATATTTCCCCCCCGATTTGACCCTTGATCATTTATTTTCAAATTTCAAAATGTAGGTAGAATCTTATAGACTGATTTGTGTTTAAATTTGTTAATATATCTATATATATACCACCTATATTAAAAGTGTCTAATCCCTTTTAAGAGATATCTAAGAAACCAAACCACTTAGTATATCAGGGAGTCTTTTCTAACATTAACGAAAAACCATAAAAATGCCCAAACTAGTCATGATCCAACTTAGCCATTCATTGCATTTCACTACAGTCAAGAATTCAAATGAGAAATTAAATTTAACTTAAGAGACAATCGTAGTATTTTCCTTTTCTTGAATATCACATAAGTTCCTATAAGCCCTTTTTGAACCTTGGAGAATAAGTATCATTATACAAATTACAATTTATTTAAAACTCACACCTTGAATTACTTCATCGATGTGTAAGCTGTGTTTGAAAGACTTCATATTGTAGTCTTCAAATTTTCCTACTACCACTTAGGATATGGTCAAATAAGGTTTCACCATCACTACCGATAATGGATCTTTTATTAGAAGTGTACTTATTAGGATAACACATAATAATATACATATCTAAAAAGAAATTTTGCACAACTAACTTTCTTAGGTCATTGGTTCATATATTTGTTATTGTGACTAGACGTTAGCTACCATCCCAATCATGTTACACAACACCCTTACCCCAACATCTTTTTGTTCACTATAGAAATAAGATTCCCTAATGTGATTAAGTATGTCAATAAAAAATTCAGAGGGTATGGGGTCTTTGGGAAGAGCTTTCTTGGTACGAAAATAGTTACCATACACATGATGGTATCCTCATAGTGTGCAAATTCGAGAATGGGGACAATAGGGTCATGAGATGGACTGGATATAATTAAAGAGGGATTTATTTGATATCTAACTGTTATATCATGAGACGAATACAACAAATATTGAAGTAAATCTCTAGTGAATGGAATTGCGACAATCATGTAGTTCTAGTTTTGCGACCGAAATACAAAGTAAAAGATTGAAGCTTATCAGTTCCCAAGATCAAGCAGGCCACAAAACTTGTAGATAAAATAAATCAAACAAGAACTACTACCTTGCAAAAAAATATTGTCGCATTTTCGGGTTGCATGGTTGTGGCGCGCCGTCTATAAATGTTTCTCAATATTTTTAGAATTTTAATCATTAATCAAATTTTATATTTTAAATTAAACAATATTATTAATAGATCTCAAGTGTTATTTATTACCATATTGAGTAAGGAATATAGTTTGTACATTTACTATTATTGTTCTATTGTGACTTTTTTATGATATATAATGAATATTGTGTTAGTTTCTATATTCTCTATTATTGTTCCATCATTGTGAATTGTCTTATATAATGTGACAAATATTACAATATTTTTATAGAACATAGAGCATAGTATTTTACGACATCAAGGAGTGAAGTTCATTATGTTCTTATTAAACATGTGTACAACATTATTATTTTATTATGGTTTTTTCATACAAAAGATATGAAGTTTGTGAATTCACAACTTTGTAAATAAAAACATCTAAATCTACACACAACTCTCAATCTCTCTTATCTTTTCAATAAGAATTAGCATTAAAAATTATGTATCATTCACAAGTAAAATTTTGCAATGTCAATTACCATTTTCATTTATAAATGTCTCGATTGATTGCATTCATTATGGAAAACATTTTAAGTTTTCTCTTCAAATCTTGACATATAATATGTATACATGTTATTTAATGAAATAAAAAGATTGACATTAGCAATGCATATTGTATTTAGTTACTACTAAATGGAAATATTCTCTATGTTTAGATTTCTCTCACCGCACACTAGAGGTTTATGACACTCATATATTCGAAACATGGGTTTGAGAGCTTATTTTTGAATTATACTAAAAGAAATTATATCAATTTTTCATTAGGATAAGAAAGTTCTATTGAATTTAACTTTGCACATATTGCTAGATTAGTAATGATATTTATTTTGTTATTCATGACAAAAGGTTTTTTTCGTAGGATCCTACCTGTACAAAAAAATGGATCAACACCGAGATAAAGCGATGAGCACAAAAGAGAAAACAAGAATGACACTACCCAGAAGTACTAAAACAACAAGAGTCACAACTAAAATCCAACATAAGAAATAGTAGTAAAGAAACAACCCGATAACAAAGAAAGAGATAATGCCTCTAGGAGGTGGAAGCGAGATCTTTTAGATTTCTTCTTGTTATTGACCTTTTTCACCCATCGAAACTTCTTCATAGGAAGAAATATTTCAATACCTTGATCGGTTTATATGTACTTTTTATATTAGGAGAGAAAATATTCTCGTTTTACGCTTCATGCACTTATGGTTTAGGATTTTATGTCCTTTGAGTTTCATCAGTGGAAAACCCCACCGGCTCATTGGAATAATGGGTTGGGGGGTCTAAACAACCATATCCATACTATCATCCCGAGAGTGGCTCCTTTACGAGCCGGCCATGATGGATCAAGAACCGAATTAGAGGGGGCGCACACCATGTAATGATCATGTAGAGAGTCTTTTCACCAAGCGGGTTTAGAGCTAGTGTGCTTAGGTCGTTCACAATCAACATTCAAGTGTCCAGTTTTAAAACATCTATGGAACCGAAAAGGCACACCTTCAAAGTGAAGAGTTTGCACCCACGTTCTATCATCTATCAAAAGGTTGATCTCAAGGGGAAGGTCTGGGTGAGGTCCATGTCTATCATGAAATGAGCAAATGTAATATGAAAATGCCGAGAAGTATTGTCATCAAATTTAACATAAGCCCCTAACCTATTTGATATGGCTTGGGAATCTAACCCAAATAGGCTAATAATTGAAGGAGGCTTTTGAAGGATCAAAGGAAGGGTGCCAAGGTTTGACCATGAGACCATGAGACCATGTTCCCCGCAAACCTAATATTTGTTGTCTATATTATACCCATCTTTAGAAAATTCAAAAACAACAATGAAAAAATCTCTAGAACATGAGGGTTGTTCTGGAAAGTTTTTCCTTAGATTCACGCGCTATGTTGGGCGTGTGGTCATAAAACATGAGTGATGCGGAAGTGACAAGCTTCAGGGGAGGGGATATTTGAGAATATCCTTTAGAGACAGCCTTAGCAAAAGACTGCACCTTCCGCGCACAGATTTACCATCAATCTTAGCAGAAGAAGATCCCCCCATCCTTCCTAGAGCCACCCCTGCATCCACAGAATGGGCACTAAAGGAAGCCCTTTGTCCTCCCAGACCGTGGCCGCTTGCTCTCTCATTCTTTCCCCCGAATTCTAGAACAACAGATCTGGTACCACTCGAGCTGAGATTCATGGCCGCTGTCACCTATAAAACGTTCTCCTAATGACTCATCGAGATCAGCCCATTAACAAGGTCGAGGAAGCCCCTAATGACTCATCGAGATTCAAATCCACAGAACCTCTCTTCCCGTCGTTGTCATTTCTAAGGTTAGGGTTCGCTGTCGTTTTCACTAGAGAGGGCATCGCGCAGATTTTTGAAAATGTATCTCAAATAATTAGTAATGAGAAATTTTACTTAATATTTTTTATAGAAACAAAATTTAGTAAAAGATATCTAATGTTGATACTTTGGGAAAGATAATTTCTAGGATAAATATTTGACTTTTTCATACATTTAAAAACACTAGCATTATTGTATAAATGTGACAGTTGATGTTTATTGTTGAAAAAAATGAATGTAATTCTATGGAAAGAGTTTACATTTCTATGTTATAAAAAAACATTCAATAAAAATCAATGGTTCCTTGTCCAATCATTTTATATATTATCTCTTTAATTTTTCACATAATCATTATATTGCACATACTTTAATGTATGGAAGATTCCTTCTATAGAAGAATAGAGATCCACATTTGACAATTCGATCCTCTAAACGTAAGTTGTCAAACAAGAATGTTCCTATTGTTGATATATATGCAACATGAAGAGTGAAAACATATATAACATTTAGTAATTCAAACAATCATATATGGTGATTTTACCATTAGGCTTTGAATACATAAAGTGAATTTTATATTTCCTATGAATTTATGGCTATAATTTGGACGATTATAAATTTGTCAAAATAAAAGGTTATACAAAAAGAGATTTCATCCATGTAACCCTCCATATCCTTATATGATTACGATTAGAGGTTCTCCCACAATGACATTTAGGGGTAGTAGAATGGTGTAATTTCATGATTGTATTCACTTTCTATTGCTGCTATAACACAACACAAAACAAAATAATATGATATATAATTGACTAAATGTATAAAATCAATTGAACACCTACATATCATTAATCAATAACAAATAAAATAAAATAAATACAAATAAAAAATGAAAACGAAAAGAAGAAAACAAATATAGAGAGGAAGAAATACAAAAAATGCTATAGAAACAAAAGGTAAGAGCATAAATCCAAATTTTATGACTTTTTGACTATCATTTTACTAGTACATATATAGTAAATACATATATTTAGAAAAAATCAATATATATATCTATTTCAACGATTTTATTTTGGGTTTTACACATATCACATAGATTTATAATTTCATTTTGTTGCACTCATATTTATCATAAAATGATGAAATTAAATATTTCCCTAAAAGAAAAGATCCTCAAATTCTATGGTATGACAATTTTATCTCTATTTTTCTACCAAAGTTGTAAAGATAAAAAGAAAAAAATATAATAAGTGACAATCGACTAGACATAAAACTATGGTTAACATTACTTTGTGTTTGTCAAATGAACGTCAAATTCTATATAATAATAAATATTTACATAGTCATATCATTACATCCCAAACCTTATTTTGATTATAGAACACTTATTAGTATAATCCCTAATTATTTTAAAATGGATGAATAAGTAAAATAAATTGGATTTAATTATTTAAGTAAAAATATGTTATAAGTGTATTGATCAAATAAATGATGGATACTTTATCAAATTATATAGTATATAGATGGTAAGAGGTAAGCGAATAAAACTAAGTTAAAAAAAAAAACATTAACATAAATAATAAACCTTATCTTTTAAATTAGATGAATAATAGTTTACATATATTATATCTTAATATGTATTACCAATCTCGAATGTTATTTATGTTTTATGCATATTCTTCTAAATTAAAACCAGATGTAAACGTATAATTCATATATGATATGGAATTTTAAGGAGAGAGAAAATAATTTTCAATTCCCATGTAGATATAAATTTTAAAAATAAGAATATATAAGTTTTATTAATTATATAATGTATATAAATGTAGTGATATATCGTAAGTAATAAGAACAAGTATAAATACAGATTTTGAAAAGATAATATCTTTGATATTTATATATTGTTACTTTTAATATAGTTGTATTTAAGATATTTGTACTAGTAAATATGTTACACTCAAAAAACATTTTTGACTTATTCGATGATTGAAAACGAAAGCATAATTCATAATAATAATATCTTTAATTCATATGCGTTTCATGAAAAATATGAATGAGAGTTTAAATAAACTAGTATAATATATTAAATGTACAATAATCGACTATTATCAATCATGGTGCACTTATGTAGTTATGTGAAAAATATAATATGTGTTTCAAGATTGATATCTCTAACTGTATTTCAAATAGTTGTATTCAATATTTCTATACCAATATATTATTAGAATTTCCTAAACTAAAAATAAATCTAATATAATAATTTATCTATTTGAAATACAACTTTGGTGTGTGTGTGTGTGTGTGTGTGTGTGTCAGAGAGAGAGAGAGAGAGAGAGAGAGAGAGAGAGAGAGAGATGTCTATACACACACACACACACTAGTGTATTTCAAATCGATACAATTATTATATATATATTTACACACAAACATACATATTATCTACCTATATGTGTATGTATGTATGTATGAATGTGTTAAGATTGTGTTCTTATTTTTTTAAGCTGCCACCTTTGTTAAGTAATTTCATTACTTTCTTTTTCAATTTTCCATATATTTTTCAAAAATGTGCATCAATTTAGAAAGTACCATCATGTTAGCCTAAACATTTGTATTCATGAAAAAGGCCAAAACATTACCATATGAGAAAGGTATTGCTATTTTTTTATTGATTTCTTTAAGGAAAAAGAGAAACATTTTAGTGATGGTTAAAGGGATATAAAATTTTATGCCATTACAACTCTTGGTTGTCATTGTAAGAATTTATATTGGCATAATAATGATCAAATAAACATAAAATTTAATGTCCGTAATAAAAGTGAATAATTCCTATCATTACAACACTTTTTTTACTTTGTAGGAATGCTTTCATTAATAATCATTTAAATATGTTAAATTTTAGCTTAATTATCTAATTCATTATTAAGATAAATTTTTATTTATTTTATTAAATATATAAATTTTAAAAGATAATTAAAATTAAAAATTACATTAAAACTATATAAATATATAAAATGTGATAATTGTGACGGTTTTCCTCTCTAGTTACTTATAAAGTCTTGATTTTATTACATTTGTAATAAATGTTTAGAATTATGAAATCTAGTTATGTTTTAATTTATTATTGGTATAAGTTAGAGGCTCCAATAAATTTTATGTTATTTATAATTCTTGTAGATTCTTAATTTTGATCATTATTATTTAATTGGTATGGTAGTAGTATAATTATATATTTAGTGATTATTGGTAATGTTCTTTTAATTATTGGTAAATGATTTTTGGAAGGGACCATACCCCAGAGTACAAAAATCCCAAAGCTAGAAAAATCATGATGAAAAAAGTGGTTTTTTAATAATGGGGACCACACCCCAACTTCATCCTATCAACTAGATAAACCATACGAAAAAGGGGATTATTTGATCCTGGGACCACACCCGGAGAAAAAGGCAAATAACATGCTAGATAGAGCAATAAAAAATAAAAGGCGGAGAGAAGAAATGCAAGGGAGAAGCAAAAACACAACGCAACAATAGATACATAATAGCTACACAACCAACACAAAAACCCAAAAAAAAATGTGATCAAGGAGGAAAAACTATCCTAAGTAAGACATTGGTGAAAAACCTTTTTACTTGCTCCCAATGCTTTAAAAATGTTCAGGGCTGGATGTTTTTTAGGATCTTTGTTTTTGGAGGATTTCACCTTCTTTGTTTTCTTTCCCCCTTTCCATGGTTCCTTCGGAAGGCCACTCACATTGCAAAGAGGTTTAACCTAAGTGTGCAAAAATTCAAGGAAGGATTTCTACATGGTGACTAGGTGATTTAGTTGCTTAGATATAATTTTTTCCATAGTCGCTTCCCATGCCTATTGCTTCTTAAGAAATTTTGCCATTTTTTTCTCAATTCTCTCCATATCACGTTATTTTCCTTGGGATTAAACTGAGGAAGAGAAACATACGAGGGACTTGCTTGATATTCAATAAGCTCTTGACAACATCATGTTCTTTGTTCTTATGAAATCTTGTAAGGACCCTCCTAAACTGGAAGTGGAGAGGATTTCCATAGCTTTTTTTATTTGATTGAGTGGGAGGAGGTGGATGTAGAATCATTTTTGGCCACCATATCTTAATAGTAGAGGTGTATCGATAAATTGACACCTTGATGAAGTGAGAATTCTCATTATGGGTGTACACTTCATGGATAAACGTTTGAAGGACCGTGTAGTATATAGTAGGACAAACTAACCCTAGGAGCCCTGTGAAAATTATTTAGGATCACCAAATGATGAAATGAGGTAGAGAATTTAATTTCCAAATTCACATACCAAATAACCATTCGATCCACTTCATCACACGGGGGTTTTGATGGAGGAACAAATGATCCTAACCTTGTTGATTTCCAATTTCTCCAACCCTTGAAGGAACTTTATCTCTTTTACATATTTATCGACTTATTGTAAAATAATTTGATGTCATCGGATCACAATCCTGTAACAAAATAAATTAGATTCTCGGTGATAGGGAAATATTTTCCCTTGTATGTAAATACCCTGATTTTCTAATACTTGGCAAACAGAATATAAATATATTGGTCATAACCCTTTATCCTTGTAATTAAGGTAGTAAAGTCATCGACATCTATGTTTTTCCATAGTTCAACATTAGCTTACCAAGAAGGATCGAGACAATTGTTCTACCTGCAAGGAGAACCTCTCATGTTAGCGATGATTTCAATGTTGTTAGCGAGAGGATATTAGTTCACAAACATTGACCTTCATGTATTATGATCGCACAAATGAGCAAGCCATAGTAATATATGGGAAATATAGGAAATGGTCGTTGGGTGAAAGGAGTGCTCAAGTGTGTACACTAGCCACTTGGTCGTAGTAGAGACCATATGCTCGAAACAAAGATTAGTACAAGCCATAGAGAAAAATATTCAAGACCTCCTTTTCCATAATTTCCTTTGGAGTCTTAGGGATTTCCTCATTATTTTACCAAAACTTGTAACTATTGAAAGTTACCCCACGTTACAAAAATGATCCGCCAATTTTTCCCTTCTCGATAGGTGTAGCGTATTCTAACATTAATTAAACTATTGTAGATATCTTTATAAGATTATTATATTAAGTATTAGATATTAAAATTAGAAGGATAAATACCCTTGATATTGTTGATTATGTTTAGTGAATCTCCTTCACTATAAGCTTATTAATTTAAAGTTTTTTTCTTCACAGAGACCGTGGCATTATGCATAGTGGTTGGAATGGGCCCCCATAGGTCTTACATAGGCCACCATAATATTTATTGGTGATCTCTTATGATAATCCCCCTTCCAGGTTCTAGGGATGCCTTTGGAGGCACCATCAAAGTTGATTTTCACCAGTCATCCTAAGATGATATCCACTCTATTAAGGACACATCAATGGTGTTATGCCTAGCTAGGATGCTCTCTAGATCAATATTCTAGTTATTTATGAACCTCTCTTCATTATTTTGGAAGGATTGACTTTTGGGATGTTTTAATTTTAATGTATTCTCTTTCAAAAACACTTTGTGATTTCTTTCAAAAGTATTTTCCTTCTCAGCTTAAAAGTGCTTTCTAAAGTGAGAGAGTTTCTATATTTCCAAATTTTACATATGGTGTGAGAGAAAGAAATCCTCCATAATTTTTTGAGCATATTTTGTTTTTATGGTGGATGCCATAATTCTCGGGCTTATACTTATATCATTTAAAAAATCCAAGCAATTTCAAATCTGGAAAATACTAACTCCCACGGGGTTTGAGAAAAAGGGAATTGTAAAAATAAGTGACGAATAGATTCAACCTCATTCTTATATAGGTGACATCTACTAGGAAAAGTAGAAACTCTTTTTATAAGCTTATCAATGGTGATGTTTTGTTTGTTGAGTACTTGTAAAATAAAACGATTAACTTTGGGGTGAGTTCTTTATGCCAAATGTTGCTCTAGTTGAAATCCCCTAGCACATCTCTGAGAAAATTTGCAATCTTAATTTTACAATATAAGCACCATAAAAATAATCCTCCCATATAAACTCCTCCTAGACTTGAGTTTGAATTATCTATATGTTAGAAATTATTTTGTTTAAATCAGCAACAAGGCTTCTAATATTAGGTTTATTTTTGTGAAGACGGGGTTCATTTTAAGAGACCTCTTGGAAATCATAGGTGGAAAATACAGCGTGAATATCCCCGAAACCGGTTTCACTGAAAGGTGATTTTTTTGGGGTTTGTGTGTAAATGTTTCACATGAAAGAAAGGTTGCGGATGTGCGACAAGATATTTGGTGTCGCACATCAGCAAGTTTTCGTTGATGCGATAGTAAACTTACTATCACGCGATAACAACCTTACTAACACGCGTTGGTGAGGATCCTTCTCTATCCTCTTGTCGCGCGCATCAACACCACCCTCTGGTTGCGCGTCTGCAGCCTCCACCCTCCTATCGTGCATTAACAAACTCTCATATTCACGTGTCAATGGAATTTTTTTCGTGGTTATAAGAATAATACTTGTCGCCCAACTACAAATTTGATGAATATCTATAAAACTGCACTTTGTGTACTGGCCTTTGTTGCTTCATAAGTTTATTGTACTTGATAATAGATATGCCCCCAGGTGGTATGAGTGAAGTAGAAGTGTTCTACCTAGTGAATAATATAGGATTATATAGGGGATATATTTCAAGTGTAGGTGAAACTAACCACTAAAAAAATTATGCTGTAATTTTTAAGCAAATAGTCACGGCCCACACCAGAAAAATCACCTTTTCAATTTTTCCTAAAATGGAATATTTACCATATTATGAATATTCACCAAAAATTATCCCCGGTGTGAAGATTCTCCCATTTGATTGTACCATCCTCACATTCCATGTAATCTTTGATCTTGTGTCCTTGATTTGCAATGAGGTTATATTTTAAGAGCTTCAGGTGTTTTTGTTCCTTAAACCATGTAAATCCAACAAATTATCTTATAAAAAAGAGTATCTTCTCCATTAACTATCTACCATTTACTTCCCTTTTCAATTCCCTACTCATTTTTATGATATTATTCCAAAGAGAGAGCCCATAAAAAGATAATCCTCACTCAAGGGGATCAAGGAAGAGTTTTGAGAAATGTATTAAGCCATGAGGGTATCTGTCAGGGATGGTTTTTTCATGACATTCCAAAAATATTTGGATGGTAAACACTTTTATTAGACCGGAGATATAAATTGGAGTGTTGGAGGAGTAGTTTATCTAAGTGGGACATGCGGGTGGGATTTGTTTCTTAATGTTCATTGAGTGATCCAAATTCAAAACACCCCACTATGTTTCACTTGGTCCATATGGAGAAGTTTGACCCATACCTCAAGGTGTTCCCATGGCAACTTATTGAAAGAATCCAATGAAATCAATTGGAATCAAACTTGGGTTGATGATTACAAACTACTTGTAACTCACCAATAGCCTTTGACCTTGATTTCCAAAATTGGATGGTAAACACTTTTATTACACGAGAGATATGAACTAGAGTGGTGGGGAAACTCTTTTTATAAGTGGGACATCATAAAGGTGGGCTTGGGTCCTTAATTCCCACCGAGAATTTGAATTGAGAACACCTAACTATGTTACGCTTTGTCCATAGGGAGAAGTTTGAGCCCTACCTTAGGTGTCCCCATTGAAGGGAAAATTTTAAGGAAACCTCCAAAACAAAAAATAGAAATCATGGCGAATATCCTGTAGCCATTTTAGTGGTTTTGGAAAATATCCATGTAATATGTTTCGTTCTTTCAAAGAAAATGGTATAAATATAAAATATGTTGGAAATCAATTGGTAAATATAAAGTAGCTAGTTTGGAAAATACCCTCTATCGAGTTTGATTGTAAAAGGCCCTAATTTTTTTGTTTCTTTAACATGACACCGCGGACTTGAAACTTTATTGAATCGAGTTCATTCTATAGGCTTTGAGTCTATGTAATGCCTTTGCCTTGGGGAGGCACGGAATCCTACCAAGTTTCTATCGATGGGTAGAGAAGGGGCTAATAAATTTAATAATAAGGAAAAAATAACTTATATTTAATAAGAACAAAAATATAATAGATTATAAGTTATTAAAGTATTAAATAATCGACTACCCTTTATATTAAATAACTAAATCCTTTTTGAAATATATAACATCTAAAAATAATTTCATAATTTAATAACTTAATAACTTATAACATATATTTCAAAATTATAAGTTATTAAATTATTTTTAGATGTTATTAATTTTTACATTTATTAATTATCTGTCCATTTATTATATATTTGTCAATTCTTACTTAAGTTGTTTTAACTGATAGAAAACATGAGTATGGAGGAAACATTGAGGAATCTCTAATTTAAATATTATTGTTCTCAAACTAGATTGTACCTTCCTAAGGCAAAAATAGAACATTTGTGTACAATTCAGGACATACCTCTCATATATTTTTTGAAACCTATAATTAAAAAAGTATAAGGTTATTGAAAAGATTTTTTATAAATATAATAGAACACTATATATTTTTTGGAATAGGGTGAAGTGGGGGTTTTGAAAGGACCCTTTCCTTATTAAAAAATCCCATCCATCTAGATATAACATAAACATTACATATCATAGGCATACCAAATAAGCTATAACTAGGTATAACATAAATATTATAGATAAAAATAGATTTTTAGTTCTTCTATCACTTTCCTATTTGCATCGGTATAGACCTTCTTCACCAAAGTGTTAACTAGGGTTAGTATCTTGACATATTCTTTATCAATGATATCTCTGGTGTTTATTTGTATAGTGTTTCCAGGTTTTAATTACTTCAAAATCTCACCTCAACTTTTCAAGGATGTAAGACCATTTCGACTTGACTATCCACATGAGGGTTCACCATGCGGGTTGATTGTCTTCAATTTCTTTATCCTCATAGTTTGTAGAAGCATGTGGAAAATCCATAGGTTCTAGTCGGGGATTTTGGATAAAGAATAAGGATTTCGATGTAATACTTTGGGAAATATCTATTGACGGAGTAATTCGATTCTGAGCTATGCGGGAGAAGTTCCAGGAGAATGAAGGGGAACATGGGAAGTAATCAACTAGCTAGGAGAGGGGGGTGGAAGCACCATTAGAAGGAGAACTAGAAGTAGAGAAGGCAAAAGGATTTCCCAAAAATAACCATGTCTAAGTCCATATGAAAAGAAACCTTGACATCCTCCATGTATTCATCACTTGATATTGGTTCGATGCACTTAATCCCCCCATGATTTTGAAAAAGACAATAAGTGTCAGAAAACAACCATGGGCCTTGAATTTATAATTTTTGAGCGATTTCTTCGACTGGACCTTTACACGTTTAATACAATGGTTAATATTAAATGAAAATCTTGTCCAAAAATTTTCTTTTAAACCGGTGTCACTATCGCACATGCCTCCACCTTTTAAACATCCTTTTATCATGATGAATATGATATCATTAAGGATAAAATGTTATACATTGAATCAATAATAACTTCTTAATAAACATATCAAGTAATATATTAAGGGAGAGGAGCCAATCGTTGAGCATGGACCAATAATGGTATTGGTGAGGGTAGATGTAAAGTTAGGGACTAATAGTAAATACTTGCCAATTTATCACTTAAAATTTGATACAAAAGTAGTAAATAAAATGTGTCACATCAAATCACATCAAGTAATCACCCAATCAAATGTTATTGTGAGGAATTATTCAACAATATTCCCATAACTTTAGTCTTTAAAGTGATGCATTTATTATTTATTGTTTTTAGATTTCATCACATATTTGAGGAGACATGTTTGAAAAAAACTAACTACATATATAAAAGATAAGAAATTCCTTTTAGAAATTTGGAAGTGACATATTTCAGCTAATATATATATATATATATATATATATATATATATATATATATATATATAATATTTTGGTCCCATGATATATTTCATGAGCAACAATGAACAAATAAACTCAGACCCAAAATTTTAATACATCCTTCCTAAATCCGGAGATTCACATCTGTGGGAGAAAGGTAAAAATAAATCCATGGAATTATTCCAAGTGGCATGGGAAAAAGTGAGGGTTTAAAATGTTATCAATGGCCCACAAAAAATTTCATAGTAAAATCATTAAATTCTCACATAACGGACCTGAAACTTTATTAAATCAGTCCATTCCACAGTTTGGAGTCCAGAGATTTCCTTTTTCTTAAGGAGGACCAGAATCTTGCCATGTGGCCATGGGATAAATAATATACATTGTTTGATATATTAAGATCAACAATAATTTTTGTATTCATGGAAGAATTCCTAACACACTAACACTTTGAATGGAAGTGCCTTGAATAGGCCTAGAAAAGTTACAAAAGTCATCCATTGAATGAAATTTGAAAAGATAATAAATATGATGTCTACAAAGTAAAATGAAAGATTTGATTATTTATAGTGATGTTGTCTTTGCTAGTGCTTCCAAGTTACAAGGTGATATTAAACGTCCATTGACAATTAAAATTCTTTAATCTTGTTTCTGGAAGGCATACTACAACAGAAGGTAGAATAGATTCATAGAAGTTGTGGACCATGTAAGACTCAAAATTTTCATATTTCTAAGTAAGTTTCATCCTACATTTGAATCTTGATTCTTTAAATATTATATTTTTATAAGTAACACTATATAAGCCTTCGATTTGAAATATTTCAATATAAGGGTTGACAAATTAGGGTTGAGGGTTTCCAGAATCCAAAATTCCAAGCATGTATACTTCCATAGGACCCCAAAGTTAAATTAAAACCCAAATCCCATACGTAAAAAATCTTTGAACACCTTGTTTTATTGATGAATATCATGATATTTATGATCTTGGAATTGTCACAAGAACTTCACAACTTAGATACTCATTTGAGAATAAGGAAATTGAATGTAAATGTGTGGACCCATCAAGTAAACTGAAACATAAAGGTTGGATAAAATGGGGGGCTAGACTAGGATGCATGATACTATCTAGGGTTTTACCCTTAGCTGAATTTGTCATTTTATGTGCTAAAAATTATGATAGGACAAAAAAAAATTTCAAATGGAAATAGACAAGAAATTTTATCCATTACGGAGGTAAATCTTTGCCATGCATTGGGTTTTGAAAGTAAATATTTTTGAACCATTATCATAAAACTAGAAAAAATTGCCAGCGATTATCATGCCACCATTCAAAATACTAGAGATTAGTTTTTACAAAAAGTAACTTTTGATGGAATGGTACCAAAAGGGAAGCCTTTGTATGTAATTAATATTTTAAACCGTGGAGTACGGGATACCATATCTATGCTAATATTTTTCCTTGGCTTCGATAGTGATGAGAAAGTGGATGAAAACCTCTTGGAAATGGTATACAATATCCATTTTGTTTTCCACATTGCACATACAAATTTATTGGGAACATTGTAGAATCTATGCATAAACAATTCTTAACAATCAAAGAAGGCTCCAACACTAAGACCTTTAGGTTCACTACCTACTTGTGTTATTTAATTCTATGGCAGTTTAACTAAATTGTTTGGCAAAAAAAATTGTAATTTAACCCTATAATGTTGAGGGCTAGACAAAAGTGATGTGTCCATTAACTTAGTGGAGCCCCAAGATTAGGTTATTTGATAATATACATTCAATTTGTGGATTATTTTTTGGCTCCAATTTATCGATCAATTTCAAAAAGTACATTTCATAGATTTCCTATTAACTCTAGAAATTGCATTTAATTGGGATAAAAATATATTTAGTAGACTAGTACTTAATGGAGGAATATATTGTGCAAAGGTTTTATGGATCAGGAGTACAACCATGAAAATTTCCAATACATGTGACAGAGAGAGTTTTTTCCTTGGAATATATATGGCATATGGAAAGCATAGATAAACTCTATTTTGTTAGTCAGAAAAAGAGGAGCATATTTACTTCCTTACCATT
The DNA here is from genome assembly GCA_018340775.1 of Taxus wallichiana var. yunnanensis. Classification (NCBI taxonomy): domain Eukaryota; kingdom Viridiplantae; phylum Streptophyta; class Pinopsida; order Cupressales; family Taxaceae; genus Taxus; species Taxus wallichiana. The sequence goes on along the minus strand of CM031242.1, from coordinate 586,272,949 downwards.
TTCATGTGGAGGGTTCACATTTGAAATAAATACCATTCAATGTGGAAAATGAAATCTTATAAATTTTAAAATTTGATGTTGAATCTCACTAGGTGTAGGACCCATGTGAGGTGATTCAAGTAGGGGTAGTGGCGAACAATAACTTTGCCACTAAATTTCAACATAAAATAAAATCCTTGATTGAAAAATTGAAAAACAAGAAATCTTGGGATGAGGTAAAAGAAGCAATGGATGAAATTTATGTAGAGAAAGGAAGTAGTTTTTAAAAGTTGTCAACATAATTTTTGGGATTTCCTGAGCCTCCACAAAAATAGGAATAGGATTTTAAATCAAGAAAAATTTATGCAAAATATGATAAAAAGTCTTCTCAAATCATGTCAAAGCATATAGATCATGAATTGTGAGATAAAAATTCGATAAGGTAAAAAATTATGCATTTTAGTCTATGAGGTAGGACCCGGCCATCCAAAATCTATCTCAGAGTATGGTTCTATTCTCGAAGATGAAAATTTCAAAAAAATATGGAATGAAGAGCATCCTGCAGACAAAAGTAGTAAAGATGACACTAACTCTAAGGAATTACACACACCCTTAGAAAATATATACCAAGTATCGATCAAAGCTTGAAACAAAAATATTCTACATGAGCATTTATTTATGAAAAGATCACTTTTAGTAGTGGTGGTTTGGGTTAAGGCATTTGGCTTCCACTAGAGGCACAACCAAAATATTTTCGATAGGTTGGGTCTTGAGCTTCTCCTTCGGAGAAAAGACCATTACATACTACAAAAACTACTAGTGGTAATTGAATGCAATTTTCTTGAGTCATATCCTCACATTGAAAATACTAAAATACTAGAGGAGAAGTTGGCCATAAATATGTTAGTATTTCTAATGTTTGTAGTTCTAGTGATGATGGTTATAGTGGTCACAAATTAAGATACGAAAAAATTATTGTAAAGACGCCAATACATACAACAGGTGAAAAGCCTATTATCCAAGAAGAAACTGAGAAGAGGAAAAAGATAGAGGTAGAGATAGATACAAATTCTCTTACCTCCAAGAAACTAATTACTTGAACTAGAAGGTGGTGCCACCGCTGCACCCCTTAATAAATTTCCATTCCACATGGAAATTCTTTCCAAAATTTAATTACTCCATCTCCATTCAAGATGAGATAGTTTATTCCTACAAAAACCTCGGGTTTTGATTAGAGAGTTAATTTTTTCAATAAATCAAAAAGAGATAAAAAATAAGAAAAAAATTCTATAGGCTATTATAAGTTCAGATCCTCACACAATGACAATAATATTAAACATATAACCCATTCACAAATACAATGGAATACATATATTTTGTGCCAAAATTTGTAATAAGAGAGAATGAAATAGGTTCCAGTGATTACGATGCAATCTCCCTTTAAATGGATGTTAAGGGAATGAAACCTTTTGAAAAATTAAATTTCTTAAAAAGGAACAATGATGTGGTGTACACAACATTTATAAAGGTAGAGAGGGAGAGCAATAAGTTGCATAATATAAGATTCAAAAGTTAGAGGCAAACATGGGACAAAATAAATAAAAAGGAGAAGCGACACTTAATAAGATATGTGAGTTAGAGAGGAGATAAAATCATCTACCCGTATGACTGCAATTGGTGTGAATGAGTAGACGTAGGTAGAACTAGAAGAATCCAAAAAAATGTTATAGGAAACAATGAGTAATAATTATAGATTAGAATAAACATTGGGAGAATTAAAAGAGATTCATAAGGTAGAGAAAGAAAATCCGAAAAAATTGGAACAAATCCTAAATGATGAAAGAAAACCTAGGAAAAAATCCAAATGGAAGAGAAAAAACAAAATGAAATATTACAACAGGAGTTGGCAAAAGAAAAAAATGATATTCACTCTTCCAACATAAAACTATTAGAATTTTATAAAAATGCATTGATTAATATGATGGACAATGTTAGGGGGGTAATAAACCAAAAAATGGATAATTTGAATATGTTTTTGGAATTCATGGTTGATCTACAAAGAATATATGATAAGATCTAGGAACACATAACTAGTAGCAAAAAAGTGAAGGCTTTAAGAGAGGATACAACAATGAAAATTTTGGAAGCTATCTACAAATTCATTGAAACAGAACTAACATCCGGAAGAATTTAGAACTAGTTTGATGCCTCAAAAAAAGGTATTACCTATCATTCAAAAGTGTGTGATGTTATGTGAAGCACAATAATTTATGAATAAGTGTAAAATAATTTTATAGGAGCTGCATGGAAGGGTAGAGGAGTCCATAGAGCTTAGTTTTCCAATTCCTTTTGACAAAAACACAATTTCATTAAGAAGGATGAATTCCAAAAGAACATGAAACAAAAAATTATATAAGAGAAGAAACAAATTCTGAGAAGCTAGATGAGACAAAAAAATTTGTGTTTGTTAAACCATTGATAACCTTTTCAATAAGTTTGCATACAATTGTAAAGGAAAGCTCCACTCCCAATTATGAATTGCTAACAAAGTTACATGTCAATCACTCGATTTATAAAAATTTCAATTCTAACAAATTATGAGTGGAGCATGTTGAATAAGATGATATAAATAAGAGTAATTTAATTTTGAAATTTTTTTGTTTGTTGCAATCTTCATTTTTTTCGCAAGGCACATCTCAAAGAAGTTCGATGAGAAATAGTTTTTTTCAATTGAAATTTCACCATTTTTGTTTCATGTTTTTTTACTTGTGCACCGTGGCTCTTCACATTCTAGTTCGAGCTTCATAAGGATAAAAAAATTTCATGTAACTATTTGAGATTCTTGCGACTCTTTGAGGACTATAGTAAAAATTAAACTTAATTATGACCATGTGTTGGGTCTTTTTCACATTAATTTCAAGATGTTTCAATTAAATTTCAACCTTAGACTTTCTCCATTAGCTCCCAGTAGTCATGCAAGTAGGTGTAGTGATGAAAATACACAAAAATATCCAATGTTTTGAGATAATTACAAACTTGATGATCTTGAATAGTATTAAGATTGAAAGCTTAAGACCAAGTGTTGGCTCTTTGTAAGACCAACTTCTAGTAGTTTCAATAAAATTACAACTTTGTGCTTTATCAATTAACAATAAACTTAGGAAATGAAGTTTGTGTTTTGACACAAGTGACACACTTCTAGCACATTGAATAGGTAACATATAGACTGTGACAATAGTTGGAATAACTATAACTACATGGTATCCTGAATTTGAGAAAAGCAGTAGCATAAAGATGGTTTTGAAAGTCATGCCTTATAGGGTTTGTATCATTCATATTTCAAGCTCTTGAAGGGGGATTTGAATGGTTTTATGTGTTGAAAAGAATAAAATGATTCCTTAGAAGGTGAAGAGTCGGGGTCTCAAATTTGGAAGAGGAATTGATAATGAATGAAAAATGAGATGGAGTAGGACAAGGTAGAGATATAGAGTAAAAAAGTGAGACATAAAAGACAAGTAATCAAGAAGCAAATAAGTGTGTTATTGGATCAAACAAGGGTATGAAGAGGATGACAATAATACACAAAAGTGTGAAGTTGAAGAGTTATATAAGAGGAATGTCAAGTTTCTTATGCAGGTAGAATGAAGAGCTTTTAGAAAGAAAGAGGGGTTTATGGGAAACACATGACATAAGTGGGAAACACTCAATTTTTTAGATAGAATAGAGAGAGAAGTAAGATCAGATGAAATAAAGGTGAAATGAGAACAAAAACTAGTAATTAGATTGCTTAGAAAAATAGTGAACACTAGAAAAAAAGAGGATTGATATAAGGTTTTGGAAAGTAAAAAACAAAGATAGTTTTACATACAACGAGGTTTTAATGTAAAGAAGAACATAAAGACATATCAAGTATAATTTGAAACCAGTTTTCAAAGCTGAGATGACATAGCTCAATAACAATATTCATATCGACATTGATAAATGAAACAGTGATATTAAAGTTCTCAAATTGGTAAAGATTATGAAGATAGTGATATAATAGTTGCAATAAAAGTTGTAAACTCAAAAAGGGGTGAATTGGGAAGATCTATAAAGGGATCATGATTTTTGATGAATAAACAAGGAAGTAAATGATTAATTTGTACATTGGTATTGTATTTTGCCTAAATCGGTTCTTGGGTGACTAGAGTAGGTGCTCCTTGCAAGTTGCAGCTTGATAAACTAGCCTAGTGGGTGCTTGGAAACCTTCCAGTGGGTGCTAGAAGGACTATGAAGTAGGTTCTTCTTAGGTTGAGTGGGTGCTCAACCAAACTAGAAATCATTGTATGTTAAGAATGGGTGTTCTTAATAAAGACCTTTATTTCAAGTGGGTTTTTCTCCCTCTAAGGGTTTCCCACTATAAATTTGGTGTACTATATACTTATCTACTTGCATGTACCTTAATTTGTGTTCATGGTTTGATTTCTTATTATATTCAAGAAGTTATAGATTTTACTAATTTAATCATCACTTGATTCACCCCTCCTCTTAGGTCTTGTGATATTAAACATTTCTTCATAGTAATTTTCTCTTACGGGATAGAAAAAGAACTTCATGAAACCTGAAAAATACATTGAACAACATTTTGCTACAGAAATTCAAGCTTGAAACACTATTACTAACTTGTAGACCATTTGAAACCGATAATCCAACCTATAATTTCACTTTAGAGACCAACTACTTACCATTAAGAGCTTGTAGCACCTTGAAACCAACTTTGGATGCACTACCAATCAACCTTCATTCCTCTTACAAAGCCTAATTTCACCACTCACTAGATTTCCATCAATTCCACTTTACATCAATGACAAGACCAATGACCCAATGTTCAATATTTGGATTTTATGTTTAAAAATATTTCATAAATTCATGTAGGTTTATTTATTAGTTTCCTTGTTGATTTACTATTGATGCATAATCATAGCACCCATGAATGTCGTAACTCATTGGGTTGAGATTCTCGGTGTGATTGCATAACATGGAGCTTCTCCCAAAGTATGGGACTTTATGAATCGGAGAGCTCTATAGATGAAATCGATTCCTATTCCTCTGTTCAGGTGCACACATTCATATTGCAAAGGATCTACTCTAAAACCTACTCTAACTTGCCAAGGAGACAAGGTTAAGGAGATGCAAGAAATAAAACCTAAACTAACAAGGGTGATGCACCAAAGGAATGTTGAACACCTACTTTTCCATTAAACACAAACCATCAAAAATTTAATACAACCATCATGCACAAATAACCAAGATTGCAATGAGAGATCAAGAAGATACAATGAACATAAGAGAGGGTTGAAATCATCCATAGACTTATACTATTGCTCCAAAGATTTGATATAGTCTATTACAAATACCAAAAGGCAAGATTGCATTTACATTTTGAGTAGGAGGTTTGAGCTACACAAATCCACTTTCAGAAAGAGAAGAAGGGAGGGTGTAAAACCAAAATTTCCATCCTTTAGCAAAATGCCCCTCCTTACAATATATAGGAAGAATGAGAGAGAAAGGAGGGAAGAATTCAAATCATGATTCAACCACCCTAAAAGAGCATTGAATTCACCTACAATAATGACGGGTTTTACTGCTAAACCCATACCTCTCGTTAATGTTCCTTGTTGGGAAAGAAATACCTCATTATGATGGTAGATGAGAAGCCTGACAACCTCAAAATGGCAGATTGTATTTATTAATTTCAACCAACTTAGTCTCACTAATTTAAAGATATCCACCATAGTTACATAAAGGAGACTGTAAGTTTTCCAAAAAGTCTTTTCTTGTGAAAATCCAAGCTCCTAGCCAAAATTTATGGACATCTGAAGGTCAGTGTTAGGCGTTTAATGCGGGCTCTCACAATCTTTTAAAATATCCAAGCTTTTAAAATTCTTAGTGGGCTTCATTATTCATCCTACATTGAAATGACCTACTACCAATCTTTCCCAAAAACTTCAGGTTTGGAGTCTATCTATACAAGATCCACATGGAATCCCCCACGTATCCTTAAGATTTTTCTACCTTTTAGGGTCCTGGGTATGCCTCATGCCGACACTTGGCACCATCCATGGGCTGCTCTTCTTTCTTTGTGTTTTGGCTAAGTCCCTTTTGTTTAGGAGCAACTATGTTGGACCCTAGCCACGTGGAGGGCCTACGCTCATTTGGGGACTTCCTTTGGATCTTACCTTTGAAGTTTTTCCAATAATACACGTGGAGGCTTCCGCTAGCTCTTAGACTTTTCAATGGCCGGATTTCCTTTCTCGGACCCTAACCATGTGGAGGGCTGGTGCTCGTTTGGGGACCACCTTTTGATCTTACTTGTGAAGTTGTGCTGATGAGGCACGTGGAGGCTTCCGCTGGCTCTTAGAAATTTCAATGATCGGTTCTACCTTTCTCGGAACCACGACCACATGGAGCACGACACTCATTTAGGGATTGCCTTTGGATCCTACTTTTGAAGTTGAGCCGATAAGGCACGTGTTCGGTTATGGAACCTTTTTGTATGTCGAGAAAGTGTTGAATACTATATAATTTCCACAATTGTCTCATTGAGGTTTGAGGCCGGGCTAGTCCCCATGTGGGGGTTTAGGGGCCTTGACGCAACCCTTGAAAAAAAAATTTGGCCTTAAAGCGTTCCCGATATACCGAGAAACATGATTTTCTCATATGGGTGAGATTTTGACCCATACGTTTATGGGACGGTTTTGGCCCATGGTTACGATACCTATGGTTTTGTAAAGCGCTTAAGCAATTTTCTATCTATATGGTTTTGTGCATATGGTAGACATTATGTAACATTACGAGATGTGTTTTGAATTTGGGTGTGAATTCTGTATATTTTGTTGAGCATAGCTCCAAACAGATCTGGTATTATATTGAGAGAGTGTTGGCTTGTAATAAAATTTGAGCAAGTGATTCTTGGTGGACGTAGCTCAAATTGGGTGAAACACGTTAAATACATCTCTTTGTGTTGTGTTATTTTATTTTGCACTTTTATTTAAGATCTGTAATATTTTTGGCATATTAGTTTCTCTTTGTTGTGATTCTATGAAGGAATATTATGCATATTTTATCCCTTATTTCCTAACAGCATGTGGAGGCTTCTGTTGGCTCTTAGAATTTTCAATGGCATGTTCTTCCTTTCTCGGACCCTAACCACGTGGAGAGCTAGTAATCATTTAGGGACCGCCTTTGGATTTTACCTTTGAAGTTGCATTGATGAGGCACATGGAGGCGTCCACTGGCTCTTAGAATTTTCAATGACTAGTTCTACCTTTCTCAAAACCTAACCATGAAGAGGAATGATTCTCATTTAGGGAGCACCTTTGGATCCTACTTTTGAAGTTGCGCCGATGAGGCATGTGGAGGCTTCCGTTGGCTCTTATAATTTTCAATGACCAGTTCTACCTTTCTCACAACCTAACCACATGGATGCCTCGGTGCTCATTTTGAGACCACCTTATGATCCTAATTTTGAAGTTACACCGATGACACACGTGTAGTCTTCTGCTGGCATCTTTTATACTTAGCTGATTTGGATCTCAAGTGAACATCGCCCTCCATTGCCATTGTCGAGCTTGTGCGTAACCTAATTGCTAGTTTTGAAATGTGGGCTTGCATGGTGAATTGACTCTTCAATTTTCTCCTATACAAGGTGGTGTTTTCTCAATTTTATCTTGAGGGGAAAAATTTGTTAACAATTTGGTGACTTGTGGGATCTCTTGCCTCTTAGGAGGAAATATTAGTTACCTTATTGCATCCATTAGGCATGGATTCATGAATGATAGCATGATAATCTTGATCTTGTTCACGAAACCTTGATCCCGATTACTTGCACTTGGTGATCCTAAGCTTGCCCCACTATCCGCACTATCAATTTTCATAAGAAAATCTTAAATGTGATATTTCTAAGAGTAGAAAATTGTCTTCCACTGGAACATTCACTGTCCCCAAAATGGATTGCTACAACATTCAACTTTGGAGGCACATTGAACTGAAAAATGATTCCACCTAGGAGCAATAAAACCTATGCTTTGAAGCACTTAAGGAAATCTGAAACCTAAACTACAACAAGAAAAATGTGCATACGCGCTTAAAGGAATTAAAATCCTAGGCTAATATTTATAGGGGTGAAACCTTTCCTTTTCAACAACAATGTTTAAGGTAAATACCGTTAACTGAATTAGAATCTCCTTTCCACCCAATGTAGACAATTGGAAATCATTAATACTTTTACATCTTGTGACCATGTAGGGGGCACTATAAATGGCATTAAACTTGGAATGCCTTCTTGTCTTTTCCCGATCTGCATCCCACTTCAGAACTAAGTCCCCTTCCTAAAAGGTCCTTGCTCTTTCTTTCTTGTCAAACCATCTATTAATTAAGGCTTGATCCTTTTCCATTGTTTGAACCGCATGTTCCTTGATTTATTCCAATTCCATCAACCCTACCAATCTAGCCTCCATTGGTTCAAACTCAGATAATTCCAACTGCTTCATTTGCTCCAATGCAGGAAGCTTTAATGATATAGACAACACTGCCTCTTTCCCATAAACTAACTTGTAGGGAGAATTACGTGTTGACCTCTTTGGTGTGATGTTGTCATTACATAAGGCTGATTTGAGCTTAGTATACCATGTCCTTTGGTTTTCATCAAGATTCCTTCGATGATTCTTAGAAAACTATTTTTCATGGACTGCATGCCCATTACCCCGTGGGTAATAATTTGAAGAGGTGATTAAATAGATAACATTTTTAATAGCCCATTTTTGATCTTGGAACCTAGAAATGCCAATCCATTGTTTGATATAATAGTGTCTAGTACTCCAAACCTAGTGACTATCCCTTCATAAAAGTGTAATATGCAAGACTCGTTTGCTTGTTTAAGTGCTACTACCTTGGTCCACTTGGTGAAGTAGTCTGTCCATTTGTGAGAATCCACTTTTGACCTTTTCTTGAGTTTGGATTGATGAACCCAATGAATTCTTATCCCCATTGCATGAACGGGTAGTCAATTGAAATTGGGTGTAATGGAAGTGTTGCTAACCTTTCTTTTCCTATGAAGAATGCACATTTTTTACACTTTTTGATCCATGTGTAGCAGTCACTGAACACCATGGGCCAATAATATCCAACCTTCATTATCTTGAGAGATGTTTCCCTTGGGGAGAAATGACCTCTAGCTTCTCCATCATGAAACTCCTGTAACACCTTCTTGATTTGACCTATTCCGATGCATCTCAGTAGAACACTATTGATGTCATTTTTGAACAAAACACCATCAACAAGCACATAAGGAATGGCTTGTAATCTGAAGTATATCATTTTTGATTTTCTCATTTTTGGAGGTCATAGGCCTATTTGTAGGAAGTGCATCATATTCTAAGTCCAACAAGGAATAGACACATTATCATTCGCTTGCCCTTGACTGTCTTGTAGTACCAAAAGAGTTTCCTTTTCATCACCCACTTCATCTTGTTGACTTGAAGCCAACTATTCACATAACCCCTTTCCATGGACTAGCTTAGTTACTTTAATCTCAATTTCATATCCCATGACATGAGTGATCCATCCCACACATTTCTCATTTATATCCTTTTTCAAAAGGAAGTATTTGAATCCCGCATGAGAGACCAACAACTGAATTTTGTTGTTTGAGACAAGGTGCTTTAACTTCTTCAAGATCCTGATCACTAAAAGGATGTGCTTTTCGATGAAGGAGTATCTCAATTCATAGTCCTCCAAACATTGACTAAAGAAGGCAATTGATTGTTCAGATCCCTCTTTGTTTTGTTGCACTAGGATTGCATAAATTGTGTCCCCACTACCAAAGGCATAGAGCATGAAGTCCTTGGAGAATTATGGATTGATGAGAGTTGGAGCTTGGGATATAGCCTCTTTTATTGCTTCAAAACTCACTTTGCTTTCAATTTTCCACCTGAATGCCATGCTATTCTTCAACATCAACGTTATTGGCTTCACAAGAGTGGAAAAATTTGGCACAAACTTGTGAACAAAATTGATCCTTCCTAGAAAGATCTGAAGATCCTTCTTATGAATTGGAAAGGGAAATGATCGAATTACTTCAACTCTTTCTAGGTCGATCGTCTATCCTTCCTTTGACACAATATGAACTAGGTACTTGCCTTCATGAGCCATGAATATGAATTTTTGGGATTCAATGATACCCCAAATCTCCTACATCTTTGAAATACTTGTCTTAGATAAAAGAAGTGATTTGCTACATTTTTAGAGAACATAGTTATATCATCAAGATATATCAATACTATTTTGTTGATCAACCCCTTAATTCCATGTCCATCACCCATTGAAATGTGAATCCGACATTAGACAATCCGTATGACATCTTCCTATAGGAATAGGTGCCTCACTTGGTTACGAAAGCCATTTTGAACTGATCATCTCCTTTCATCATTATCTAATTATACCTTGAGTATCCATCTAAGAGAGAAAATATTTCCAAGCCGGATACCACTTGCAAGATTTGTTCCATTGATGGGAGTGGATAGTGTACTTTGAGAGATGCCCTATTCAAGTCTCAAAGTCCACGCACAACCTTATTTCTCTATTCTTCTTCCTAATCGGGACCAAGTTGGCAACCTAGCTTGAGTGCTTGATTGGAAGTATAATGATTTCCTCTATTAGCTTGTTTAGCTCTTTCTTCATAAGAGGCTCAATGTGTGGGTTGACTGGTCTTTGCTTCTACTTGATGGGCTTAGCATCTAGATCCAGTTATATGGTATGTTGTGCCAGCTTCGGATTAAACCCTCGTAGGTCCTCATAACTCCAAGTGAAGACATCTAAAAATATTGGAAAATTTGTGTGAACTCATATCTCTCTTGCTCAGTGGCCACCTTGCCAATTTGGAGTGTCTTTCCTTCCCCAAAAAAATAGGTTCTGAATCCTCTCCTTTGACCCATATGTTGGATTTCTCTTTACGAAACAGGTCATTAGGATTGAAGATAGACTCGATGTTACAAAATCCTTTAGAAGATTGTTTGACCCCAGTTGCACTACTTGGTCCCAGTCTACGGCTCTAATTTGTCTTGATTCCTAGATGAGAATTTAGCCTCTTCTTGAAAGAAAATGATGATCTTTTGATCGTTCTCAAACACCTGCCATCTTGTGTTGTTATCTAGCACTTCTAGTCTTACAATCACATGGATATGTGGTTGTTTTTTTTCTATTTTGATACTATCAACAACATAAAAGGTTGCTCCAACTTCTGTAAGCCTATATGTAGCTTCATTCTTCTTCCTGGGTATGGACACAATGTTGAAAGCTTCAAATTCTTTAATTAGGTCCCATACTCTATTTTTATAGGTCTTAAGCGAGTCATTATTTGTAGACATTTTTCCTTGACATGATTCACAATTATCTCACTATCACCAAATAATTGCAAATTTTTTATGTCTCTTTACTTGGACAATGTAATTCATGGGTTAAGGCTTCATACTCAGCTGTGTTGTTTGAGAAAGAAAATATGAAATGGAAAGATGAGTAGTATTTTGTACCATAAGGTGAAATAAGCATAGCTCCTGCTCTGGCACCTTGTCTACTTCTTGAGCCATCAAAGAATAACTAGCATACTTCATTATTATCCTTTTGGTCTAGCTTAGTTATGCTAGAGAGATGATGGTTCTCTTCATGCAAACAATAAACCCCTAGCTCATATTCCTCCATTTCTTTGTAACGGTCAAAAGCATGGATTTATTTTTCTTATTCATCTAGAGACAAATTTGGAATACCCTCAACCCTAGTACACCTTCTAGAATAGTTGAACACTTTGCTCTTAGTCAAAGGTTGAGAAATTTGGATTGATAGGACTTGGCATATGAGGCTCAATGTGAAATTTTACAATTGGTTTTGACCTGATGGTTGCCTTAGCTCCATACCTTGTTCTGAATAGTATGTGTGACTAATCTATTGATAGATATCCACCAATTATGAAAGTGAAGTCTCTTGACAAAAACAGTAAAAAGAGTGGTTGGAGGTCAATTACGATACACATCTTACAAGATCTGTGACATTTGGAAAGGCATGTAGTGTTAAAATTTAACCTTTGATTACCTAAACTGTCCCTCTTGTTTTCCCATCTAGTTGCACTACTCCTTTCAGCACTAGCTCATACTTTAGACCCAATTGATCTATTATTTTCTTGACATCACTGAGCTACTTGCACCCGAATCGATCATGCAGTTATGTACTAAGTGGTTCTCGATAATCAATGACACATAGAATGGTGGAGGCTTCAAATTTTTTCTTGGTTGACCACCACCCTATTGCAATGCATTAGTGAGAACTTTCTCCTAACCTTGGTTTGATCCATTCGAGGTAGACCAATTGGCCATTACATCTTGTAACAAATCTCGTTGTCCGGGATTGCTAGTGACTCCCACATGGAAATGTTCACATGTGTTTTCTTCATCTGATCAATAATATTGAAGGGGATGAATTATCCTTTTGTTTCCCCTTACTTGGTGTGACCTTTTCTGGTGCTTGAATAGGCACATGTGTTGCTGCAATGGGTTCCTTAGGCTGATTTTACACATTTGGGGCTGCATTTGGTCTACTAACTCCTTGTTGTGTAGGAGTGGGCTAAGAAACAAATAGATTAGATGGTTGTCCCTCCTTTATGTTCCTCTTCTTTGACCATGTGTTAGCAGCTACACCCTGAAAAGGAGGTTGATTAACTCCATAGAATTCTTCTATGTGCCAATTGACAAATGTGGTTTCCATTAGAGGTGCCTCTTATGGAGTTTTGTTTTGTCAATTTCCATATTGACTTGGTTTTAGAACACAACAATGGTTTGTACCATCAAGGCCCTGTTCGTGAACCATTGAAACACACTGATTGATTGTGAGGTAGATTGCAAGGGTAACACCAGTTGTACTCTGTTCTATGTTGTTCGGTGTGGGAACCAAGGGTCTTAACGTTAAAGCCACATTTGGATCATAAGGTCAGAATGGGTTGATAGCTTGAGGTTGTCCCTAGTTCTAGTTTTGATTTTTGGCCTGATTTGGTGGTCTATTTTGCTGATATGGGGGCCTAGCTTGATATTGATTTGGAGGTTGATATTGCCTAGAACTTTGAGCTTGTTGTCTCTTGATAGTCACTAGCTCATTTCCTATATTCTGTAGTTGTTTCATAACCTCTTGCAATTATTTTGAAGTTCTTGAAGAAGTAGAAGCCTCACTATTTCTTTGATTTCTAGGGGTTGGAATGGGATTCAATTCTGACATTTGACTAGTTATAGGAGCTCCCATGTCTTGATAGAGACACATCAGTGGCCTTGGTACTAGCTTACCAACTTGAATCAAGTATTTTGCATCTCTGATTGAAATGTTATATGTTGTGGACAAAGTTATACCTCCCATTGATTGGATCATCATTGCAATATTTGAGTTTATAGCCTTCATGAAGTAAAGGAATGCTCCTTCGGAAGTTGGTCTAACAGTTATCGGAATCATATCCCATGTCCATTGGAAACAAAAATTAGAATCGGTCAACTACTCCTTAGGATCCCTTTTCATAGTTGTCAATTGTTCCAATAAAGACATATTATCTCCCTTTTCCCCAAATTTATTATGAAGGGCTGTGTACAAATGGTCCCAATTCTAGATAGACCCTTTATTAGGCTCCTAAACCATTGGAAATATTTTCCTTTAAAATATGAAGCCAATAAATTATTACTTGAATATAAATTTCATTGATTTCATGAATTGTAAAACATTTGCAATGACCTGGATGTTGTCAATCGAATTTGTTTGGTTCTCTCCAGTGAAATATGGGACGTTCTTCAATGCTGCAATTGGAACTATATTTTGAGCATTTAGGACAAGTAGGATACTTCCCATGAAGTTCACATATGGATTGGGTTGTGCCATCCTGTTTGAGTTAAAAACCTGGTCGATTGAAGAAAAAATATACTAGGTGGAGGCATAGATAAACTCCTATTAGGTGGAGATGGTGATCTTTGTGGTCTTCTTCCTCTTCTTGGTGATAATTGTAGGTAGATGAAAATTCCTTCTTCCCAAGTTTCAAACCTGGTTCGGATTCTTCTAATGTACTTGGGTAACCTATGTTGTTACACCAATGAATTCTATCCCTTTCAAGTCACCAGATGTGTTGGGAAATGAGCCTTTAAAGGCTAGATTTTGACAAGTTACACACCAAACTTGATAGAATAAAAATAAAAAAATTGTAAGGAACTATGTATTTGATATTCTGGAGTTTAAAAAATGATTTGGAATGACAGTCCCAAAAACTAGAAAATGCAAGACTTCTAAAATTTTAGAAAATCTGAAACCTAAAATGTCGAAATCCTGAAACCCAAAATTCGAAAAACTCTAAAATTTTGAAAATTAAAATTTAAAATAACTAAATATACCCTTTTGAAGATTATCCTAGATCTATTAGCTAGTGAAATTAATTTTTTTTTTTGAGAGATTTAAGTACACTGAAAAATCGATTTTGGAGTTCATCCTGAGGGGTGAAAAGTCAAAAATTGGAGAACTTGCAATTTTTAAGTTTGAACTTCTTGAAAATATGTTCAAAGCTTATGGAATGACCTATGGTCCTACCAGACATGCCAAAATTGTTGATGCATAATCACATCACCCCTAAATGTTTGTAACTCAATAGGTTGAGACTCTTAGTGTGATTGCATAACATGGAGCTTCTCCCAAAGTGTGGGACTTTGTGAATTGGGAGAGCTCTCCGGATGAAGGCTGATTCCTATTCCTTTATTCAGGTGCACACATTCATATTATAGAGGATCTACTCTAAAACCTACTCTAACTTTCCAAGGAGACAGGGTTAAGGAGATACAAGAAATAAAACCTAAACTAACAAGGGTGATGCACCAAAGGAATGTTGAACACCTGCTTTTCCATTAAACACAAACCATAAAAATGTAATACAACCATCATGCAAAAATAACCAAGATTACAATGAGAGATTAAGAAGATACAATGAACATAAGAGAGGGTTGAAATCATCCACGAATTATACTATTGCTCCAAAGATTTGATATAGTCCATTACAAGGGCAAAGAGGCAAGATTACATTTATAGTTTGAATGAGAGGTTCGAGCTCCAAAATAAACTTTCAGAAAGAGAAGAAGGGAGGGTGAAAAAAAAAAAATTCCAGCCTTTAGAAAAATGCCCCTCCTTACAATATATAGGAAGAATGAGAGAGAAAGGAGGGAAGAATTCGAATCATGCTTCAACCACCCCAAAAGAGAATTGAATTCACCTACAACAATGATGGGTTTTACTACAAAACCCATGCCTCCATTAATGTTCCTTGTTGGGAAAGAAATACCTCATTATGATGGTAGATGAGAAGCCTGATAGCCTAAAAAATGGTGGATTATATTTATTAATTTCAACCAACTTAGTCTCACTAATTTAAAGATATCCAATCGTAGTTATGTAGAGGAGACTATAAGTTTTCCAAAAGTCTTTTCTTGTGCAAATCTGAGCTCCCAACCAAAATTTATGGCCATCTAAAGGTCGGGGTTGGGCATTTAATGCAGGATCTCACAATCTTTTAAAAGATTTGAGCATTTAAAATTCTTGGTGGGCTTCATGATTCATCCTACATGAAATGACCTACCACCAATATTTTCCAAACTAATTTGGGTTTAAAGTCTATCTCGTGTAAGATCCAAGTGGAAGCCCCCACCCATCCTTAATATTTTTCTTCCTTTTAAGGTCTTGGGAATGCGCCATGCGACACTTAGCAATGTCTGTGGGCTTCCTCTACTTTCTTTGTGTTTTGGCTAAATCCTTTTTGTTTAGGAGAAATTATGTTGGACCCTAACCACGTGGAGGGCCTACGCTAATTTGGGGACTACCTTTTGATCTTACCTTTGAATTTGTGCTAATGAGACATGTGGAGGCTTCCACTAGCTCTTAAAATTTTCAACATCTAGTTCTTCCATTCTCGGACCTTGACCACATGGAGGATTGGTGCTCATTTGGTGACCACTTTTATATCCTACCTTTGAAGTTTCACCGATGAGGCACGTGGAGGATTCTACTCACTCTTAGACATTTCAACACTGGTTCTCTTTCTCGGACCACGACCATGTGGAGGGCTGGTGCTCATTTTGGGACTGCCTTTGGATCCTTCTTTGGAAGTTATGTCGATGATGCATGTGAAGGATTCCACTTTGACTCTTAGAATTTTCAATGGCCGGTTCTACCTTTCTCGGACCACTGTCCTTGTGGAGGAATGGCACTTGTTTGGGGACCACCTTTAGATCTTACCTTTGAAGTTGCACTAATGAGGCATGTGGAGGCTTCCACTAGCTCTTATAATTTTCAACGGCCGGAACCATGACCATGTGGAGAGCTAGCGCTCGTTTGGGGACCGCCTTTGGATCCTACTTTTGAAGTTGCACCGATGAGGTATGTGGAGGATTCCACTAGATTTTATACTTTTCAACATCTGTTCTTGCCTTTCTTGGACCCGACCACATGGAGGGATGACACTTGTTTGGGAACCACATTTGGATTCTTCATTTGAAGTTACACCAATGAGGCATGTGGAGGCTTCCGCTGGCCTTTTTTATACTTAGCCAATTTGGGTATCAGTGAACATCACCATCCATTGCCATTACCGAGCTTTTCTGTAACCTGATTTCTAGTTTTGAAATGTGGGCTCGCATGACTGAACCGACTCTTCAATTTTCTCCAGTGTAAGGTCATGTTTGATCAATTTTTCTTGAGGGAAAAAATTGGATAACATTTACCTTTAGGAAAATTTAAATATGGGGTGTTTATTTCATTCTTTAACTCCAAATTTGGATTGATGAATGCTCATTTCATTACATGATACAACAAATCAATGCAATGTATTTCAAGATTCATTCCAAAGACTACAAATTGACACAGTGTTTTAAAAAAATACAAACAAGGAAAAATATATTATCTTAATAATGTATTGAATATTTGAAAATATGAATTATTATATGAGCATATATATAATGGGATATCCAAAAATGGAACCTTCCATCTTGATGGACTGTATCATCTCTATCATTTGACTCATCGGATCTATGTGACAAACCCTCTCATTTTTGATAATCAACTATTGCAATAGGGTCATCTGTTATATTTGTGCCATTGTTTTCAGCCCCTGTCCTTACATTAATTTACTTCCATCTTGTAGAGCCTTGCCATAGGGAAAGCTATCCATTTGTACCATGATGTGTAAATTGTCAAACAATTTTCCAAAGTTTTTTCAATCTTGTTTCACATTGTTGGTTTATACATGACAAGGAACTGAAAATTCTCTCATCTTCAATTGAACCCAGAATCATTTTTGACATAGAGTAGCCAATGAGAAAAACTTGGACATGGTTTTCTCTAAAATAGTACTGCACCCAATTTTTTTCCATATCCGGGTTATTACTCCACACTCTAAGGGAATATTCAAATCATCGATTTGTAAAATCATTGTAGAGGCGAATTCAAGAGATTGATCAATCGAACTATCCTCGCTTAAAATATATGGAATATCCATTCCATTGATATCAAGAGTCTTACAAAATGATGAATCAATGTAGTCAACCTCTTGAAATAGTCTTCCTAGATATATCTTTCATTTTGGATAGGATACCAAAAGATGGGATTCACTACAATGCCATTTCTTAAAGTAAAAAATTCATTCTAAATCATTCCCTTATTTCTTATGGTAGGAAAACTTGCAATTTCTCTTAAACTTCCCCTTATTGATGATATAATGTTATCAAACAATGGCCCTATGACATTTTCCTTCTCAACCTTATCGGATTCTACTTTAAACATATACATTGGTATCTCATATCCATTTACGAAGCACATACTTCCCAAATAAAGTTGAGCTTCAAAAGATACTTGAATTTTCAATATTTATCAAATCATTCCAACCATAAAATTTTGAACCTCTAAAATCGGTTTCATTAAGAAACAAATATTTTATTTCCATACAAACTCATTTCCTTAAACTATAAAAATAAAAAAATATAGATAGGTATTTCTTCTTCCTGTTTAATTAATTGATGCATATCATCCTACATGATAAGGATACCTCACAATCTTAATAATGAATCTATATCAATAACATGGTGTATCAAATCTCGGGCCTTTTCCACTTCTATACAATTCTACCTTATCACTATTAATATGGATTGATACTCTTCGTACACCCTACGAAGCAGATTGGTATAATGAGATCCACCTGTTGATGACATATTTTAACAGATTTACCCCCATTTGTTAGTCATTCTGCAAATATTTGGAATTCCATGGACCTTTTATGACTACGATAGAAATAAGCATGCACTTCTCGAAACAAGGTATTCAACTATTTCTACAGTTTAAATTTACCAACTATTTTTAAGCTAGGTTCATTCTATGATCCATAGAATGAATGGAAATAATATAAGTGAAATGATATGTTTGGAGTCTTACACACAAGCCATTATGATGACCTTTCATTATAGATTCCCAATATTCCCGACATACCAAATTTGATGTAACTGCTATGAACATCATCCATGTCATTGATCTCCTTAAAAAAATTATCTCCAAATTACAAAGGTTTACATCATTGGATTTCTCTCTCATCTTGTGAATCACAAGTGAGGTTGTCTCACATAGTTCTAAAAATATACTCATGCATAAAAACCTAAGTAGTATTATCTACTGTTGTAACCTCATCAATAGACAAAGATATGTATCATGTATACTTTAGATTATTTTTCAAGTATTCTTTCTCAACCATAGCTAGAAATTTTTCCCAATACCAACCACTACTTTCTAACCAAAGTGAGAATGAGGAAAGTGTGGGATGCCAAGAAAAGACAACATCTTGTTTTGTTCAGGAAAATATATTATAGTATGATTGTAAGAAATATTTAATAGTAGTATGAACATTAGATAATGATATGCTAAATAATGTAAATGTGACGTTATTATTTACAACTCACATAGATAACCTCACCTAAGGGATACTAAGTTTTAGAGAATATTTTGTTGGATCTGTGATATGTTTTGACTCCATCTATGTAGGAGACGAACACTCTATATATAGTAAAATCCATTTTATCAATAATATATGCATTGATTCTATGTTGAGTATTATTTGTGATCTAGTTTGCATAGAATCTGACTAATTTTAATATTTGGTATCAGAGCTATTTTGATCCATTTTTTAATATATCAAAACTATCCTATGCAATATACAAAGTAGAAATGCGATGTAGATATGAGAGTTTTATATGAATTTAGTTTTTATAAAGTCATCTATCCAATTTAGAGGGTACTTGAAATCTTCTCCTATCTACTTACTTGAATTTTAGATAGAAGTAGTCAATGGTGAATGAACAATTGTTCTTCACAGCTCCCTTTCATCTATCAATTACGACCTTGTATGTATCGACTTGTGGAATTGTATTGCGTGTGAATTCTTTAACGTATCACGAGATCCGTTTGTAGCATAGTCTCAAAATCAAATCAAATTTTAATTTACCTTGCAGCTCTTTGAGGAGATCACTATATTGGAGCACAAATCATTTACAACTCGACATAAATTAATGCAACATGTATACGCCTTTGTAACTATCTATAATATTCCTGTGCAACTTTGTCTAAAATTCTCATCATTATTGGAAAAATAAGGTCGATTCTCCCACATTCCTGATTACTTTTATACGACTATAAGTTTTTATTGATCTCCGTTTGATTCCATCTATATGGAATTATATAACTATAGGTCTAAGCTAACAATTATCTACATTGCATGCATTTATCTATATTCAAGTATAGTTCAAACTGACGTTTCTATAGATATTAAAGGATAGTCAATTTAGTTTTCATCTAATTATTACTTTTAGTTCATAATCACAACACCCCCAAATGACTTTATTTTTAATGGGGCATCCAGTGTAATCTGCATAACATTGGACCATCTTTCAAACTATGGGACTTGCGAACTTGAGATGGTCCTCCGAGAAAGCTGACTTCTTCTTCCTAAACTACCTGCCACAAGCTACTCTAATGCATGCAAAATATATAATCCTAATCTAACCCTCCAAGAGACCAGGAGAGAGAGAAATGCATGAAAATAAATCCTACACTAAACTGGTGATACACCAAAAAAGGAAGTTGCTAGTCACAAATCCAACTACCCAAAATGGAGAGAGGTGAGTAATGGAGAGGATGGATAGATGCATCACAGACCAAAGATAGAGTTCACATAGAACACCACTTCAAATCCATTAAACACAACTCTCAAAACCACCAATAGACATCAAAAGTATGCACAATATACCATGCAATGATGATGAGAGCGAGAAGATACAATAAAATAAGGATGGACAAAAAGCATCAAAAACATATTTTATTGCTCCATGAGTTCACATAGTACATCATCAATGCGCAAGAAGCAAGAGAATTCTGTTATAAAGCAAAGAGAGGGAGGCTTGAGCTCCACATTCAACCCTAGGGAAGAAAGAGATGAGTGGGTGCAAGAGTTATAAAATGACCAACCTCTAGTAAAATGCCCCTGTTTACAATAAATAGGAAGAATTAGACAAGGAGATGAGAAGAATTGGAAATCCTACTCAACCACCCAAGAAAATGCATTGAATTCACCTACCTCAACCACCCCAAAAGAGCCTTGAATTCACCAATAAAAATGATGGGTTGAAGCTGGAAGACCCATACCTCCATGTGTTGTTCCTTATTGGGCAAGAAAAGAAACCCGTACTTCATAATGGTGGTAGGTGAGAAGCCTAGAAGCCTAAAAATGACGGACTATATGTATCTTTTTCATTAATGGTGGTAGGTGAGTAGTAGATGTTAAGATCTCTCAAAAATTTCTCTCTTTCTCAAATCGAGCTCTCAGTTGAAAGATATGGCCATCTAAAGGTCAGGGTCGTGTTCTACACAAGATCTTAAGAATTTTGGTGCCATTTAGGGTCTGGGAATGTGACGTTGATGACACTTGGAATTGTCCACAAGATCCACATTTAAACCCTACTCTATTCATAGATTTTACCCCCTCCTTTAACTTTTTAAGTTGTGACGGTTGGAACCTGACACGTGGAGTGCTGCGCTCCTTTGGGGTAGTGCTTTGTATTTTACCTTTGAAGTTGTGCCAAAGAGGAATGTAGAGGATTCTACAATATTTCTTTGTGCTTTTGCTAATTCCTTTATATTTGGTGAAGATATTATGTCTAACCCTAGACATGTGGAGGGCCAGCGCATGTTTGGGACCTTCCTTTGGATCTTACCTTTGAAGTTGCGAGCCGGTGACATGTGGAGGATTCCCATGACACTTAGACTTTTCAATGGCCAATACAAATTTATTGGGCCCTAATCACATGGAGGTCTTGTGCTCATTTAGAGACCTCATTTTTAGCATCATACCAAAAGTGCACCGAAGAGACATGTGGAGGCTTCTGCTGGCCCTTTTTATACTTAGTCAATTTGAGCCTCGAGTGAACACTTCCTTTCTCGAGCTCGACTACATGGAGAGCCTGTGCTCATTTGAGGACCGCAGCTTCTATTTTATCTTTGAAGTTGATTTGATAAGACACGTGGCACCTTCAACACTTTTGTTGCTATTTTTAAGTCAAATTGCTCTAGGCTTGATCTTCTTCAACATTTCCATTGGCCATTCATCTCGACCTGCTTCTCCATTGTTGAGCCTACCTTCCCCTTGATTTTTGTGATTGAATGTGATCTCGCATGCGATTAAACAAGCCTCTCTATTTATCCCGTGCAAGGGTTTTGTTCGATCAATTTTTCCTGAGGGGAAAAATTGGATAACAATTTGGTGAATTACGGGATCACCCGCTTGCTAGGTGGAAAGTTCATTGTCTTATTGCATCTTTTGGACATGGATTCACAAATGATATCCTGATACTTATATTTTTCTTGAAACCTTGAGCTTGAATGCTTGCACTTGGTGATCCCGAGCTTTCTCTTACATCTATACTCTCAATTTTCATAAGAAGATTTTGAAGATGAGATTTCTGAGAGTACAAAATTGTCTTGACCTAGAGCATTCACCTGTTTCTGGAATGGACTGTTAGAACATTCACCCAGAATTACACTAAAATGCATAGTGATACAACCTTGGAGAAACAAAACACCACACCACCGCTATGCACAAAACTAAAATCATATATATCTCAAGTGGGATATGTATAGTTTACACAAGCACTTATTCTCGTAAAAGCAAACCTACCTACACTATGCTAACAAGAGGAAATGGGAACTCAAACAAATCCTACAACTGGTACGGATAAGTAGCTTCCCTTTCTGAAAATAGGCAGCCATGTATCTGATTTGGAGCTAAACATGGCTGTTATTATGAGTGAAAAAATAACAAGAGGTCAATTCTCCACCCATATAACCAAAGTATCAACATCAAAAAATAGCTCCTCAATCTGATTTTCATTGGACTCCTAGAGGAGGTGTTGATGGAAAAAATTAGTGCTTTTTATATCATCCTCATGCCCTACAGTGGGCATGAATGGTTTAAGCTTCTCCCTTGGCTCCAATGAAGCCAAGTACCTGATTGGGCAAGGCTCAATCCGATGGATGTACCCATTTCTCTAAAATTCAACTCCAAGAATGGAGTCTTTCTGCGGACCTTCCTGGGTGAATGATGTAGAAGAGATGGTGTCTTCGTGTCCTTTTATTTCCTCCACCCAATAATAATGTGGAATATTGGGATCCTCCAACCTTGGTTCCAAAGGGCCACGATGAGATACAAGCTGCCACACTTAAATGCTCTCCTCCATGGCAGCAAAATCATGTGCTTGGAAGACATATGATGGAGGAGAAAATGATGTGATTTCCTTGGGCTCCTCTCCATCAAATCAATCCTCCAAGTCATATAGATAATCTGCCTCTTCATTCTCCTGATGCGTGTGCTCGAACTCCTCCATGGTTTCTTCTGGATCTGTAATTTGATCACCATGGTTCCCCTCATCCTCAAACATGAAGTTTGAAATCTCAAATTATTCTTTGAAATTAGATCTCAAAGGGTATGAAGTGTGAGGAAGAACTAAGGTTATTCTCGTGACATGCTTTGCATTTAAAGCCTATGGAAATATATGGTTCTCCTCCACAACCGGAATGCACTCCTCCTCTTTTTGATTTGGAGTAGCTTCTTCTTCCCTTGCTTGTGTTGTAGTTGAAGCTTCCACCACTTGTGGTTTGAACTCAGTCTCCTCTGGGGGCTTGACCATCAAGGGGATTTTAATAATCCTGAATCTAAGAACCAATCTCACCAAGATTTCAATGATTTCTTCTTTTCTTTGCTCTTCTTCTTGTTTTTCCCCTTGACTAGATTCTTGAGTTTCTTCCCAACATGGACTTGAGAGAGTAGGAGGTATGGTGGGTGGGGTATCCACTAGTTTTTTCTTTATTTTTGGTGGGGGCATGGTATTACTTTTGGCTCTTATGGAGGGGACATGTATTTATGAGAGAAAAGGAAGATGAATTAAGATGGGATGGGAGAGTAGAAGATGGAGAAGGGAATTCAAAATTATGGGAAGCAGATGGGAGGCTTGGAAAATGAAGCTCAATTTGAGATGGTGCTTCTTGGGGAATTAAGAGAAAATGACTAGAAGGTGGTGTAGGACTTACCCATTGACAAGGTTTCCAGGTACCAAGTTTGTAGGCCTCTATCTCCTCACTCCATTGTGCAAGTTTAGGTAGCATTTCAACTATGAAGTCAAGCTTCTCTTGTGGATTGTAATGTCCGAGAAAAGGGCCTTCCCATGGAAAAGGTGCCTTGTAACCAATTCTTAAAGCTTTCATATGTTGTACAACCATGGATTGGACCATGTTAGCCTCCATGCTTTTAATCTTGTCCAATGATTAAAATTCTACTTATAAATGTTATCATTGTATGCATACCCTTATTCCTGAAATGTTCAGAGCCAAACTAGCTTTGACATTACTCATATGGGTAAGCATAATGGTTTTAAATATGATCATAATACTGATTTGGAGGAGTTGAGAAAACATTGGAGGTGGACTGCATCGATGTTGCTGCAAGTGTGAATTCTAAGTTGGCAATGAAGTCATGATTGCACAACTTCATTGGATAGAAGAATATGAAAGATGTGGAAAGAAGAATGGGTGGAAATTGATGGGGAGAAGGTTTGGAAGTTCAGGGATGTAGGTTGTTGACTAGATGGAGTCTCCAGGATGTTCTTGAAAGTACCTCCAAAGGTTGAAATATTCACCAAGAGCACATTAAACCTGATGAAGTGAAGTGGTAAGGTGCTTCAAACCTGTGTCACCGGGCATGCGAAGACTGTTAGTGTAGCCACACATTGGCTTAAGATTTTATATTTGATACTGAGACACCTTGGAATATGAGAAAAATGTAACTCCAGTGTCCAATTGGGCATGCCAAAATTGTAAGTGCAGAATCACAGCACCCCTGAATGTCTATAACTTGATCGGTTGAGACTCTCAGTGTGATTGCATAACATGGAGTTTCTCCCAAATTATGGGACTTTGTGAATCAAGAAAGCTCTCTAGATGAAGGCCGATTCCTATTCCTCTATTCAAGTGCACACATTCATAGTACAGAGGATCTACTATAAAACCTACTCTAATTTGCCAAGGAGATAGGGTGAGAGAGAAATGCATGAAAAAAAATCCTACACTAAAGCAAATGATACATCGAAAAGGAAGTTCTTGGTACAAAAATATAATTACTTGAAATGGAGAGGATGGATGAGATGTATAACAGACCAAAGATATAGTTCACATAGAACACCACTTCAAACCCATTAAACACAACTCTAAAACCTTAATAGATAACAAAAGTATACACACTATACCCTACAATTAGATGGAAAAAGATGCATCTCAAAACATATTTTATTGCTTTATGATTTCAAACAAGTACATCATCAATGGGCAAGATGCAAGAGAATGGCATTACAAAGAAAAGAAAGGAGGCTTGAGGTCCACATTCAATGTTAGGAAAGAAAGAGAGAGGGGTAGGAGAGAAAAAGTGACCAACCTCTAGAAAAATTCCCCTCTTTATAATATATAGGAAGAATTAGAGAAGGATATGAGAAGAATTTGAAATCCTACTCCAACCACCCAAAAAAATGCATCCTTTGCCATCCTTAACCACCCCAAAAGATCCTTGAATTAACATATAAAAATGATGGGTTCCATTGAAAAATCCATACCTCCATGTGTTGTTCCTTGTTGTGAAAGAAAGGAATCCTGTACTTCATAATGGTGGTAGGTGAGAATCCTAAAAACCTTAAAATGGAGGACTTGTATTTATCGGTTTTCATTAATGGTGATAGATGAATAGTAGATGTTGAGAGCTCTCCTAAAATTTATGTCTTTCTCAAATACACGATCCCATCCCAGGTTGAAAGATATGGCCGTTTGAAGGTTAGGGTCCAGCGTTCTCACGTGGGCTCTTAAGATTTTTGTTGCATTTTAGGGTCTTGAGAATGCGACATACCGACACTTGGCATCGTCCATAAGCTCCACATCAAAACCCTACAAGATTCAAAGATTTTCCCCCTTCTTTCACTTTTGAAGTTGAGATGATTGGACGCTAGACATGTGGAGGGATTGTTCTTTTTGGGGTTGTGCCTTTTGATTTTACCTTTGAAGTTGCATCAAAGAGACACATGGAGGCTTCTGCGAGCTTGTTCTAATTTGTTTGTGCTTTGGTTAAGTCCCTTATGTTTGGCGAAGATACTGTATCTCATCCTAGACACGTGGAGGGCTAACACATGTTTGGGACTTTCCTTTGGATCTTACCTTTGAAGTTTTGATGAGCTAACACATGGAGGCTTCGTTGAATCTTAGAATTTTCAACACTGGTGCAACTTTATCGGGCCCCGACCACTTGGAGGGCTGCGCTCGTTTGTTGACCTCGATTTTGAACATCATACCAAAAATTCACCAAAGAGACACGTAGAGGCTTCCACTAGCCCTTTTATAGTTAGCCAATTGAGCCTTGAGTGAACACTACCTTTCTTGGGATCCGACCACGTAGAGAGCCTGCGCTTGTTTCGGACCCCGCCTTGGATTTTAGCTCGAAGTTGTGCCGACAAGAAACGTGTCACCTTCGTGGTTATGATGATGTTTTTCGAGTTGAATTGCTCAAGGCTTGATCTTCTTCAACATTTCCATAGGCCATTCATCTCCCGACCCTACTTCTCCATTCCGAGCTCACCGCTCCTTGATTTTTGGGATCAAATATGAGTTCGTATGACCGAACCAACTCTCTGCTTTCTCCCCAGTGCAAGTTTTTTTGATCAATTTCACTTGAGGGAAAAAATTGGATAACAATTACCACATCAAAGTCAAGTCTATTGTGTGTGTAAGTATCCATACTAAATTCATTGTTTATTAAGTACTCTTTTTCCTTTTTATGTTGTATTAAAAAGTAATCTTTAATTACTTTTTGACATTGTTATTGGGTCTATTTTGAGATGCATTTTTGTTGAATCGACGTCTTGAGTTATTTATAATAAAAAATTTGATCCTTTTTGAAAAATTTGAAGGAAATATTTTCACACCTGGAAGATCCAAACTCAATTGACACTGATTGAAAAATACCTATGGGAAATTATCGATGGAACACTAGTAGCACCAACGACTCCCGAAAAACTCAGCAAATGGAAGGTAAGAGATAGAAGAGATCTTGCTATTATTGGTTTAGGATTGTCTAAACCATATTTGCATCATGTATATTTCAAGAAAACTTCTAAATATATTTGGGATACACTAAACAAACTATTTGGTTCACAAACTGAAAGTGCACAAATAACAATGAAGCAACGTCTATATGGTTTAAAAATGGAAGAAGGTGGAAACATGGTAGCTCACATCAGTAAGTTTAGATCATTGATAAATCAATTAGTGGGATTAATGAGGCTATGAAATATGATGATGCTAAGGCCATTCTTCTTAATAGTATGCCTCGATCTATGTCAAATATTGTGTTTACATTGAGCAAAATGAATCCAAGTCTTGAAAGTGTGATTGCTACATTTCTCGATGAAGGGAGTCAAGTTGTTGAACCAAAGGAAGAAGTATTGGTTGCAAATAATAAGCCGAGCACATCTTTCAAATATAAGCCAAATTTCAAAAACTAGAAATGATATACTTTCCATTATTGTAAGCAGCATGGACATGGTATTCGAACTATAAACAAAGAGCACATGACCTTATTGATGGAAATTTGAAAGATAAAGCCTATGTTACTGTTGAAGACAATGAGGAAATTTATTATGGTCAAGAAATTATTTATTCAGATGATGAGGCCTCTTATCAAAGCAGTTAATAATACCTTTACTGATTTGCAAGTGTTGGAGGTCAGAGGCAACAGAGGTAGGAGATTGATCTGCAACCTCTCGTTAGTCACTAGCGATGAGGTCTGCTTCTTTTTTAGTGACATATTTTTTAGGTTTTTTCTATTTTCTTGTGTGGTGTGAAAATAATACTTGGAATGTGACTATTTATTCCTATATTTCCCTTGATGTAAATAAAATGTGGAGATTCAAGAAATAGTTATGTAATAGTCAAAAGTCTTGACAAAAGCTTTTTTCAGTTTATAATAGTTCCCATTTTTTTTGGATACCAAGAGGTGGAGATGATGCCGACTATCAATTGGTTGATATCTCCACACGAAATATTTGTTGGAAATGTTCCTGATCATATTGTATGAGTGTAAAGCATTGTGGTGATATGTTACATCTTCATAGTGACTTAAGTACTCCCATGTTCACACCGAGGGGTGAATGTTAGGAATATTTAATAGTAGTATGAACATTAGATAATGATATGCTAAATAATGTAAATGTGACGTTGTTATTTACAACTCACATAGATAATCTCACATGAGTGAGAATAGGTATTAGAGCATATTTTATGGGATCCGTGATATGTGTTGACTCCATCTATGTAGGAGTCCAACACTCTATATATTGTAAAATCAAGTTTATAAAAAATATATGGACTTATTCTATGTTGAGTATTATTTATGATCTAGTTTTCATAGACTCGACCATTTTTAATAAGGAGCTTTTTTGAAAATGTGAAAATTAGTAGCTAGCTGAATTGTTTTACTGAAAAGACTATTTTGACCGATAATGTTTAATTGATAGGTAATTGTCCCTCCAGGTTTATGCAACTATTCTTTAATTTTTCGTATTGTCTTAAAATTATTTTATCATATCTAATATGTAAAAAGTCATCCATGGTTTTCCATCTAGAAACATTCTTCTCAATGCCATCTACAATTATCTTGTCATATATCTTTCCTACATGTTTCTCAATAGTATACAACTTAAGTTGCATTGTTTTGTGCATGCCCAATTTGTAGATACATATTATATAGTTGCATTCTTTGGAAACTTAGAAACCCACTCTAACTTGAAACTCCTTCCCAAGTACCATTTTCTTGCCTATCTCTTTCTTCCAAAAATAGGTGTCTCGCTAAGTATTTTCCTTGGTTGAATTTAATTTTCCTTGATCAGTAAATCCTAGAAGTTTGACCTCCAACATTCACTTGGCAGCGGACAGTGATGCAATTTCATCTTCATTCAATCTGGTAGGTGGTAGAGTTTCAAATTCAATATCATTCAATGTAATGTCTTCAAGGGGAGGCATTTCATTATTGTTTTCATTGGCAACATCGAGATAAATAAAAATTAACACATTCTCATTCCGAGTTTCATTTTGAATGTAATAATTATCCCTTTATTTTGATGGTCCTACTCGAGAAGGATGGGTTTCCTTAGATGGTTTCTCAAAATAACATGCTATTTTTGAGTGTCGGTACCAATACCAAGAGGGGTTGCAATAACGTTTTTACCCGAGGCTGAAATTTAGTTTTTAGGTGCCATTTTCTTGAATCAAATGAGCCCCGTAGTAGAAGTGAAAGAAAAATATATGAAACATTTTAGATTACTTGATATTGATATGTGCACTCGGCATATCAACATGAGAAATATGTATAATGAAAACTATTATGCATGGAAATGCATTCAGATGAATTTATTTAGGTAGAAAGAAAAAAAGAGAAGAAAGTCATCGTGAAGCATCTTAAAGGCACTCTTGATTGGTTGCTTAATTTTAAAATTGATTATAAAGAAGTGATTTCAATATCCATATATCATGTTCTCAAAACACTAGATAGTACATCTCAATATGTATCATGTAATGAATGTCAATTGACAAAAATGAAAAAAAAATGACATATGAGAGGAGACAATAATCAACATCACATTTTATGAGAAATAGAAAAATATGAAATAATAATTTAAAATAAGAGTCATCATGGAAACCTTGAAGAAATTTAGATGTAAAAATAAAAAATTTAAGGAGAAGGTAAGTGCATCAAGTTAGGGGGAGTGGAAAAAAAGACGATAATGAGTGAAACATGATTATGTTCTGCAATAACACAATCGCATTACTTTTCTTAGGCTCGGGAATTAACGAATCTAAAAACATATGCACTATAATGAATTCACATTATAATGGGTATATGATTATAGTGTTATGAAACATGTGCACATTTTGGTCTATAAGAAGTTTAGGAGTGCCCAAAGGAGCCATATTTACTAAAATAAATGTTAAGAATTTATACTTTCTTTTATTATTTCTTTATGCTTTTATTATTTCTTATCCTTTAAATTTATTTTAGTAAATATAAGAAGTTAGGGTCACTCTGCACCTCATGGAAGTGATCCCGTAGCTCTGATACTTATAATCTAGAATATAGTTTTTCAAAATCAAAATTGGTCAAGTACTTACTCATTTTTAGAATTTTAGAAATGACCTAAAACTATAAATCCATATATATTGTAGTCGAGTATTTGTTTTTGAAAATATATAGTCATTTTGTAGGTTTTTAGACCTCGTGGATTAGATTTTGGCTCTATCACTACTTGAATTGGTAGTAATTTCTAAATTTGGTCCATAATTCACTTTAGTGACCAAAAATCAGCTCTATGATGCTTGTCTACTTCTTACTAAAATGACATCCTCACTTTGTAGATAGAGGATTTATCCTTGAATGGGATTGTTGTCCTATGGTAAAATTGACGTGGTTGTAATGTTCCTCCTCCTTAGGGACCAGGTCTCGTGGTTGAGGGTTTACGAATAAAGTTTTACGGTTTAGGATTTAGTGTTTAGGGTTTAGGGATTAGGTTTTTGGGCTTAGGGTTCACAGTTTAAGTCTTAGGGTTTAGGGCTTAGGGTTTAAGGTTTAAGGTATAGGTATCGGGAGGCCGAGGTTTTAGGTTTTAGGGTTTAGGGTTTAGGGCTCAAGGTTTAGTGTTTAGTGTTTAGGGTTTAGGGTTGAGGGTTAAGGTTTGAGGGTTTATGTATTTGGCTTTGGGCTTAGGGATTAGGGTTTTTGTCTAAGGCTTTAGGGCTCAAGAATTAGGGTTTAGGGTTAAGGGCTCATGGTTTAGGTTTTAAGGTGTAAGGTTGAGGGTTTATGGTTTAGGGTTTAGGGCTCATCATTAAAGGTTTAGGGTTTAGGGTTTAATTCTCGGGATTTAGGATTTGGGGTTTATGGTTTAGGGTTTAGAATTTAGGGCATAGGGTTTAGGATTTATAATGGTTAACGGTTTAGGGTTTAGGGCTTAGGGTTTAGGGGATTTAGAGTTAATGGTTAAGGGTTTAGGGTTTAGGGCTTAGGGTTTAGGGGTTTAGTTTAGTGCTTAGGATTTATGGTTAGGATTTATGGTTGAGGGTTTAGTGTTTATGGTTTAGGGTTTAGGATTTAGGGTGTAGGGCTCAAGTTTTAAGGTTTAGAGTTTAGGGTTAGGGGTTTAGGGTTTAGGGTTTAGGGATTAGGGCTTAGGTTTTAGGGTTTAGGGCTTACTATTTAAATTTTACGTTTGAGGGTTCAAATTTTATAATTTAAGGATTTGGGTTTAAGGTTTAAGGGTAAGGGTTTGGGGTTTAGAGCAGAAGGTTTAAGGTTTAGGGTTTAAGGCTAAGGGTTTAGGGTTTAGGGCTAAGTGTTTAAGGCTTAGGAGGTAGGGCTCAAGATTTAACCTCACACATTCACTCAATTTAATGTTCGTGTCTTACCAATTTTTATTAGTATTCACTGAGAGTATGCAACTAAAAACCTTCATTTGAATCATAGGAAGATAATTCAAGGGGATTCATCACAATTTGACGCCTTTCATCTACTGATATTTTGAAAGAGGGAAGTTACATATATCCTAGAACAATTCAGTCTAAATAACTGTTACCCATTAAATGTATCTTCTTTCTCCAATCGCATTGGAACTATTTCATTCACTATAATGTTTTGTGGCTTACCCATTCTTATTAGTATTAACACAAAGTATTCAACTGAAAAGGGTTTTGTTATCTCAATTTCCCCCAGAAAAATTGATCAAACCTGACCCCACATAGGAAGAATACTAAGAGGCGCTTTCGTCGAAGTGAGCTACGTTTCAATTCGATAGTCGGGTTGTAGGTAGAATCAAAATGGAAAAAACTAGAGGCCCAATGGATCAAACGACGTCAAAAGCAAACCAGAGGCTCAGAAGAGAGAAACAAAGAAAGGCTCAAAGTCTTCGGGATTTACAAATAATCAGAATGGGCCCAAATTGGTTAAGTATGGAAGAGTCAAATGAAAGCTTCCACATGTCTCATCGGTGCTTATTCAAAGATTAAGCCAAAAGTGGTTCCCCAGATGAGCGTAGGCTCGCCGTGTGTCCCAGTTCGAAAAGGGAGATAGAGTTGGCCGGAAATGACTAAGTATAGAGATGACAGAAGTTGCACATGTCTCAATCATGTACTTTAAAGGTAAGAGCCCAAGGTGGAAACTCAAATGAGAACCAAGCCTCCACGCATCCCAAGTCCAAAAAGTGACAGAATCGGCCATTGAAAAATCAAAATGGGGTAGAGGCAGTGGAAGGTGCCACATGTCCAAATGTCGCACCTTTAAGGTTTAAGAAAAGGTGACTCCCAGGATGAGCGCAGGATCACCACTTGTCCCAGTTTGAAAATAGAGACAAAGTGGGCCTTAAATGACTAAGTATAAGAGAACTAGTGGAATGTGCCATGTGTCAACTTGGTGCAACTTCAAAGGTTTAGCGCAAAAGGAAAACTCCAAATGAGTGCCACTCACCATGTTTCCCATGGCCCAAAAAGGTGAGGGAATCCATTGAAAATTCCAAAGGCCCGCAAAGGTCTCCATGTGTCATATCCATGCAACTCCAAAGGTAAAGTCTCGGAGGTAGTTTCTAAACATGCACAAAGTTGCCACGTGTCTCGGTCAAACACACGGTGCCTCGCAAGCGGAAAGGACTCAATAAAAATATAAAGGAAATCGGGAGCCCATGGATGATGTCATGTGTCTCATGGGCACATTTAAAGTGAGGGAAGGGGGAAAAAATCAAACGTGTCTTCTGTGACCTAGATTTTTAAACATCACGTGTCCTTGACCTAGATTTCCAATATATTTTTTTGACCGAAAACTCAAATTTGGGTGGAAGAAGACTTTTTGGAAAGGTCTCAACATCCTTTATGCCATGGAAGCATAAAATATTATTTTTAGTAGGCTTTGGTGGGTGAAAATTAGGAAAAAATCTTTCATGACGTTAATGTAGAATCTAGTTGCTTTCAACTACTAAATTAGATTTTATTTGATCCGATGTTCTTCTTCTTCAACACAAAAAAATACATGGTATACCTAAGCTAAGGAAGTTCTGATGTTATTAGTTATTGCTGAATTAATTAATGATTAAGTGAAATCTGCAGCTATGTGTGCTGTTACAAAACATAACAGATCACATAGTCTGCAATTTCATGATACCTTTAAAAAAAAAACACAAAGGCCCGAAGGAAAAATGTGTTGTCTTGATGAAGACACGTAAATTACAGAGTAGGTGAAGTGTTGAGTTTTGGGACAACAAACATAAGTGCAGATTACAAAATCGAGTTCATTACTGAATGTTACAGTTCTCATTAATGTTCTTTCCTTCATGTTTAAGACATTCAATTATATGATTGAGTTGTTTAGTTCATCATACACTCCATTCAAAAGCTTGAAATGCAGAAGGAAATACACAACTCAATTTCAGAATTCAATGTTTTATTCATAAGGAAGGTCAAATGTTTCCCACACAAGCCGTGGGATGTGACTAAAAAGTAAAGTACATCTACTAAAGAAAGAGGTACACATGCATGAAATAGAAAGCAAAGGAATATGAGTGAACCCATCATTACCTTTGTATATTCTTTGTTGTGTAGATTTTCTTCCTTCCAGCTTGTTCCATCTTTGTCTTCACAATTCAAAGCATGGTACCTGAAAAGTAAAAAATAAGGAATCATCAATAAAGAGCTCAAGGTTAATCCATATTCCTACACTGTCCTAATTCATGCATATGGATCTCTAAGCAACAGAGATATATAGTACTTAAAGATCAAACTACATAGCTCACTCAAAAAGAAGAAATAGAAAAGAAAATAAGGAAATGGATAAGAGAGGCCAAGAACCTAATTATTTTCTAACTATTTTCTTAAGTGTGTAGGTACAAGTTGCAGACAAGTAGAAAAGGACCATGTACATGCTAGAAAGAAGGGTTAATGTAACTCAAAACTCATATATCTTCTATAAAAGGAAAAGGTTATAATACAAAACAAAGAAGATGCATGCAGACAATGTACACTTTCCATATTTCAGTCAAGGAAGAGAGAATTATGGGAAAATTTTGACAGGGCTTCACCATGTAAAATGGACATTTACGAATTTTCCAATATCCATATCAAGCTGAAATAAAAGGAAATGTAGTAAAAGTAATAGATTACAATATTTCAATGAAGTATCTGAATCAAGGCTTATGCCTGAGAAAATGGTATAAAAAAAAAGAAGAATTGCTTGTAATTTCAAGAAAACCACTTGCAGGGTACAAAGGCATCTTAATTACAAAATATCATAAGTGTATTTCTATTGCAGTTGGCATTTTTAGTTCAATATTCAATCATAGTAATCTTCAACTTCAGAATCAAAGAGTATAAATGCAACTATAGGTTACAAGTAGGCATTTCAAAAAGTGAACTGAAGAAAGGGATATATAAAATGTAGAGTTTTCAAGAAACCCATTTCAGTTATAGTTTTATCAACATCATTCAACCTTGCAAAGCTTAGACCAGTCAATACATAGTCAAGAAAGAAGAGAGACTCATTTTAAGAAAACTCACATGAGGTCAATAAGTAGATCTAAGCAAGATAGAGTAGATTATTGAAAACTCAGCCATGGATCAAGCTTGAGATGTCAACCCTAGATTCAAAAACTTCAACAAATATTATCAGGATGCAATGTGGAAATCTTCAAAGATGATTGAATGAAAAGCATTTATGAGGCATATAACTCTGAATCATTGACAAAGAAGAATTACTCATATGTTTTCCTCATTCCAAAATGAGCAAGTTCCAGTCAGAGAAATCAAAAGTGAATGGAAGAAGAACTCTACGGTGAAGAAAATCAATACTTGGAATATCAAATACAAAGTATTTTGTATATACCACTACTCAGTTTTGAAGGAGAAAGTGTAAATGGAATCTACATCTAACTATAAAAGATCCAAAGTTTCAAAACTCCTTTAAAAGTGGTGTTTCAACACAACATTAAAAAGTTATACATAATTGGCCAAAGCAAATGGAACTCAGAAACAAAAATCATGACAATAAACAAGACCCATTCATGGGTAGCAAAGAATCAGAGTAGGAAAGAGAACTTAGTGAAAATGAAATAGTTTTCATGTTCAAGATAAAGAAACTCACCCTTTTCAACATTCACAGTTCAAAGTTGTAGAGGGCCTGAACTAAGGAAGACAATAACTTCCATGGAAGTTTCTAACAGAATGATCATGATAGAGCTCCAATGGCGGCCAAGGAAAAGGTAAAGATCTTGAAAACCCAGAAGCTCACATAGCTCTGAAAGAAGGTAGAGGACTATCTTGCTCAAAAAATGAATCGAGCCCAGACCTAGAGACCATTTTGTAGAAGTGACAGAGCTTGAAAATCTAACAATGATGGCCATCAAGAGGAACAACATAGAGCTGAGCTTGAAAATCAACAATGACGCCAATAAAATTTTTCCAGGGCTTCACCTGCAAGACTGAAAATCCAAATGGAATGATCAAGTTAGGGCCAAATTGACCTTTACCATGCACACTCGAGAGATGAGTTAACAGAACTCAACCACGGTCAAGTCATCAATGATCAAAATTCAACAAGTACAAAGATCAAAGGTTGAGGATCGATCTACACTTTCAATGCAAACCATGGTTTGAGCCCTTAAAAATGCATTTAATACATGTCAGAAACCCTAAAATCATACTTTGGAGATCGACGATCAAAAATCAACAAGTACAGAGATCGACGATCACAAATGGATCACAAAATCGATGCAAAAGAGTCATCCAAGTGGAATGGCGGTCATTTAACTTAGTCAATTTTCAAAATTTCAAATTGTCAAAATTTCATCCGTAGGCCATAGACCCGAAAGAGGACACGTGTCATCATTACAATAGAAGGGAAAAGCAGAGGCCGGAGGTACTTTTAAGTTTGAAACCTTTTGCAAAAAGGTTAAAATTTCCAAAATCTCCGCAAGCCCGACACACCAAATCAGGGAAAAAGTCAACAAATTCGAAGAACATCAAAGAAAAAAAAATGCGAGTGGTAGGCCCTTTCATTTTTCATACCTTTTCAAAAAGTTAAAATTTTTAAAAATCAAATAGTCCCGAAGCCCAAAAAGTAAAAATCCTGAAAGGACTTAAAAAGGAATTAAAGTTCAAAAAAGGCTTGAAAATTCCATAAAAGGGCTCAAAACTTCAAAAAATCCAAAAGTCCACAAAGGACTTAAAATTTTCAAAAAAATTCCCCATGCCCATAAAAGCAAAGGAAAAAGAATCCACATGCCATCCAAGCTATCATTTCAAGTTTTGATTTTCAAAAAAAAATTATAATGTATGTTTCAAATAATCAAAAGATGGCCAAACTATGGTGAAGTGCAAAGTGGTCCCCACAGTGGGTGTTTTGTGGGTATTATAATTATTTCTTTTACCCACGAACAAAGAGTTAATTTTTGCATGCTCCACAAGAAGATAAAACAAGAAGACAAAGTTGCATGTTCAAAATAGAAAGACTTGCCTTGCAAGCAAGCTTATTATTAGCAAATTATTTACTCTTGCTTTCTTAAAAATAGATCAGTCAACTTCAGTTGACCAATTGTAATCAAGGCTATTAAATGCCTATTTGTAATTGCATGTTCTATTTTTATTCCTTTATCTATTATTAAATAAAGGATAAAAATAGGATGCATGGGTGAGTACAAGCCTTAGGCTATTTTTAGGAAGGGGTGAACTTTATTTTTGCTATATATTGTGTGCCTTTGCAAAGCATAGAGGAAACTTCTGAGGAATTTTTGGATATAGGAGTACTGAAGAATTTTTTCCAGTTTTTCCTTCTAAGTGTGAAGAATTCTACCTTCCAATTATTTTGCAGTCTTTTGTATGTTTCTATTAGTCTTGTGAATGCAAATTCCTAATTAATCATCTTACCCTATTGCAAAATTCAGTAGTTTCTACATGATATTAATGTGCATGTTTAGCTTAGCAATATTGTTGTGATAATCTCCCTCAATACCTCCAAGTGTTTTGCCCTTAATATTCTATAGAAGAACTGTTGGTTCGTGCACCAAAATCCTTCACATATCAATTGTGCATATACTCAGTCAAAGCCCTCATATAAATTTGGTGTATCACCTTAGTTTTAATTATTTTACAGTCATCTTTACCCTTAAACCCCATAATCAATTTTAGGATACATCAACAAGGAACCGACCTTGATACCGAGACTCACCTCAAAATAGGTATACCCATAGACCTGAGGTGTTTCCATTGTATCTACGAAAGAGAGAGATCAAATTTTGCAAGCTTAGAAAACTTGCAGCCATCTCTCTACAGGGTGCACTTTTGAGAGATAACAATTTTTGGCACACTCGTGGGGGACCACGAATCAGATCTACATGCAAGTTACAAATTCTACAACAGATCTACAACAGATTTATAGCAATTACAAAGTCACTTTCGGGAGCAAGCTGCAACAATTTATTCTAAAGATTTTAAAATATTTTGGTGACTCCATTAAGCTGATATCAGACTAGTATTGTAGCATGTTCCATGCCTAAAGTGACTACAAGATCATCGGTAAGAGGAATTCCTCCTGAGTTTGTTTCTTTACCCTTGAATTCTGCTAGAAGGAGAAGAGTTGGTAATACTTTACCTTATAATAGACCTAGTTTTGATAACCCTCCTCCGATATTCCTTCACCACATATCAATTTCTCTATTAACATCCCAATTTTTCAAATGGCTATTCAACCACCAAGGAATTTTGTGACCTTTACTAATGGCAGTCCATTAGTAATCCCAGTCTACCATGACATTCCTAATGCTGCCATGAAAATTTTTCCATCATTCATGGTGAAAATCAGGTTACACCTGCTAAACATATCAAAGATGTTGCAGCCCTATGTGTAGTCCATAATATCACTCATGAAGACATAGCTTTAAGACTTTTAGCTGCATCTTTTAAAGGGCAGGCCTTGCAATGGTATAGAAACCTAGAAATTGGAAGCATAAGAACTTGGGATAACTTAGGTGAAAAATTGCTGAAATAGTTCCAGGATAATTCAGATCATTTGTCTCTCATTGAACAATTGTCTACTATTAAAAGAGCTCCCAATGAGTTTATGTCTAGTTTCAATATCCATTTTTCTAGAACTTGGGAGAGAATTCTAGCAAGTGTCAAGCCTCAAGTGATCATGCTTTCCTTTATTATCTTAGAGCATTAAACAATGATATCTCAACTATGATTCAGTCAATGGGGGAGAGACACTCCCAACAGCCTACGATATCACTATCCGAGCTGAAAATAGTCTTATTCAAGCTGGAAAATTGGCACCAAGGCCTTCAATGCCATTTTTGGTAGATTTAGTACCTATTCCTCAACCTATTACAATCATAGAACCTATTGTTGTAGCTCCATCAGATGATGTATTTAAAGCTTTGTAAACTATGGGAAATAAATTGACTTTGATTGAAAATAGAATTACATTACCTAGCAGACCCTATCAGGCTCCTTATCAAGCAAAATCAACAGAATCAACAAAACAAGCAGCCCTATCAACAAAATCAAAATTATAGGCAAGCCTTACCAGAAAGGCAAGTTTGACCCAAAGGCTCCTAGTTCATCTAACACTTTAGTCCCAGTTAATATGGCTATAGAAGAGTGGTGTCAACCTTGCAATCAACCTCATTCAGCTACAAGTTGCCCAAATGCTTTTCTGAATCTGAATCTTGTTGCACAACCTCAATCTAAAACATTGTTCATGCCTCAAATGGAGGGTGGGCAACAAGAAACTCATGTTCAGAAAGCACCTGAACAAAATTTAGTCAGTTTTAATGAGGAGGATTTCATTGCAGTCACTACTAGGGCTCAAGGAAAGTTGTTGAAAGTCAAAAACAACAAAATAGGCCTATCCTACCTACTGTCACTAATAAGACAACATCTATAGTTCCAAAGTCAACCAACAACCCTGTTGTTCCTCAAAAACAACAAGTGTTCCAGTTGATAAAGGCCATCAAAAATAGCTACAGCCTGATCCAAGAAGATTGTTTATACCTCAGATATCCAAGGCAACTGAAGCAGAATCAATTTTCGCTAAGGCCTACTCTAAGACAGTTGAATCATCTCTAAAATAATTGCTTCTTTCAACATTGTTGATGTAATGAAAAATCATAATGTTAACATCTCAATGTGGGATGCTCTAAGTATTCCTGACAACAAGATTTACTTTCTCATGAACTAGCTAAGCTGCAGATTTCTTCAAATACAACAGAAAAGGAAGTTCAGAAGATAGACATGGTCCTTGGAACATTTGAACAAGACCACATTAAAGAAGTTAAGTGGATGGTTCAAAAGTTCTGAATGCTCATGACATCAAGAAACCACCACCATTTTATTTATCACTAATTATTGGAGAACATCTAGTTCATAATTGCATGGTGGACAGTGGTGCAAGTAGCATAGTTATGCCAAAAGTGATTGCAGAAAAATTGGGTTTGCAGTATGAGCCTACAGAAAGGAGTGTCTTATAACTTGATGGAACTACAACTAATACAGTTGGTATAATAAAAATTTAGAAGTGACGTTACATGCTTGCCCAAATGTTTCTATTCTGCAAGATGTTACTATTGTGGATTTACCTCCATACTTTGCCTTATGCTTATCTAGAGATTTCATGGAAAAAATAGGAGGTTATCTCTCTTCAGATTGGTCCTTCTTATTTTTCACTACTCATTATGGTACCAAAGTTACTATCAATTCAAAGCCATTGGCTAGATTTCACATTGAGCCTCACTCTCAAATGCGGTGGCTAATTATTCATCCTTAGATCAGTCTGATTTTGATGAGGTAGCTCATGTTTCAACATTAGATGGTGTTTCTAACATGTTTATGGATGAAAAGACATAGTGGAAGAACATGCTCATGATCCTTTTAAGGAAGTTGAAGAACACCTTGTTTGGTGTGTATTGTATGCATGAAGAAAATACACCACTTCCCTTACTATCCAAAATAGAAGATTCAGCAAAAGGGATTTGGAAGCTTCATTTTGATGGAGCTAAGAACAAGAAGGGACAGGGAGTAGGTTTGATGCTCACTTCCCCAACGAACGAAAGGTATTTCTCAGCTTTGAGTCTCCAATTTTCATGTACTTGTAATGTAGCTGAATATGAAGCTTTAATTCATGGCTTGCTTTGGGCTAGAAAGAGAGGTATCAACATGCTACAGATTTTTGGTGACTCTGAGTTGGTTATCAATCAAGTAAGAAATTTCAATGTTTGTAAGAATCCATTAATGAAGTCTTACAGACATAGAGTTTTAGACTTAATGGAAGATTTTGATGCTATTAACATTCAGTCTATTCCTAGAGCTGAAAACAAGCATGCAGATAGACTTGCAGCAGTTGGGGCTAGTTTTGAAGTGCTGGAACAAATTGAAAATAGAAAATCCAGCCTCATATAAAGTTAATTGTCAGCCCTCAATACCTGATAATGATTCAAATTGGCAAGTTTTTGAAAGTGATGATCAAATCTGCAGGTTTTTACAGCAAGAAGCTGAGTTTTCTGTAGTTAATCGGATAAATTACAACACTTATATGGTGACCAGATTGTTCAGTTGAAGAAAAATAAACTACCTCGAGGTCTGGTCACATTGAAGACATCTTCAACACTGATGATCAATTAAGAAAGGTCAAGACTAAAATGTCAACCCACGCTGATAATTACGAAGAGATCTCGGTTGATGAAGGGAAAAATCTATTTCTTGGAAAGGTATGTTCCTTAACTAAAAAGTAGTCATTTATTAATCTTTGCAAAGAGTTTAAGGATGTTTTTGCTTGGAAATACCAAGACCTGAAAGGATTTGATCCCAGTTTAGCACAACATACAATTGAGTTGCAACCAAATTCTAAACTTGTTAGATAGAAATAGAGGCCTGTAAATCCCAAAATAGAGCCTCTGATGAGGAAAGAATTATCTAAGTTGATTGAATCAGGTATTATCTTTCCAGTTAAGCATTCAAGTTGGGTAGCCAATCTTGTTCCTGTTAGGAAGAAGAATGGTGAA
This sequence comes from Taxus wallichiana var. yunnanensis, assembly GCA_018340775.1. Taxonomy (NCBI): domain Eukaryota; kingdom Viridiplantae; phylum Streptophyta; class Pinopsida; order Cupressales; family Taxaceae; genus Taxus; species Taxus wallichiana. The sequence goes on along the minus strand of CM031242.1, from coordinate 586,232,180 downwards.
ATCAGACTATGTGTAGATTTCAGATCTTAATAAGGCTTCATTAAAAGATCATTACCCACTCCCAAATATGGATCAAGATTTTGAGAATAGTCTCAGGTTCAGATAGACTATCTCTTCTAGATGGTTACAGTGGATATAATCAGATTTTAGTCTAGGAAGAAGATAGATATAAAACAACCTTTACCACTAAGTGGGGTACTTATGCTTACAAAAGGATGCCTTTTGGTCTTTCAAATGTCAAACAATGTTTTTCAATGTGTAATGGACATGGATTTTCACAACTTATTAAATAAATGCATCCTTGTTTATTTAGATGATGTTACTATATTTTCAAAAGATTCTGAAGAACATCTAATGCATTTAAGGTAGACTTTTCAGTTGTGCAGGCAATTTGGAATATCTTTGAATCCACTTGAAGTCTATCTTTTCAGTACATCAAGGCAAGCTACTTGGTCATATTGTTTCTAAGCAAGGTTTAGCAATTGATCCTTTTAGGATCGAAGCCATATCACAGCTATCATTTCCCCATCATAAGAAGGCATTACAAATTTTTCTTGGAAAAATCAACTTTGTTAGAAGATTTGTTCCAGATTTTGCAGCATTGGTTAAACCACTCACAACTATGCTAAAGAAAGAGAAAAACTTTCTCTTGGACTAGTGAAGGGAGAGAAGGATTTGAATCAATCAAAGCAAGCTATCTCTCAAGCTCCTACTCTTGCAAATCCAAATTTTGATAAAGATTTTACAATGTATGCACTTGCAGGAGCTAAAACAATCTCAACTATATTAACTCAATTCAATGATGAAAATATTGAACAACCTATTGCTTTCTTTGGATAGAGCTTGCATGATTATGAAACAAGGTACACATTCCTTGAAAAGCAAGTACTTTTAGTAGTCAGAGGACTAAATAATTTCAAGTATATGCTTTTGAACAATAAAATCCATGTTCTTGTTTCTCATCCAAGTGTGAAAGCATTCTTACTAAATAAGGAGTTGAATGAGAAAAGAGAAAACTAGATAACGAAGGTCATGGAGTATGATGTTGATATTCGGGTTGCTAAGATGGTTCGAGGGAAAGGTTATGTGAACATCTAATTGTTGATATGGAAAAAAACAGCAAGTTACAAACTAGGTGATTCAAAATAGCATGCTGAAATTGCGTATCAGCAATCATAAAATTATGGTTCAACTAGAAAATCAAGCAACTGAGTCAGTTCAAAAGTTCAGAATCAAGATGGATGGCTGATTTGATTAACTACTTGCAGCATGGGACCTATCCGGAAGGTATGGACAAAAATAAATGAATATATTTCAGGTTACAAGTTGTACATTATATCTTTATTGATGGTGTGTTGTTCAAAAGAGATATAAATGGGATTTTGCTTGATGTGTTGATTATGATAAAGTTCAGAAAATATTATCAAAATTCCATGAAGGACCTACAGGAGGTCATTTCTCAGCACATACCACAACCTTAAAAATTATGAAAGTTGGTTATTATTGGCCTAGCATATTCAAGGACTATTTTGAATGGATAAGAAAGTGTAAAAATGTGCTTTCTTTGTTGGAAAAGAACGTTTAGCTTCGCTTACCTTTACAGCCTATTTCAGTTGATCAACCTTTTATGTAGTGGGGTCTTGACTTTATTGGCATGATAAACCCACCCTCATCACAAGGACATAAGTGGATCTTAACTACTATAGATTACTTTACAAGATGGACTGAAGCAATAGCCTTGAAGATGCTAATGAAGCTTCAATACTATCCTTTTATGAAGGTATAGTTTGTAGATTTGGTGTTCCAACAACTATCATATCAGATAATGCTTTAGCATTTCTTGGTGCAAAGATAATAGATTGGGCTGTCAACCATGGAATCTATCTAAGTTCTTCATCTAATTATTACCCACAAGGTAATGGCTTAGCTAAGAAGTACTAACAAGAATCTTTTAAGGATCATCAAAAGAACACTCAAAGATAATCAAAGAGCTTGGCATCTGATGTTGAATTCAACACTTTGGGCTGACAGAGTGACTCCTAAAATATCAGTTGGCAATTCACCATACAAACTTGTGTACGGAAAAGAAGCAAGAATGCCTATTTCAGTTGAGTTACCTGCATTTAGATTTGCTGCATCAAATGGAGCTTCTTGAGAATGAACCATTGTAGGTTCGTTATGCAGAGTTAATGGAATTACAAGAGCTAAGAGATAAAGCTCATTTGAATATGGAAAAGAATCAGAAACAAATGAAGAAGACTTTTGACAAGAAAGCCAAATTTAGAGTCTTCAATGAAGGAGATATTGTGTTAAAATGGGATGTTGATCGTGTAAAGCCAGGAAGACACTCAAAGTTTGATACAATCTGGAGTGGTCCTTACATGATTTCAGCTTACAAGGAACACAATGCTTTTCAGCTTTCAAAGTTGAATGGAGAGGAACTTCCCATTCCTGTGAATGGTATGTTTCTCAAACATTGTTATTGAAAATCTTACAGTGATTGTTAGAGTAGGATTTTCCTTCAATAAGTGCAGTTTCTACACATTGCATCATTTTTCAATTCAATAAGTGCATTCATGCATGTGATCTAGTTTACTAGATCCTTTCCCAGTTTTAGTTTGTTTTGGAAGGGTTGGACCTTTCAAAAAGGTAGATTTTGGTTATATGCTTTGAACCCATGCCCAATGGACAAGAGCAAGGCACTAGTCTTTAAGCTAGCAGTAGCTTTCCCCATAGGATCACCAAAAATGTTGACAATTTTTACACTTGTGTAAAAATGGGCAACTCAAAACTTCATCATTATGATGAAAGTCATGGGTGAAGTATACCTAAGCTAAGGAAGTTCTTGATGTTATTAGTTACTGCTGAATTAATTAATGATTAAGTGAAATCTACAACTATGTGTGTTGTTACAAAATGTAACAGATCACATAGTCTGTAATTTCATGATACCTTCAACAAAAGAACACAAAGGCCCCAAAGGACAACTGTGTTGTCTTGATGAAGACACCGAATTATAGAGTAGGTGAAGTGTTGAGTTTTGGGACAACAAACATAAGTGCAGATTACAGAAATCAGAGTTCATTACTAAATGTTACAGGTTCTCATTAATGTTCTTTCCTTCATGTTTAAGACATTCAATTATATGACTGAGTTGTTTAGTTCATCATACACTCCATTCAAAAGCTTGAAATGTAGAAGGAAATACACAACTCAATTTTAGAATTCAATGTTTTATTCACAAGGAAGGTCAAATGTTTCCCACACAAGCCATGGGATGTGACTAAAAAGTAAAGTACATCTACTGAAGAAAGAGGTACACATGCATGAAATAGAAAGAAAAGGAATATGAGTGAACCCATCATTTCCTTTGTATATTCTTTTGTTGTGTAGATTGTCCCCCTTCCAGCTTGTTCCATCTTTGTCTTCACAATTCAAAGCATGGTACCTAAAAAGTAAAAGAAAGGAATCATCAATAAAGAGCTCAGGGTTAATCCATATTCCTACATTATCCTAATTCATGTGCATATGGATCTCTAACCAACAAGATATATAGTACCTAAAATCAAACTACATAGCTTACTCACTCAAAAAAAAGAAAAGAAAAAAAAGGAAAATGGACATAAGAGAGGTCAAGAACCTAATTATTTTCTAACTATTTTCTTAAGTGTGTAGGTACTAGGTTGTAGACAAGAAGAAAAAGGACCATGTACATGCTGGAAAGAAGGGTTAATGTAACTCAAAAACTCATATATCTTCTATAAAAGGAAAATGTTATAGTATAGAACAAAGAAGATGCATGTAGACAATGTACACTTTCCAGATTTCAGTCAAGGAAGAGAGAATTCTAGGAAAATTTTGATAGGGCTTTGCCATGTAAAATGGACATTTACGACTTTTCAATATCCATATCAAGCTGAAATAAAGGAAATGTAAGTAAAAGTAATAGATTACAATATTTCAATGAAGTATCTAAATCAAGGCTTATGCCTGAGAATGGTATCAAAAACAGAAGAAGAATTGCTTGTAATTTCTAGAAAACCACTTGTAGGGTACAAAGGCATCTTAATTACAAATATCATAAGTGTATTTCTATTGCAGTTGGCATTTTTAGTTCAATATTCAATCATAGTAATCTTCAACTTCATAATCAAAGAGTATAAATGCAACTACAAGTTACAAGTAGGCATTTCAAAAAGTGAACTAAAGAAAGGATATATAAAATGTAGAGTTTTCAAGCAACCCATTTTAGTTACATATTTTATCAACATCATTCAACCTTGCAAAGCTTAGACCGAGTCAATACATAGTCAGGAAAGAAGAGAGACTCATTTTAAGAAAACTCACATGAGGTCAATAAGCATATCTAAGCAGCACATAGTAGATTATTGAAAACTCAGCCATGGATCAAGCTTGAGATGTCAACCTAGATTCAAAAACTTCAACAAATATTATCAGAATGCAATGTGGAAATCTTCAAAGATGATTGAATGAAAATCATTTATGAGGCATATAACTCTGAATCATTGACAAAGAATAATTACTCATATGTTTTCCTCATTCCAAAATGAGCAAGTTCCAGTCAGAGAAATCAAAAGTGAATGGAAGAAGAACTCTATGGTGAAGAAAATCAATACTGGAATATCAAATACAAAGTATTTTGTATATACCACTACTCAATTTTGAAGGAGAAAGTGTAAATGGAATCTACATCTAACTTCAGAAAAGATCCAAAGTTCAAACTCCTTTAAAAGTGGTGTTTCAACACACATTGAAAATTATATGAAATTGGCCAAAGAAAATGGAACTCAAAACATAGATCATGGCCAATAAACAAGACCCATTCATGGGTAGCAAAGAATCAGAGTAGGAAAGAGAACTCAGTGAAAATGAAATAGTTTTCATGTTCGAAAGAAAAGAAACTCACCCTTTTCAACATTCACAGTTCAAATTTGTAGAGGGCTTGAACTAAGGAAGAAAATAACTTCCATAGAAGTTTCTAATAGAATGATCATGACAGAGCTCCAATGGTGGCCAAGGAAAAGGTAAAGATCTTCTTTCCTAAAGAATAGCATAGCTAAAGAAGGTAAAGGACTATCTTTCTCAAAAAATGAATCGAGCCAAGACCTACAGACCATTTTGTAGTAGTGACAGAGCTCGAAAATCTAACAACGATGGCCATCAAGAGGAACAACATAAAGCCGAGCTTAAAAATCAACAATGACGCCAATAAATTTTTCTAGGGATTCCCTTGCAAGAGTAAAATCCAAATGGAATGATCAATTTAGGGCCAAATTGACCTTTACCATGCACACTCGAGAGATGAGTTAACAAAACTCAACCATGGTCAAGTCATCGATGATCAAAATTCAACAAGTACAAAGATCAAAGGTTGAGGATCGATCTACACTTTCAATGCAAACCATGGTTCAAGCCCTAAAAACATTTAATACATGTCAGAAACCCTAAAATCATACTTTGGAGATCGATGATCAAAAATCAACAAGTACAGAGATCGATGCTCACAAATGGATCACCAAAATCGATGCAAAAGTCATCCAAGTGGAATGGTGGTTGACTGACTTAGTAAATTTTTAAAATTTAAAATTGTCAAAATTTCATCATAAAAATGCCATAGACCCAAAGAGGACATGTGTCATCATTACAACAAAAGCAGAAAAGCGAGGTTGGAGTTACTTTAAGTTTGAAATCTTTTGCAAAAAGGTTAAAATTTCAAAATCTCCCAGGAGAAAGGACACCGCAGGGAAAAAGTTAAAATGAACAAAATTCAAAGCAAATGCGGAGCAAAGCCCTCTCTACATTTGATACCTTTTTGTAAAAGTTAAAATTAAAAATAAGCCCACATGCCCGAAATTCCACAAAGGACTTAAAAAGCCTCCAGAAGAGTTAAATTTTTAAAATTCACAAAAGGCCCAAAAGTCCGCAAAGGGCCCAAAACTTCAAAAAACCCCAAAAGTCCACAAAGGACTTAAAATTTCAAAAAATTTTTCCCGAGGCCCATAAAAGCGAAGGAAGAAGAATCCACGTGCCATCCAAATTATCATTTCAAGTTTTGATTTTCAAAAAAACTAATTATAATGTATGTTTCAAATAATCACAAAGATGGCCAAAACATGGTGAATTGCAAAGTGGTCCCCATAGTGGGTGTTTTGTAGGTATTATAATTATTTCTTTTACCCACAAACAGAAAGTTGAATTTTTGCATGCTCCACAAGAAGACAGAACAAAGAAAGAGACAAAGTTGCATGTTCAAAATAGAAGGACTTGCCTTGCAAGCAAGCTTATTATTAGCAAATTATTTACCATTTTTTAAAAATAGAAATGTCAACTTCAAATTTGACTTGACATTGTAATCAAGGCTATTAAATGCCTATTTGTAATTGCATGTTCTATTTTATTCCTTTATCTATTATTAAATAAAGGATAAAAATAGCATGCATGGGTGAGTACAAGCCTTAGGCTATTTTTAGGAAGAGGGTGAACTTTATTTTTCTATATATTGTGTGCCTTTGCAAAGCACAAAGGAACTTTGGAGGACTTTTGGATATAGGAGTACTGAAGCAATTTTTTCCAGTTTTCCTTCTGAGTGTGAAGAATTTTTGCCTTCCCAATTATTTTCAATCTTGTGTATGTTTCTATTAGTCTTGTGAATGCAAATTCCCTGATTAATCATCTTACCTTGTTACAAAATTCAGTAGTTTCTACATGATATTAATGTGCATGTTTAGCTTAGTAGTATTGTTGTGATAATCTCCCTCAATACCTCCAAGTGTTTTTCCCTTAATATTTTACAAAAGAATTGTTGGTTCATGCACCAAAAATCCTTCACATATCAATTGTGCATATACTCAGTCAAAGCCCTCATACAAATTTGGTGTATCACCTTAGTTTTAATTACTTTACAGTCATCTTTTACCCTTAAACCCCATAAGTAGTTTAGGATACATCAACAAGGAACCGACCTTGATACCAGAGACTCACCTCAAAATAGGTATACCCACAGACCTGAGCTATTTCCATTATATAAACGAAAGAGAGAGATCAAATTTTACAAGTTAGAAAACCTACAACCATCTCTCTACGGGGTGCACTTTTGACAGATAACAGGTTGGTCATTGTTTCTCTTCTACCCCCTTCTCTCTTTCTTCCTTAGGGTATAGTGTTGAGTCTAAGCCTCTCTTATGGCTCTGTAATAGCATTTTCTTGCCTCTTTCCCACTGATGATGTATTGTGTGAACTCATGGAGCAATAAAATATGTTTTATGATGCATTTTGTCCACCCTTCCTTATTTTATTGTCTCTTCTTGCCTCTCATCATTGTAGGGTATACCATGCATACTTTGATGTCTATTACAGGTTTTGGGAGCCGTGTTTAATGGGTTTGAAGTGGTGTTCTGTGTGAACTCTATCTCTAGTCTGTGGTGCATCTTTTCCACCCTCTCCTCTTCTCACCTCTCTCCACTTCAAGAATTTAGATCCATGATCATCCACTTCCTTTTCTAGTGTATCACCACTTAGTGTAGACTCTCTTTCACCTTTTATCTCTCTCCCGTATCCTTGGAATGGTTAGATTAGGATAGGTTAGCTATGGCTGCACTGGAGTAGCTTATGGAAGGTAGATTAGGAAGCAAGAACCAACTTTCTCCGGAGGGCCATCTTAGGTTTGCAAGTCCCATAACTTGAGATATGGTCCCATGTTGTGTAATCACACCGAATTCCCAACTAAGAAACTAGGACATCCGAGGGTGCTCGATTCTACACTAAAAGTTTTGGCACACCTAGTGGGATGGGTCTGAAGAACCGACCACTTCATCTTAGCTTGCTTGGTGTGTTCCTATTATGATTCAGCCTTTTGAGGTATATGCAAGCACATCTGGTGACTCCATCTGGTCAACAACCCATATTTTAAGTTGCAGACTTTTCCCCATCCATTTTCATCCATTTTTCTTCCATCTCTTTCATCTTCTACCATTCATGAATTTGTACAATCATGACTTCATTTCCCTCATGGAATTCATACCTATAATAGTGCAGTCCGCCTCCAATGTGTTTCCCAACTCTCCCAAGTCAGCAATATGATCAAATCTAGAACCATTATGCTTACCCATATGAGTAGTGTCAAAGCCATTTTGGCCATGGAGCTTATCAAGAACAAGGGGACACATACAATGGTGACAGTTATGTGGAGAATGTTGGTCTATTGGAGAATATCAAAAGAATGAAGGCTAGCATGGTGCAATCAAGGGCTACAACATAAATGAAGGCATTTACGATTAGTTTCGTGGACACCTTGTCCACCTGGGTCAACCCTTTTCCAAGACATTATAGCCCTCAGGAGAATCTTGACTTCATGATTGAAATGTTGCCCCAACTTGCACAGTGGATTGAGGATATTGAGGCTTATGAGTTGGACACAAGACAACCTTGTCAATGGGTAAGTTAGTCACCAACTCCTTGTCCTTCATTTTCTCTTTCTCAGACTCCATCATTTCAGCATGATCAATAGTCAAGCTTCCCATTTGCTGCCCCAAGTGTTGATTTTCCTTCTCCATTTCCTAATCTTCCATCTCATCCCAATTCTTCTACCCCTTTTCTTCCCAAATAGTCATTCCCTCTAAACAAACAAGAAGTTCCACCTCCCTCTCCACCAAAAACAATACTAAAGCTGGTTGAACCCCAACCTGCCACTACTCTCTTGCTTTCCCAAGTCCATGTTGGGAAGAGACTCAAGAATCCAGTGAAGGAGAACAACAAGAAGAGGATCCCTACAAAAAATAAATGACAGACAATCTAAAGAGTTGGGATGCCAAATTTGGGTTTACAAAGATCCCCTTGATGGTTAAGCCTATAGAGGATGTCAGGGTTGAAGAGACAATGGCAGCTGAGGCTGAGTTTGTAGCAAAAGAAGATCAAGGACAAGAGGAAGAAGATCAGAAATCTGTTTGCTCTCATTACAAAGGTGGCCATAATGACACTTTTTCGAAGAGGATGTTAATCTGATCCAAGTTTCACAACCAGTTAAGGAGGAGAAACAACCAAATCTAAGTCCCATTGAAGAGGAGCAGTTGGGAGAGATCAAATTAGAGTTGAGGCCATTCAATCAAGAAAGCATCATTGAAGATTTTTTGCTTTCATTCGAAGGGCCGATTTGATTATGTACCCATCATAGAGCGTGACCATAATGTTTGTAGGCTTCAAGTGCGTAAAGTAGGCCATACAAGAACCTTCGATTCTTCCCCCACTACACACCTCTCAATCTCTAATGTTAAAGAAGAGATTTATCTTTTAAACTTCATGTTTTAGGATGAAGGGAACCATGGTGAACAAGTTGCAGATCAAGAGGACACCATAGAGGAGGTAGATCACATGCAACAGGACAATAAGGAGGAAAACTTCCTGTCAGACTTGGAAGATTGATTGGATGGAGAGGATCATGTGGAGATAACATCATTTTCTCCTCCATCACTCACCTTTTAAGCACATTAGCCTACTAGCATGGAGGACAACATATAAGGAAAGAAGCCTATGTCTCACAATGGCCCTCTGGAACCAAGGTTAGAGGATCTTGATCCTTCATGTTATTTACAGGAGGAGGAAGGGAAGGAGCTAAAGGATTTCACCATCTCTCTTAGACCATCCAACTAGGGAGGTTTGTAGGAAGAATCCATTTTTAGAGTTAAAATTAAGACCAATGGGCACATTCAAATGATCAGACCATGCCCTATGAGGTACTTGGCTTCATTGGAGCCAAGGGGAAGCCAAAACCATTCATCCCTACTTCAGGGCATGAGGATGAGTTTCAAAGCACCAAGGGTCACCATTAACACCTCTAGGATCCTAATACCAAACAACTTGAGGAGGAATTTTTGGTTGATACGGATACCTTGATGATTTGGGTGGAGGACTAGATTATAGTCATTTTTTCACTCATGCAAGCAGCCATATTCAGTGTCAAATCATTTGCATGACTGCCCCTTTTGAGGAAGGGAAGCTACTTCTCCCTGTCAGTCACAGGATTTGTTTGAGTCCCTTTTCTCTTTGGTTAGTGTAGGAGTAGGTTTAGGTTTGCTTTCAACAGAAGAAGTGCTTTTACACACTCTACATGTCTCATTTGAGGCATGTATGATTTTGTCTTTGTACATAAATTTAGTTCACATTACTCCTGGAGGTTCCATGCGTCAGGTCCTTCAGAATTAGCAGCAAAGAGACCCATAGTTTCTTGTACAGTTACTAATATCAATTAAAACACAAATACGAGGGAAATAAAATAATTTTGAGACAATCTATTTCGGGACAAGGTTAGAGTCGGCAAGTGCAAGCAATCGGGATTCCATCTTAGGAACGGATCATTACCATGCTATTAATTATGACTCCATGCCCAATGGATGCAGCAAGGCCACTAGTCTCTTCATCTAGCAGGTAGATGTCCTTGTGAGTCACCCAATTGTTATCTCAAGAGGCATTTTTGTTGAATGAGCCTACATTTCAAATCTGATAGTCACGTTGCAGGTGGAATTGAAAATGGAAAAAAATAGAGGTCGAAAGGATCAAATGGGGTCAAAAGAAAACTAGAGGCTCAGAAGAGAGAAACAGAGAAAGGCTCAAAGTCTTTGGGCTTTACAAATAATTTAGAATGATCCCAAATTGGTTAAGTATGGAAAAATCCATGGAAGCTTCCACGTGTGTCATTGGTGGTTATCCAAAGGTTAAACCAAAAATGGTTCCCCAAATGAGTGCAGGCTCACCACGTGTCCCGAGGATTGAAAAGGGAGACAAAGAGGGCCCCAAACGATTAAGTATAGAGATAGAGGAAATTACCATATGTCTCAATGACGTACCTCAAAGGAAAAATCCCAAGGTGGAAACTCAAACAAGCGCCAAGCCTCCATGCGTCCCGATTACGAAAAGGGATAGAATCAACCATTGAAAACTCAAAATGTCTAAGAGCCAGCGGAAGGTCCCACGTGTCCAAATGGCACACCTTTATTGGGTAAAGAAAAAGGTGATTCCCAGAGATGAGAACGCAGCTCGCCATGTGTCCCATATTTGAAAAGGTAGAAAAAGCATGCCCTAAATGAATAAGTATAAGAGAACCGGTGGAAGGTGCACATGTCAACTCGATGCAACTTCAAAGGCATGGCCCAAAAGACAAACCCCAAACGAGCACCAGCCGCCACATGTCCTAGGGCCTGAAAAGGTGATGGTGTTTATTGAAAATTGCTAAGGCCTCATGGAGGTCTCCACGTGTTGTATCCACGCAACTCCAAAGGTAAATTCTAGGGGTAGTTTCGAAACATGTGCGAAGCCACCACGTGTCTTGGGTCAGACACAGTGCCTTTGCTAGCGGAAAGGAATCAAGAAAAATACAAAGGAAATTGGGGAGCTTGCAGATGATGCCACATGTCTCATGGGCACAATATCAAGAGAAACGGTAGGGGGAATAACTCAAATGAGCTTAGGGCTACCACATTGACCTGGTATAAACAGACTCATTTAAACATTACATGCCCTCATCTAGGATTTCCATATAGCCATATCTTTCGACTAGAAACTCAGATTTGGGAAGGAGAATAATTTTTGGAAAGGTCTCGACATCATCTACACCATGGAAGCATAAAATATTATCTTTAGTAGGCTCTGGTGGGTGAAAATTAGGAAAATGTCTTTCATTTCGTTAATGTAAAATCTAATTGCTTCAACTACCAGATTAGATTTGATTCGATCTGTCATTCTTCTTATTCAATCCGTAAAACAAACATAGGGAATGAAAGACTTGAAATATTGTGGGTGGATTTGTAATAGGCATTGATTGATGGTGGTTTATCTTTCAAAACAAGATTCAATTTACATCTCAAGGTGTTTGAAGAAGGATTTGAATTCTTCCCTCCTCTCTCTCTTATTCTTTCTATATGTTGTGAAGGGGGGGCATTTTCAAAGGGTTGGTCATTGTTTCTCCTCTGCCTCCTTCTCTCTTTCTTCCTTAGGGTAGAATGTGGAGTCTAAGCCTCTTCTTATGGATCTGTAATGGCATTTTCTTTCTTATTTCCCACTGATGATGTACTATGTGAACTCATGGATAAATAAAATATTTTTTTGACGCATTTTGTCCATCCTTATTTTTTTCTCTTCTTTCCTCTAAATGTTGCAAGGTATACCATGCATACTCGATGTATATTGTAGGTTTTGGGAGATGTGTTTAATGGCTTTGAAGTGGTGTTCGTGTGAACTCTATCTCTGCGGTCTCTGGTGCATCTTTTCCAATCTCTTATCTTCTCACATCTCTCCACTTCAGTAAATCATTTTGTGATCACCCAATTCCTTTCATAGTGTATCACCACTTAGTGTAGGCTCTCTTTCACCCTTTCTCTCTCTCCCTTTCTCCTTGGGATGGTTAGATTAGAATGGGTTAGCTCTTCTTGCACTAGGGTAACTTGTGGAAGGTAGATCGGAAGCAAGAACTGTCTTTCTCTGCAGGGCCATCTTAGGTTTGCAAGTCCCATAGCTTGAGAGATGGTCCCATGCTGTGTAATCACACCGAATACTCTATTAAGAAACCAAGAAATTCAGAGTGCTATGATTCTACACCAACAGTTCATCTACTTCCTAGGTAGAACAATGAAAGAGAGTCATTACAATTTGATGTCTTTCATCTGTTGATATTTGGAAGGAGGGAAATTTAAGATATTCAAGAAACATTTGGTAGAAAGAATTTTTTTTACGCTCTTTTGTATCATTCTTTTAGTTTTAATATATCGATAACCAAGAATTCATTCAAGAACAAAGCTTGATATGTCCAGTGCTTGTGTAAGATGGCAATTTGAGAGGTTTTCTGAGGTTCAAGTTTATATTCCAAGACACATTAGTCCCATGTTTGAAATTTTTTCTCCAAATGCAAAAACATTCGATTCGGACATAATCAATGATTTCTAAATTTTCAATCCTTCGTAAGACCCTAGTAGTCCTCGATACTTGTATATAGGGTGACATCATTTCTTGGTTTCCATTTATAATGATACAAATATTTGTAAATTTGTGTTAAGACCTCTAAATCTATATGAATTTCAAGTTGTTTTGAAATAACATCACACCCTTCCCTAGGATTGATGACTACCCCTATCTTATTTAAAGCTACTATGGGTTTATCATGCAAGGAATTATGAATGAATGAAATGTCACTAAGTAGTAGGTGAGATTACTCCAATTCATAACTAAACAAGAAATATTTACTAGGAAATTGTTAAACCCTTTGTGTTCTTGGTCATTCCCTAGTTTCTATGTTGATTTTGAAAAATTCAAAAATTTCTATCAAAATTTCTTTCCATTCCAAAGATCATAAGAGCTTTTTCTTTCTTTAGAGGAGAGGACACTATAGACAATTTGGTTCTTATCCTACGCCTTCGCATTGGTATATTCTCTGTGTTTCTTCCATTTACTTTGAGATTAATTTTTGTGTTGCGATGGTTATTTTCTCTAGTTTCTAATGGGTCATCCCGACATGCATGATACCATACATGGAAATATGAGAAATGTGAAAAAAATTCAGAGTGTGAAGATATCAACATTCAAGAGCACAAGTATATGTGGGGAGAAACAAGTTAGACATAGATGTGTAATGTGAATTGAAAGACGTATTGTATATGCCATATCAATTTAGTTTGTTTTCCCACATTTCATAAACAAGGTAGTTACACAAGAAGACTCAATGATGGTTGTCAACACAAGACTAGGAAATATGGTCCTAATATTGATATTCAAAAAGATGAAGTCACTCGTGAGACCTCACTGGAAATATATTTGGTTTAGAGGTTAGAGCTTAGGGCTCAAGATGTAATGTTTAGGGTTTAGGGCTCGGGGCTTATGGTTCAAGGATTAGGGTTTAAGATTTAGCATTAAGGGTTTAGGGTTTAGGGTTTATGGTTTATGGTTTATAGTTTAGGTTTTAGGGTTCGTGATTTATTTTTCGTGGATTAGGGTTTATTATTTTTGTTTTAGGGTTTAGGTCTCAAGGTTAAGGGTTGAGGGTTAATAGTTTAGGTCTAGAGTGCAGGGGTTAGAGTTTAGTGTTTAGGGCTTAGGGTTGAGGTTTTAAGGTTTAGGGTTTAGGGTTTAGGACTCATGTTTTAGGATTTAGGGTGTCGGGTTTATGGATATAGGTTTAGGGTTTAGGGTTTTGGATATAGGTTTTAGGGTTTAGAGTTTAGGTTTTAGGATTTAGGATTTAGAATTTATGGATTAAGGTTTATGGTTAAGGGTTTAGGGTTAAGGGATCATGGTGTAGGTTTTAAGGCTAGGGTTTAGGGTTTATGTCTCAAAGATCGAGATTCGAGTTATGGGTTTAAGGTTTAGGAGTTAGATCTCGGGGCTTTGGATTTAACATTTGGTGTGTATGGATCAGAAGTAAGGGTTTAAGGTTTAGGTTTTAGGGATCAAGGATCATCATTTAGGGTTTAAGGATTAGGGTTTAGGGTTTAGGGTTTAGGGATTAGGGTATAGGGTTCATGGTTTAGGGTTTATGTCTCAAGGTTTAGTGTTCAAAGTTATGAGTTTAAGGTTTAAGGGTTAGAGCTCAAGTATATGGATTTAGTGTTTAGGGTTTAGGGGCCTAGGGCTCGGGTTTTAGGGTTAAGGGTTTAGGGTTTAGGATTTAGTTTTCAAGGTTGAGGGTTAAGGGTTTAATTTAGAGAGTCCAGGATTTAGAGTTTATTGTTTAGGATTTATAGTTTAGGGTTTAGGGCTCAATCTTTATGGTTTTGGATTCATTGTTAAGGGTTTAGGGTTTAGGATTTATTTTTAGGGTTTAGGGTTTAGGGTTTGGGATTTAGTTTTTAGGGTTTAGGGTTTAGCATTTAGGGTTCATGGTTTATGGTTTAGGTCTTAGGGATTAGGGTTTAGGGCTCACGGGTAAGGTCTAAACGTTTAAGGTTTATGGCTTAATGTTTAGGGTGTAGGGTTTATCTTAAGGTCCTCGAGTTTAGGGTATAAGGTTTTGATTGTAGAATTTAAATGCTAAAATATTTAGGCCGAATGTTGAAATCCTTAAAATTACCTATGTATGAATAAATTATAATATAAAAAACTATCTCCTAAACCATAAATAATGGAGCTATGACACTAGTTCCATAATGTGTGGAGTGGCCCTAATTTCATAAATTTACAAAAATAAATTTAAAGTATAAGTTTTTCATTAATTAAAATATAAATAATAACAAATGAAAAACTTTTAATTAAACATTTATTTTTGTAAATAGAAGTGTGCTAAAAAAACATATAATGTTAATACTATGAAAAACGTGTATGCATTTTTTGTTTTTTCTTTATCCAAGCCATGCCTCAAGCCTTTGATCCGGTTTGGATCCCCATACCTGAGGCATGGACCTGCACAAACATAAAAAATATAGTGTTTTTGGAGGAAAATGAAAAAATTCCACTTCCAAAGATGATAAATCAACATAAAATGATTGATTTGTTTAAAAAACATCATATCATGATATACAACAGAGTTTCTTCTTTCTTAAAATATAAATTTTCAAATTTTTTGACTAATATAATGTTTCCATATTATTTATTTTCTAACTATGCCTTTTTATAGCTATTTTTTGAAATTTAAATATGTCTAGCTTTAATCATGTATGTTTTTTTGGCTCATCTAAATTGAAAAAATGTTATACTAGCACAAACTAGGCCTAATTCTATACATATTAAAAAAAATCTAAATTTCAATTTTTTTGAGGTAGTTAGTGGGGGCATGGTCGAGATCCATTATTTAACATAAAATTTATGTACTAGAAAATTCATAATAAAATAAATACACGCTAAAAAAATATAAAACAAATCTACCACTAACTAGACACTCCTAGCTATCTTTCTACCATAGAGTTTTCAAAACTACTAAATGGTGCTCAAATAATGGTGGGCGAACGAAAGTCACTCTATTATGTTTTTTAATAAAAATACGAGAACTTGTTGCTATTTTAGTTATTTGAACCACTTAAACTTATCCATTTTCAATAAAATTTAGTAGCTTAGAAACTAGACCGAAATATTGTATGATTCACGTTTATACGACATCTTCCAATTTTGAGTGTAACTATTTAAAAACTCGTACAAGTTGAAAATTTTATTTCCAAAAAATATGTCCACTAAATACCCCCTTTGGCCCGCAAACTTTATGCGCTTACTCGAGAACAAAATGTAACTAATCCCAATGGAATTATTTAAAGGTATTTGAATAATTTTCAAGTGATTTTTTACATGGGCTATATAATATTGTGTCACTTAACATGTACTACTTTTGGCAAGAGTGTTACATTAGTATAAGAAGAAATTACAAAATAGTTTCCACATTTTTTCATGGTTGCTTGATTGACATGTTACGTAAAATTGGATATGGATTACCTACCATTTACTCAGTGTCAATTAACTTGATCCGTATTGGTTCGATGCACATGTTTCAGTACAAAAATCACAAGGTTTGACTCTTTTGAAAGAAAAAAATGATTTAGAAAAAGTGAAAGGATGAGGTGATAATTTTCTCTATCTCTTATATAACTTAGTTTGAAGTAATAGGAATATTACTACAGGTCAGAATAAGAGCATAAATCAAGAAAAATGAAGATGTATTAGAGGTTTGAGAAGAGAACAAACAACTTAAAATATTTGTTGAACAACTAAAGACACTATAATGATAAGACACTCTAGGGATAAGAATTCTTTGTTGTAGCTAATCAAACATGAAATAGGTGATCTCAAGGTGTGTGCTCAATTTGAAATCAAAATATAGTATGTACTTGATCATGAAGGATTCTTAGTTCATTGATTCATCCAAGGTATGATCTGTCTTTAGTTAATTAATGAAGGAGTCTTGATGAATGAGCTCTGTCATAATGTAGAGAGGTTTTTCCTATTGGATAGAGGTTCTAAATGTTTCATCAATCCAAATAAGTTGTGCATCTACTCATGAAGATATTATTGATTCATTAGAGGTATGAGGTATATCATAATAAGATCCAATATCAAGAGTGATCATAATTCCAAAGGAGCCGAGACAAACTATATGGTCTTCTATATATGACTCATTGTGGAATGAGACTATGAATTCAAGGTTGAGAATGTATTGAAGGATCTTTGGCTTGACAATGAAATGCAAAGTATCATTATTCTTGACAGAAACTTGAATGTTTTGATATGATGTTTCACATATGATACAATCATGAGAACTGTACGTTCTTTTATACTCTCATGTTCCTACTTCGAGAATGTGTTCCGGAAGCATGAAGGATGTAGGAATTAAAATTATTCCCAAATCTTATTTTTTTAGTATCTAACCTCGTTCCATTTATATATAGTCTCACATTACATAATTTTTTTCCTTTATATTAAATATTATACATATGTTGTCTAGACTACAACAAGGACAAAAATATGTCAAATCTTCGATCCCACTTCTGCAATCTTCATGAATGAAGAAAGGTGGTGTAAATGCCTACATTCTTTTTAAGAAAATTCTTGCTATATAGAGATAGATTCCAACTTTTCCTCTACATTAATAAATTTGAATTAGTACATAGTTTTTGATGGATTTATAACACAATTATTTTCATAGGAAGAAGTGAATGTGAATATAAAGAAAACATTTTTACCTCCCAGTTTGTTGAAGGAAATCCATGATTGGAGTACATTCAACACATTATGTTTCCATGGTTTGAAAAGTTTGAAATACATCACAATGAAAAAAATGCCAGTAATAAGTAAACACGCTACAATAAGCACAAGAAAAGATGTAGAAGAGTGATCCTAATTTTGGAATCTTCATGGAGGAATAAGAGGTGGTGTAAACCCCTACATTATTTTCTCCTCAGATTGTGAAGATAAAGAAATCATTTTTTTCCTCGATTGTTGAAGGAAATCCATGCTTGGAGTAGATTCAATACATAGTGTTTGCATGGTCTAAAAAGTTTGAAGTACATCAAAATGAAGAAAATGGTGGTAACAAGTAAGCATGCTACAACAAGGACAAGAAAAGAGGTTGAAGAATGATTCCACTTCTATAATCTTCATGGAGGAAGAAGATTTGGTGTAAATCTTTACATTATTTTTGTAAACTTCTTGCCGTGAAGCTCAATAGATTCTAACTTTGCCTCAACATTAATAAAATCAAATTAGTATTACTATATAATTTCCTATTGATTTATAACACAATTATTTTCATAAGAAGTACAAGAAGTGAATGTGAAGATAAAGAAATAATTTTTCCTCAAATTGTTGAAGGAAATTCATGCTTGAATTACATTCAATACATGATATTTCCATGGTTTAAAAAGTTTGAAGTACATCGCAATGAGGAAAATGGTGGTAATAAGTAAACATGCTACAACAAGGACAAGAAAAGAGGTTGAAGAGTGATCCCACTCATGTAATATTCATAGAGGAAGAAGATGTTTAAGAGTGATCCTAGATTATTTTTTGGAAAATTCTTGTTGTGGAGAGTTAGATTCAAAACTTTGCCTCAACATTAATAAAAGTGATAGATTCCAATATTAATTCTTGTTGTGGAGAGATAGATTCTAGGGATAAACAAATTTGAAGTACATCGCAGTGAGAAAAATGGTGGTAATAAGTAAGCATGTTTGTGTCAAGATGTATGTACTTTTCCCACAATTGCTATTTTCTATCTTTTGTTTTTTCAAATGTCAATTATCTAGTTTTTGGTTCATTGTTGTAACTTTTTTCCCTTTTCCATTTCTTGAATTTTTCATTTTGACATCTTTGTATGGTCTCTATTTCATACATTATTGTTTTCCAACATTTTGTTAACCTCCAATTCTCAGTAAAATCCTCCCATAGGATGTGAATCCCATAGAATGAGATGCGGTTGAATAGTTGTAAGGTTCGGAGCGTGTCCTGGTTCTCGGGAGATGTATGCCACACATCACCATTCCATCAGCCTCACAAGGAGATGCCCATAGATAATGTGAAACCTGTGGAATACACTACATTTTAAATATCCTTTAGGTCCATTCTCGATGACGCAGAAGACAAAGCAGACACTACTAAAAAATTATGGTCATGGAATAAATGGAAAGTGAAACCGCAATATATGTATATAAATATATATATATATATATATATACCTTAGAGAGAGAACATTAACAAAAAGATTCAAAGAAGATACACTTGATAAAAAAGGAATATATAGAACAACAAATCATGGAGATATACGAAGTTATATTAAATATAATATATATACATGTATATATTTATTATACGAAGATCTATCCAAGATAGGAAAACTAGTTATGATTCTTTGCAAGCGTAGAACTATTCTAGACAACATAAAAAATAATAGTGGTTATGAGGATGAGGATGTGAAACGTTTTTAATAACTTAGAAAGGTAGAATCAAAGATAAAGAAATGTGACATGAAAGAAAACGTGTTTTAAATAGACCAAGGACTCACTGCAGTAAATACTTATAGATGCCAACTGCAATGCAATAGCCAATCCTTGACAAGACCTAGATTTATTAAACTCCCATGAATGTTCACGAATGAGCCCAAAGAACCAATAAGGTTCCATATATTTCTTGGCGAAACATTAATGTTTTCACATCCTAGTGTGTTAATTTCTTGGCGAAACATGAATGTTTTCAAATCTTGGTCGGTCTATTTCTCGTGAAACATTATTTTTTTCAAATTCTAACGTGACGATCACGCATAGATTTAATATAAAAATACATTGGGATTGGAAATTCCTAGGTGATTCACATTGGTAAGATTATTTTTTGTGGAATTTTTGGGGAAACTGGATATCATCATTGTTGTAAAATTTTGAAAATCAAATTCCCAAAATTTTACGATTCGTCAAACTACGAATATTCGTTGCTAAATTTTTTCCTACCCCATGGCTACTTATTGAAGGCATCCATTAAACTCAATGGGAATGGAAGTTGTGATGATGATTACAAAATACTTGGAACTCACCAATAGCCCAAGACCTTGAAGATTATTAGTAATGTTAGTATATACTAAATTAAATGTTAATTATTGTTTTGTTATCTATAATTATTTTTCAAAAATTTATAATTTTAGGAAAACTATTTTGAGGAGCATATTCTCTCTAGTAATATTTCAATGGATCCAAATACATTGTATATAAGTTTGATTTTATGAATCATACTCATGATTGTTTAAAATGTCATTTGGGTTCATGGTAAATCAAATACCTATCTCACATTTACTAATTACAACTAATAAAGGGAAAAGTATGCAACAAATTTACGAATGATTCAAGATGCAAAAATAAATAATCAAGAAATATATTCTATTTTATCCAATAAATTTCATATAACACACACCAAATATAAAGGAAATAGCCATCCTAAAATATACAGGTAGTTATAACAACTCACCAATCTAGGTGAGTTTTTATAACTTGAATAACAAAATATAATTGTTATTTTCGTTTGATATAACAACTACTAATAAATTACTAACACATATTTACATTATAACATTTACTAAACATAATTATTATTTACTAATACATAAATGGATCACTAACTATAGAATTTTCTAACATTCCCACATTAGTGCAAACATGGCGAAACACCTTTTGTACTTGCACCTACTCATGATCTTATAATTTTCAGAGGATAATCATAAACCTGAGGGATGGTTTTAAAACGGCTAACCACAAACCAAGAATGCTTGTTTTACATTTTGAGTATCAAAGATCACAAGGTGATGGTTTTGTAGATGGTTTTCAACAACCAAGAATGATTGTTTTGAAATTGGTTTACCACAAACCAAAAATGAAGGTTTTCAAGTGGTTTACCTATAACCACATCATGATGTGCAAAGTACTATTATTAGTCCTAATCAATATCTCACTATAAAGAATAACATAGGAAATTCTTATGAATACTACTGCTCATACACAAATAGAAAATGTTGACATAATGCACATGGAACATTGGATCATGTTCTCCCCCTTAATGTGAAATTTCCAATTGTTCCGCAAAACTTGAAATAAAAAATAATGCATAGAAGAACAATGAAATCTAAAGCATACCACATGCAACGAAATCACACTAAAACATTTTCACCAACCCTTGATGTGGCCCCATCATTGGTGACTGATGAGATGTCCCTAATCAACCTTCAACCTTTGTTTTCCTCCGTCCTCTAATTTCATCCTGCCTATCCAACAAATTTGGCCTCCGAGGATAAAAGATTGTCAAGGACATTGGGTAACACCAAAAATGCGTGCATAAGAAATTTTTAGTTTTATATTTTATAATTTTTGACTTTGACTCTTGATGCAAAATAGACTTTACAATTGACAATGTAGTTGACCCACTTTTTATGATACTAAACATAGATGGATAAACATCGAGAATATTTGTTACTATATAACTTTGATCTAATATAGATCAAATCATACTTAAAACTTTGATACATTGATGGTAAATATATATTTTGACTTAAATGCCACAATAAAAACTAAAATTTTGACAATAAAAATAGAAAATGATAATCTCCACCTCTTCGAAAAAATAACCTTAAAAAATATATTCTTCAATAAATTTATAATCAAGTGGGAGGTTGAAGTGAATAAAATCTTTGACTTGACCTCACGGATAGAGCTATTTCTAATTTCAAGAAATCAAAGCACTATATCTGGTTTTAAAAAAAAGGACAAACCTTTTATATATATATATATTGACATATACGTGCTAGTTGTATAGGTATGGTGTTGATCCATGAGGAATATAAGAACATGGGAGAATAAATCGTCCCTTGAAGTGTCAATGTTGATCCGTAATTTAGATAATATAATAACTGCATATCCATGGCGAGTGGCGAGTATGCAAGAGTGTGATGCAAATAAAAATATGCATGAATCCAAAAGTGTTGATATATGTGTGTGTTTAAAGGAGACGTATTGAACTATCTGTTTGATAAATAAGAACATACATCTCGAACAACTCGACTGGCAGAGGTCTGTACAAAATTTAATTGTAGAGGATGATGAAATGGGATTAATACATATAATCCCCGAAACGTCCAAATTCTATTAGCGCTATCAGGTGAATGCTCATACACAAAAACTATTAGAAGCGTAGATGTCACGTCCCTACTACATCTGGAAGTCAAATATATGTGGCATGCAAATGTGGAGACGGTAAAGAGACGATCGGATCCTGTAATTTACGCTCAATGTAAGTTCTAATGCAACACAAAACGTCAAGAGAATATCGATGCATATCAGATTGACCAATATACTGATGATTCCAAGAAATTACTCCATAGGGAAACCATGATTAAGATGGATATGCCTCGTAAAAATTTAAGAATCCCATATCACACTAATGCCAGAAGAAAAATTTGCAGCAGATTTATAGAATGATCTGAGATACAGAAGATAAATAATGAAGAAAGATATTCAAGGTTCTCCATTAAATTTTATATTACACACACCAAATATATAGGAAATAGGACCTGTATTTATAAGGAGTTGTTTCTTACTTACTAACGAAATATAATTATTATTGTTTTACATAAAAACTAATAAAAAGTTACTAACACATATTCACATTATAATAAATAGTTCAGGAAATTATTATTTACGAATACATAAATGGAGCACTAACAATATCAATAGCTAATATAAATATTTTCTTAATTTCTTGAGTGATTGTAAATAACCATAAGAGAAACACACACAAGCTTGCATATATAATAAAACATTAAAAGTTTAATTCAAAAACATAATATATATGCTTTAAGGATCGTATTACTACCAAAATTTTATTAATAAATTATTAGTTTAGTTCTGTTGACAAATAACAACTCTTTTCTAAAATGAATCTTACAAACTAGTTGTATGATTTTATAATTAAAAGATAATAGATTAGGGTTAGGTTTTAGAAAGTATTTACTTACTAGGGAAGTCTTAAAGTAATGTTATATATATAGGATTAGTCAAACAATTCAATAACAAGGTTGATAATGTTCCCTATTACTAAATTTGGATAGTTGTCCACCATTTGTTGAGTTATCTACATGCATTAAACTATATTATAAGTATATCTTAATATCATAAACAAGTACATATTAATATCATAAAACAATAACTTGAGCTTAAATACTCTAACATCCCCCTTCGTACATAAATTGATGAAGGAAAATGAGAAATCATTGAACTACCACTTTGATTGAATCATTCCATTACTTTGAAAAGTTTCTTAAGATGAAAAAATCAACTCTCATGAATGGATTTTTGTGCATGTTTAAAGATTTTTTTCTATTCTAAAAATATTAATGTAAATATTTTTCCCTTTTTAGATGTTGTATATAATGTTTATGTATCTCGACATGTTTTTGAGTTGGTTCTCCATTGGGTTATGAGATAGATTAATGATATTTTTATCATCACACAAAATTGTTTTGGTTTAGGTAAATGGAAGCAAATTTTTAGAAATCATTCGTCATATCCAAAATGAATCACATTCTATATCGAAAATCCACAATCTTCCGGTTTGTAATTGAAATAATAATCATGGTTTGTGATAATGAGAACAAGACACAAGACATATCCCAACATTATAGATATATCGAGTGTTTCACTTTTGATCATGATCCAATCCAATTTCTATTTAATTATACTACAAGTATCACTTTAGGTGGAATATAGTTTCATTCTACTTTCCCTAAACTATAACAACAAAATTAAGGCAATACCACCTGAATTCTTCTTAATACCATAACTAGTAGTACACCAATAATTTCTATTTGCATATGTTTAGTATATTTCATGTGGATCATGAAAATAGTGTAATACGAGATTCAAAACTAAAGACCTATAATATTGTGTTTGATTCATGTAGAGTAGGCTTCCAAAAACTTCACGTAAAGTGTCCCATCAACTAAGGAGTAGAAAATTTTGAAAAACAATAAACTCCCAAATGAAAGGGATTTGGCACTAAATTGCAATTCTCCATGATGAAGAAAAATAAAATGTATTGTTATCAATTAAATTTGTGGATGGAAATACCTTTGATATATTTTGAAATATAAAGATCGAGGTAAAGTTGCAGAAATTCCAAATCAATCATCCCAAATGAATTCTTCAAAACTAATGTCAAATCATGAAAATAGTGTGTCAAAGATTTTACGATGATTTATTTATCAATATATAATACTAAATGAGGATTTTTTCATCTATTTTCTTAGTGCACACTATAGGGTCATAATAACACCAATAAAACAAACATTGATTATAAATATATCAATATTTTTATACCAACTTTTATGATCCTACTTTAAGTCATACAATGAATTTTCCAATATGCACACATAAATTGAGTTACCATTATAAAAAAACCTTAGATATTGGGACATTTATATTTCTTGTTGCAAATGACCATGCATTAAGGATATTTTTTAAAATATGTAAACTTCCTATACATGTGTCATAACAAGATAGATAATTAGCCAAAGACAATGGTGTTAGAGATTGGAGACAAAGTTCCATGATAGTTGTAGACATTTAAATTTTGTAATATTCCATTTTGACACTAATTTTTTTATTATTATTCTTGGCAAAGACAACCACATATATCCTATCTTCACTTAGTTCACTTTTTGAAATCTTATATAAATTTCTCATTTTTCATATACCCATTTTTCAACAAAATTTAATTTTTTTTACTATTGGCAAATAGTTTTTTTTTTTGAGGACTATACCCCATAACAAAAACACTCAAAATCTAGATATTACAATGTAGTCATCCAAAAGGAGATCAAGATCTCAGATGCTTACATGAAATCCCAACTGTAGTAAAACCACTACAAAGCCAAGAACCAAAATACAAACATAACTAAAAATTTACAAGAGAAAAACAATAGTTAAACAACTGCTGCAACCAATACACAACCGAGCTAGGTTAGATAAATGGGATTTCCATTGGATTTTTTCTTTTTATTCATCATCTTCCACCCGTTAGAAACCTCCTTGAAAGGAAGAATAACCTCAAGAGCCTCAATCGGTAGATATGTGTTATTTTCTATAGGAAGAGGAGGAATATTTTCCTTTTCCGCTTTATGCTTAGATAATGATGTTTTTGTATTCTCCATACTCCTACCAACAATAATTTCTTGAGTAGGAGTTTCGGGACTGATTCAACCCCCACATCCAAATCTACATTTGAAACCAAATCATCCTTGGTATCAAAAACTAAATGCTCTAGAAAGGAATTTTTCCACCAATTGTTTTTGCAATTTTTACACTTTTCCATCCCAAAAACATCAATAGTGTGTCCTGTAGCAAAACAATTTCTACACTGAAGGGAAAGCCTTCATAATCTAATGATTGTGTCCAAGTTATGTTTTGGACTTTAAGATCCATATTAGTTGGGAGATTTTCGGAAGTGTCAAGATCTATAAGGATTTAGGTGAAGTTTTTGTGTGTGAAATCAATGGTTTTGGGATCAATGAATTATATATGACCCAAAGTATTTCCAATAGAGATTAGACAAGTGTGGTCCTAGAACAAAATATGAATATTACTACACAAGATTGATTCTAAAAATCTATGTTCTAGGATGTGACTATTAGATTTCATTTTCTACGTTAGTTTCAAAAATTGTAAAGTTAGGTCTAGATATGTAGTAGAATCTTGAAAAAATGTAGGGTTTTGACATGGCCAATGTCCAACTCTATTTTTGAAATGTTATCACTTGTTGGTTCCTTTCGTCCTCTTAGCTCAATCTTATAGTAATATTTTACCTTCGAACCATATATAAGGATGTTAACAATACTTAAGTTACCTAGATATCATATGGAATTTTATTAACATACTCACTTTTAAAACTTGCAAAATGGAATCATTAAGAAGTATGTCCATCTTCTAAAATAAGATTCATAGACATTAGAGAATCCACTACTATAGTTCTAGAAAACTTAATTAGTGACATGATACGAGTTTAGTCAATATTTGTATATGGAAAATCTAATTATAATTAAAACTTCATATTTTATTCAATAAACCTAGTTATATTATATAGGAATTAGACACCCTATTTTCAAGAAGTCTTTCAATAACAAACAAATAACTAATATCCCCATAAAATGTCATAGACAAATAGTTAAAATATATACATGTAATATTGTAACCAACCTCACTTAACAAATAACAAATTAATCAACAACTTAATATTCCAATGTATGCACTAAACTATTAATTCCTAACATTTCCCTCTTAGTGTGAACATGGGACAAGGGGCACCTAAAATAAAATCATATGCCACAACATACTTTTAGGGCCACATAGTGCTATCTGGATCTTATTATCGGATCTTACTACACATGATTACCTACATACAAGAACCTATCCCGATTTTAATTCCCTTTAACTCATCAAAAATCACATTGATAAGTTTTCATTGATCTCAAGTTTTTTAGGTTTTGGAGCCTATTTTCATGTGATAAACTGTTGAAGATTGTACATCAATATTATCAGACTTTTTGGGCCTTGACTGGGGTTTGCGAAATGTGATTTTCTCATATGGGTGGGATTTATGACCCATAGGTTTATGGAATGGTTTTGGCCCATGGTTTTGATACCCATGGTTTTGTAAAATTGCTTAAGTAGTTGTATACTTATGTGGTTTTGTGCATATGGTAGGGTTGATGTAACATTGTAGATGTGTCTAGATTTGGGTCTAAATTCAGTGAGTTTTTTTAGTATAGATCCAAGTAGATCTAGGTATTGTATTGAGAGAGTGGTGGTTTGTAATAAAATTTGAGAAAGTGATTCTTGGTTAACTTAGCCCGAATTAGGTGAACCACATTAAAAATTGTCTCTTTGTGTTGTGTTATTTTTATCCTGCACTTTTATTTGATATCTGTAATATTTTCTACATATTATTATTTAATGTTGCAATTATGTGAATGATTGTTCTACATATTTTATCCCTTATTTCCTAATAAATTTTCATGGAGAGTTTTAAGTGTTGTTGATATCATGACGATAGTGTTATGCATAGTTGATGTCAAATTGGAGATTGTTACTTGGTTATGTTAGAGATTAACTTGAAGATTTTTTTGTGAGTTTTCATTAATGTCAAATGATCTTAAATGATACCTAATGATGATGTAATTTTATGCATGATGGATTTCAATTGTTTATTATGTCATTTTGAGTACGAGAGAGAATTTTAAGGAGAAGTTAAGAAATTAGTTCCTAATAAGGTGTGTTTCTTAGTTTCCTAAGAAATTATGATCTTGTATGTAATTTCAGAGGTGTAACATGTTTTCCTAGACATGTTCATGAAGGTTTGAGGCCAGGAATTGAAGGATAATTCATAAAAGTTTATTTTAAGGCTTGCACCTAGAAGAATCATGTAGATTTACCTATCGTAATGAGGTATATTTAAAAATTTCTATACTAATACGAAAATGTGAGTATGGGAGGAGTGTTTCTATTTTTTTATTTGTGGACAAAATTTCAAGTCATAGTTTTTATTATTTTTCAATATATTGAGTTTCTAGTAGAACCGAGTTTTTGGAAAAGGTGTTTGTTAATCGTAAGTCAACTTTGAGATTCTCGTTGGTATGTTAATATTCTATATAATACCCTAAGGTCATTACGATATGTTTTTATTTGTCCTCTATAATAATTTGTGGCTTTTTTTTGGTTTTAAGTTCCATATATTTATTGTAGACACAAAATCATGCACATTAGGCTTTATTTAGCCCTGTCTTATAATACCATTCAAAGGGTTCTCAAGTGAAGAAAGTACTAATTAATCCCACCTTTTGCCATCTTATTTTACCTTTTATTTCATCATTCCCACATATTTTCCTATGTATATCCACCTATTTCATAATTGTCCCATCATTTTAGCCTAAACTAGGGTGCCCAGATCTATACTAGGGTGCCTTGGTCCCACCTCGGTGCCTTGGTCCATGTTCTACTTTCCCCCCTATTTTTGGGCCTCTTCTAGACATTTTTCATCCTTATCCTTTCCTAGTCAGCCATGTCAGCTTAATTATGAAATTAGATCAAGAAAACCATATAAATATAAGGTTATGAGACAATAATGATGGTCCTAGTATCACATACTACTATCATTCGATCTAGAGTTCCATCCATTGCATAACTTACATCCACATACTTGTCACACATCAAGGATAGGATATCTCGCATCAACACACACATCATAAGGGGTGCATTATGTTCTTTTTCATGCACATGTATGTTATTAGTTTTTCTATAGTTATAATTGCTTGTTACTTAAAAAGTGCAACTTGCACAAGAGCACGTAGGAACGACATGCAAACACACACATGATCTACATTTAGGTCCAAAATGTAGTGCAACACTCATTTTAGTAATCCCAATTTTGTGGCACCTGAGGTCAATCTAACCCATTCATTTTGGATATTTTATTTTTAGGGTTTTGATACTTCTTTCTCTATTGTAGGTCATTAATTCATCTTCCATCTCTTGGCAAATTTGACGTAGCTCGCATATTCGGTGTGAGAGATAGGAAATATTCTAGATCATCTTATGACCATGCAAAAACTAAATTTAGAGTAGTTGTAGAGACATGGTGCCTATTCTACGACTAGGACACCCCGTGGTGCCTCGGTACCTTTGGGTGCTACAACCCCCTTATATATTAAAGATATGACCTCTCGTGGTTCCTCTAAGTGATCATTTTTACTTCTAAGATCTACAATCAAACATGCAACAACTTGCAACAATCTCTTATAAATAGCTAAGTCATTTCTGATATATATTTCACACTTAGGGTTTTATTTCATTTGGTATAATTATTTACTTATATTCCATATTGTCTAAGAGTAGTTTTCAACGTTTTAATCGTCCTATATTAGATTAATTAGTTACTATTCTTCCCATAGTTTAGTTCAATTTTAGTTAATCATTTTGGTGAACCCCACATTTCTTCATAACACCTTCCAGGGTTTTGCATTTTCATTTAGCCATCATGAGTATCTCCATCAATGACTATCTACTTACCCATCCTGATTTTATTCATCATTTCCAACACCTTTTTGCTACTACGGATGTTTCTTTTGACATACATCTGTATTCCATATAAAACACATTTTTCGATGCCTTTTCACAACATATAGCATTCAAGGCCAATCCTCCTTCTGACATTCATCACTTTGACAATGACCCACCACTCTATATTATGTCTTACATTTACAATGTTGGTGTCGAAACATTTTCATTCTTAATGGTTCTAAGCTTAATCCATGCCATATGTCCTTCCTCTAGGATTTCGAATGTCTTCTCATGAAATTAGTGCTTATTTTATTTAACTCTTTGTTTACGATGGTATTTTTGTCATGTGTCCTAGACATCTTACCTTTCCTCTTACTGATGATCTTAAAACTCTCCACACCCTTTTTCTTGTTATTGATTTTCTAGTATCATACAATTACTTGTTAGGAAGACCATGGATCTATTGCATGCAAGTGGTTTCTTCTATGGTCCATTGTTGCATCAAGTTATTATATGAACATATTGAGTATAATATATTTCAGGACTGTGACCCATTCAAATATTTTCTTCATGACCTTAACACAAGTCTTCCTATCCCTTACATTGATACTACAGATGAGCCTCAACCTATGGATAACCCACCTCATTTACCACCACTTGAGGGAATAATTTATTTACTAGATGTTATCTCTTCTACACTTCCAACTATTATTACATATCATCCGCTTGTTCCCTCCATAGACAATACTAGCTCATCCTCATCTTCAACATCTATTTTCCCACCATTCACATGTACACTCTTCATACATGGTTTGTACTGGGAGCACATTCCATTATATCCTACTTCACTGGAAACCATATGTACACATGATGGATTAGCCTCTATTAGGGTGTTTTGTTGGAATTCATACATACATATTCATTTGTAATAGCTCTTTCCTAGGTTATACACAAACCTCACTCATTGATATAACATGCCATACCATCCTCATTTATTAATATGGGTTGGTCCATGTCACACCGATTCTTTTATGGACTTTGTTTCTTTCATCTCTATGTATTTCTTACACCTACTCTTACCACATGCGCTACTAACATTAGAATAATTATAGCTAGAAAAAATTGGAAACGTAGCCTTAGATCTAGATCATACATACATATCCTTTCCTATGCCTTCTTAATGTTCTATCATTTGTAATAGCTCTTTCCTAGGTTATACACAAAACCTCACTTGTTGATATACACATGAATATCCCTCTCCTCCATTGATTGATGAATAATATGTTATGGACATGTATCGCTTACATATCGTGATCATTACTCGATCAAATCACCACTAAATCTTATGAAGTTATCAAGTTATCTCAATTTTTACCTGGAAAATTTTTAATCAAACATAACCTCATGCCCCAAAAGAAATCCAAGGATGGCTCGTCACATGAGCTCGCTTTTCAAATCCAACAAACAAATGTTGCATATATTTTGACCTAGCGGGCTCTATAATGGAGTACCATTGAAAGGTCTCGTCGAGGAAGAGAAAATGGTGTCAAAGAAACCAGAGGCTCAAAGGAGAGAAACAGAGAAAGGATCAAAGTCTTTCAAGCTCTATGAATGATGCATAACGACCCCAAAATTGGATAAGTATGGGAGAATTAGCAGAAGCCAACACTTGTTCAAACAACACCTCCCATTAAAGTTGTGATGCAATATTTTGCGTTCAAGGGTCAAAGAAAAAGGTAATTCCTAGATGAGCACAGAGCTTCCACGTGTCTCAAGACTGAAAAACATAGAGCTAGCCATTGATAAGGCCAAACAAGTGGAAGGCTAAGACGTGTCACTCGACTCAATTTCAAGATAGGAGCCCAAGATGGAAAATCAAATTTTCACTAGCCCTACACGTGGCAGGGTCAACAGAGGTCAAATGCAAAGCAAGCCCAAATTGTTTAAGTGTGAAGTTTAGGAAGAAAGAGCCGCGTGTCATAATGGTGCACATTCAAAGGAATGGCCCAAAGTAGAAACTGAAAGGTGCATTTGGGTATTCCACATGTCATCTCGACGCATCTTCAAAGATCATTCCAAAAGTGGGTCCTTAGACAAGCGCCAACCCTCCACATGGCCATATTTCAAGTCAAAATAGGATGGCGGGTCGCTAGAGGTAATTTTAACTTTTGGCTTCCCTAATCCGCAGAGCCACATATCAGGCCTATATTAAATGCGATTTGGTTTTGCGGCGGGCTTTAGCTTGCGTTAAGACTCAAGATGCCTTAAAGTGATTTTTGCCCAAATGGAAAATATGGACCAACGGGCCCGAGGATGGTTTTTTGACCAAAAGGTATTGCGGGGCTTGCAGAAATTTTTACATTTTTGTATTTTTTGCAAAAGAGCACAATAATGAGTTTCGGGCCCATAAACTCGATTTGACAACTGGTTTTCACCTTTTTTGTACGGGCCCGATTCAAATATTCAAATGGACATATATTTTGACCACGTGGACTCCACCAGGCTGAAATTTGACAAAATTGGTACCATTGGAAAGGTCTCGACCTCAATACACAATGGAAACTTGAAACTTTAATTTTGGAAAGTTTAGGTTAGTGAAAAGTGGGAAAATGTCTTCACACCATTAATATGTGATCCGATTGCTCTAACAACTAGATCAAATTAGATTTTATCCGCCGTTCTTCTTTCTTCAAAGTGCCAATCTTGCATTTTTCATCATGGAGACACGAGATTACGACTTCCGCCACTTCTCACGGAGTTACAAGAGAATTAATGGCCGGTAGCTTAGTTTCAAATTAGTTAGTTTCTCACCTCTCTCCTTCTCCTCTATGTACTAAATCTATATAAGAAGTATCTCGGGTTCATTGTAAAGAGTTGGACATTTATATTTTGTACTCTCCCTTCTTCCCTTGTCTATAAGCGAATTTGTGGAGTTTTGAACCTCCCATTAAAGTTGTGATGCAATATTTTACGTCTTAGCCACCGTATCTCACTTGTGATGCACTATATTGACTTTTAGAGCAATAATATATGTCTTTGGATGATGCTCGACCCTCTCATGTGTTTATTGTTCCCTTCTGATCTCTCATTGTAGTTTGGTTATTCCTCGGCACTCACTCGCTTGCATGGGTTTTCGCATTGCATTTATGTGGTTTGTGTTATCTTCCTTCTAAGGGGAGGCAAAACATTTTTTTAACATTCCTTTCTTACGGTGCATCACCTCGTTAGCTTAGGTTTTTTTCTTTCGATCTTCTAAACCCTATCTCCTTGGTAAAATAGAGTAGGTTTAGAGTAGATCCTCTGAAATTTACTCATGTGCACCTGAACAGAGAAATAAGAACCGACCTTAATCCGGAGAGATCACTCAACTCGCAAGGTCCCACACTTTGAGAGATGGTCTATGTTGTGCAATCACATTATGAACATGGAACATGGGCCTGTCTCAACTCATTTTGTTGAAGACATTTAGGGGTGTTGTGATTCCTCGCACCAATAGTTTTGGCACACCTGGTGGGACCAAGAAGTCTCCATCTTTATTATAGCAAGATTGATGTGCACTTGCTATAATTTTAGCTTTTAAGAAGATTTGAAATTGCATATCCGCGACTCCAAAATAATCGAGTCTATAGGTTTCAATATTCCAAGCTTATCATGTTCATGAGAAGAATACAAACAAGGTCAAGAACCAGAGAGGAGGGACTATTTTTCTATCTACACTTGTCCCTAGATAGAAGGGGAAGAGGGAGAAGAGCCCAGAGGTCTCCATCTCCACCAAACAGAACCTTGTCAACACCTCCTCTTGGTAGGCCATTCATTCAATCAACAAGGGTTCTCATCCCAATCGGGATGGCACAACCAAATCGTTATGTCAATTTCACTAGCACTAGTCTACTTTCCCTTAATTCACAAAATCTAGTCCCATTTGCAGCATTAAATAGCATCTCATATTTCACTGGCAAGAACTAGACTTCTCTTAGTGACCACATTCAAGACATTACAAATGTATGTGCCATTCATGAGATCACTAAGATGGACAGTGTAGTCAAGTTACTAGCCTCTTCACTCAAGTGTAAAGCTTCACAATGGTTCAGGAGTCTGACAACAGGCTCTATTCAAACTTGGGACCATCTGTGAAGAGCTCTTCATAATATATTTGGAGAAAAGGGATATAATCTATCCTTATTGGAGTAACTAAAAACAATCAAGAGGGCTCCTAATGAGTAGTTGACACATTTCAACCTTAGATTTCAAAGGACATGGGATAAGATTCCAGTGGCTATAAGTCCCACAGATGAAGGTGCTTTCTTATACTTTGTTAGAGCTATAAATTCTGATATTACTTTAATGGTTCAATCAATGGGAGGCACCACCTAACTTGCAGCCTATAACATCTCTATCGAGCTGAAATTATTTAATTCAAGATGGAAAGATTGCTCCAAGGCCACCCACGCCTCTATACCCAAAACTAGGAAATCTAAGCACTAGTCGACACCCACGTTAGCCCTTATACCTGCTCTTAGGAATCGAGTTCGGTTGAGGCCTCTTCCTCATCTTCTAAAGCACCTCAATAGTGGTTCAAGATGTTATGAAATAGTTAGAGAACCTAGGGAATGAGTTGGTAACTATCAAAAGGTACCAAGCTCGAGCTCTAGGCCATATCAAATTCAAGGTCAATATTAGGATAGACCCCCATATCAGCAAAATAGGAAAC
The DNA here is from genome assembly GCA_018340775.1 of Taxus wallichiana var. yunnanensis. Classification (NCBI taxonomy): domain Eukaryota; kingdom Viridiplantae; phylum Streptophyta; class Pinopsida; order Cupressales; family Taxaceae; genus Taxus; species Taxus wallichiana. The sequence goes on along the minus strand of CM031242.1, from coordinate 586,198,412 downwards.
CAACTCAGGATGTAAATCAAACCAAAGCTAAGGAAAGCCACAAGGTGTTAGGCCTTTCCAGTCATATGATCTAAACAAATCTTCAACATCAAGGGCCTTGGTTCTAGCACAAAACAATATGGCAAGAATATAACTAATGTTTCCTATGCAATCAGCCTCACAACTAGTGAATATGTTTCAATGATGCACTATACCAAGCCTTGATGGTACAGACCATTGGTGTGTCAAAATATTCTAGCTAAGAAGAAAGTCAGCAAAAAAGAGCTCAACAAGAAGCATCTCCAAGTGAGACTATGCTTGTCAATTGGCAAGCTGAAGACTTATGTGGGATGAATCAAACACCTTCTCAAAGTGTAGCTACCAATACATGGTCCAAGAAAAGGAATATTGGAGAGGGAAAATCACCAAACTCAGGTAATCCTCAACCCTCCATTACTCCACAAGGTATTGGCACTCAGAATGTAACTCCCAATATGCAGAGTCATTCCAAGCCACCTTCCAAACCCACTCAGGCACCGGTTGTAACAACCCATGTGCAAGAGAAAAATGTACCAGAAAGGGGTAGAAAAAGGATAGATCATTTAACATCATTGAACAAATGAAGAAGACAAATGTGAATATTTCAATGTGGGAGTCACTAGCCATTCCAAGATAGAGATCTATTACATACTTTGTTATGGCCAATTGGTCAAGCTCAAATGAACCCCTAACCAACAAGTGAAAGTGTTTATGAATGCATCTCGGAATGGGGAAATCATGGAGGAAAACAAGGTAAAAATATGAATCCCCCTCTTTTATATGTTTCATTGATCATTGGGGAAAATTTGGTAAATAATTACATGATTTATTTGGGGGCAAGTAGCTCTATAAAATAAATAGCTGATAAGCTAGACTTCAATACGAAGTCATCTCCAGGGGCGTAGTGTAATTGGATGGGACAAAAATGACAATTGTTGGAGTCATCAAAGAATTTAGCCTCACATTGCATGCCTACCCCAATGTGACTGTGTTATAGATCGTATCGAGTCATAGACTTGCCACCACATTTTGCATTGTGTTTGTCGAGAGATTTCACTACTAGTATTAGAGGCTATCTTTCTACTGATTGGTCACACATGATTTTTAGAACAAGTTATGGAGCTAAGGCCACAATTAGATTTGAGCCCATTACATATTACCATATTTAGTCTTATGTACCTAGCCCGATTAATGTCAATTTTTTAGCCTTTGATCAAGAGGATCTCCCAAGCACTTTTGAAGAAAATACCAAGGTGGGGGTGTATCCCGACTTGACCCTCGATAAGTGGGTCAACAAGAGGTATACTTTTGAACACTATAAAGATATGGAGGAATCTGAGCTAAGATTCTATTGTTTGCATGAGGAGAATCACCCTCTTCCTAACATCATTAAGCCAAACCATATAAATGATAATGAGGTATGGCGGTCACATTGTTATTTGATGGATCCTAAAGTAGACAAGGAGATGTAGGAGGATCTATGCTTGTTTCCCCCAAGTTATGAAATACTACTCATATTTCCATTTCCAATTTTCCTATTCAAACTATATAGAAGAATATGAGGCTTTGGTCCATGGATGACATTGGTCAAGGAAAAGAGGAATAAAAACCTGCAAGTGTTTGGTGATAGTGAGCTACTTGCTAATCAGGTCCGAGGAAAAAATGCTGCCAATAATGATCTGTTAAAGAGCTACAAGAATTAGGTATGGGACTTCATCTAGGACTTTGAAGCATTAAGCATCAATTCTATCTCAAGGAAGAAGAATAAAGTGGCAGATAGATTGGCAGTAACTGGGGCAGCATTTTATGTTGTAGAAAGTATCAAGAGTGATAAATATCATCCCCATATCAAAGTGGTTATGAGACCAGATGTCCTTGATAACAACAAAAGTTGGTAGGTCTTCGAGAATGATCAACAAATTGTCAAATTTCTACCGTAAGAAGTTAAGTTCTCCTCCAAGAATGAAGTCAAACATGAGCAACAAGATGGAAATCAAGTAGTGCAAATTGAGGACCAACAAACTACCAAATGATATTTTCACTTTGGATTCAATCTTAAACCCAAATGACCAATTCTAAAGGAGAAGGTAAATATTCGGGTAAAGGGTGAAGATTCAGAGCCCATTTTCATTGAAGAAGGAAAATGTTGCAGATTGGAAAGGTAAGCACTCAATAAGAAAAATATGAGTTTATTCAACTTTTTCAAGAGTTCCCAAATGTCTTTTCCTAGACCTACAAAGATTTAAGAGGCTTCAACCCGAAGTTGGCACAACACACAATCGAGTTGGATCCAGGATCTAAGCCTTTTAGATAGAAGCAAAGGCTAGTGAACCCTCACATAGAGCCTCTTATGAGAAAAGAGTTGAATAAGCTTATTGAGGCCAGCATCATCTTCCCTATCAAGCACTCAAGTTGGGTTGCCAACTTGGTGCCTATGAGGAAAAGAAGTGGAGAGATCAGACTATGTGTGGACTTCCATGATCTAAACAGAGCATCACTCAAAGATCACTACCCACTTCCATCAATGGAACAAATGCTATAGGTTATGGCTAGCTCTGAAAGGTTTTCATTTCTATATGGATACTAAGGATATAACTAGATAGTGGTTAAAGAGGAGGATTAGTTCAAGATAGCCTTCACCACCAAATGGGGCACATATGCTTATAAGAAGATGCCATTTGGACTATCAAATTTTGGAGAAACATTTTAGAGAGCTATGGACATGGAATTCAAAGGCTTGATCAACAATATAGTTCTGGTGTATCTGGATGATATCACCGTTTTCTCAAAAAATGTTGCAGACCATCTCTTCCACCTCAGACAGGTATTCCAGAGATGTAGAAGGTTTGGAGTGTCCTTAAACCCAAAGAAATGTGTATTCTTGGCACATGAGGGTAAATTGTTGGGCCACATTGTCTCTAGAGAAGGGTTAGCAATTGATCCTGAAAGATTTGAAGCCACTTCCATTGCCACAAAACAAAAAGTCTCTCCAAAGCTTCTTGGGGAGGATAAACTTTGTTCACGAGTTCGTACCTAATTTTGCACTCTTGTGAAGCCTTTAACAATGATGTTGAAGAAGAGTCTTGCATTTAAATGGAGAGAAGAAGAAGAAGAGATTTTGAGGCCATCAAACTTGCAATATCACAAGCCCCAACTTTCATTAACCCGGACTTCTCAAGAGACTTCATGCTACATGCTTTTAGAGGGATAGACACCATGTCAGCCATCTTAGTCCAAAACAACAAGGAAGGTTCGAACAACCCATATCCTTTTTCGTCAAAGATTGGAGGACTATGAGGTAAAGTACTATTTCATTGAGAAGCATGTCCTTGATATTATTAGGAGCTTGAAGAAGTTCATACATTTGGTCTCAAACAATAAGATTCAACAGTTAGTATCTCATGCCGGTGTCAAATATTTTCTCCGAGCAAGGACTTGAATGAGAAGAGAGAAGTTTGGATTACTCGTGTAATATATTATGACATTGAGATCAAGGTGACAAAACTGGTTAGTAGAATGGGTATGCATGAACAACTCACTTCCACGCAACAAGATAAGTCGGTGGATGAAAAGAGGTTGTCTTATTTCTACGGAATGATCAACAAGAGCAACCACCTAATGATTCACCCGCTCAATGTTGGACCCAAGCCTTGTGCATGTTGTCCATCAAAATTCCCTTGCTCTCTTAAGAAAGTGAAAATTTCAAAATTTTGAGTACCTATCATTCACCGCTCAATGTTGGACCCAAGAGTGTCCACTCTAAATTGTACTCAATGTTAAAAGTCAGAGAAATTGAGAAAATCTATGTTTTTGGGTCATTTTGTGTGTTTTTCGGGCTTGTTGGACATTTTTGTCCCACGTGTCCCAAGTTCAAACGGGCGCTCTGTTCCCCGATCGGCCGGTTTCCCCGAAGTTGTTCCATTTTCGGACCCGTCGGAATTTCTTGTCCCAAATGTCCCAAGTCCAATCGGGCAAGTTGTTCCATTTTCGGCCAAATCACCCGAACCGTGTACTTCGTGCTTTCACGTCCCAAATGTCCCAAGTTCAATTTGACAAGTTGTTCCATTTTCACCCGATCCAGCCGAGTCACGTGTTTCATGCACTTTTGTCCCGCATGTCCCAAAAGGCATTTGTGCGTCTTTTCCCCACTTCGCCCGAATCGCCGAGCCATGTGTTTCACGCATTTATGTCTCACATGTCCCAAATGAACCAAGTGCCATTCGTGCTTATTTTTCCCGCTCTACCCAAATATCTTGCTTATTCAAATTGGTAGGTATGTATTAAATGCGCATTCATTATCTTTCTCTCTCTAAATGGCTATATTATGAGCGAACCCCCTATGCATTTTTCACGCTGCTTCCATGCTATCCTTTGCTCGAGCCCTTGCAATCTAAAATCCTGCGCATGTATCCCTTCCCTCTGTAATTCCTTCCCGAGTTTAGTGTGCAGCTCTACCCTCCGAATTACTATCAATATGAAGATCAAATGTCAGGGACAGTGAAGCTCATCATCTTGACTTTGGCAATTTTTTGGTCGAGGATGGCTGATGCAGACCCTACACCAATGGCGCAGATGATTCTATCATACTCATGTCGAGTTTGATAAAGAAATGGAGAAGTGCCCCGGATTTTGGGCTCAGTCTATAGCCAACACGTCAATCCCTCGTGGCAGAGACATAGCCGAGGCATTGAAGAGATTCAGGCAGAAATTTGAAGTCAGTGGGTCCCTCCCATTCATAACCACCTGTCTTCTTCTCCTTATTCTTCTCTTCTTTTCTAATTCTTTTTCTCGATTCATTGTAATTAGTTGAGGTATTGCGATTGGCAATCCTTAACTAATCTTTAGTTAAAAGAAGTAGTTACAAAGAGTAACTGATTTGTAAGCTATATAATGGCATCTTCACGCCATTTTGAAGGAGGAAGAACTTGGCTTATTTTCTGAAAGTGTAAATAGATCATAAAGAAATCAATACAGAAGGGCTTTCCATTCTTTGTCTATCTGATCTCTTTTATCCCCAAGCTTTCATTTATTTTTTTTGAAGATCATTTGTCTGTGTTATGTTAAGAAACTTTGTGTTCTGGCAGATGTTATTTACAGAACTTTGTGTCTCTGAATTCCATCTTATTTATATGATACAAATGATCTTGTTTCAATTCACCGTAACTTCGCATACATAAAGAATTACTCTGTTATCTATAATTCTGAGTGTTGCCTTTCTACTCATTCTCATACTCTCATTCCTCAGTCCTTTTGTAATTGATGATCTTTATAGAAAACACTTTCGTAATATCCAAGTTCAACCAGAAAATCATGTTTTGTATATTTGTAAATAGGTTCGTTTCTGAATAAGGGAACCTCTCCCATTAAAGAGGAGGGACTTCTTGTCCCCTGACTGTTGCTCTTCGTAAAGTCCTATTTGACGACCAACAATTTTTGGCGACTCCGCTGGGGAAAATCATATTCCAGTTCTAATTTTTGATCATCCTTTGATCTGGCGACTCCACGTTTTACTCGAGGGAGAAGGGCCCTTGGTATTGAAGATTCTCAGTTTCAGCTTTTGGAGCAGCAGGGTTTTCCTTTCCCTTCAACAAGAAATAGAAGGACTCGTTCGACAAGCACTCCACCTGCTCAAGATAGAATTCCTACGGGTGGTATTCCTTCAGAGCCAGCTAGTCCTAATCTTCGAGCTTTGATTCTTGTTGGTGTTGCAGTTCCTCTCCAAGCCATTTTTCCAAGAATGGTGGTACCATTGCCCTGGGGTCATCGTGTCGGGCCCCTTGCTCTTCCTCAGCCTTTGCATGAGTTACCCAGAGGTAACCGGAAGAACTTCCTAAATTCAAAGGCGATGGCAAAGTGCATCCTGATGAACACATCGCAGCCTTCATAGTTGCATGTGGAGTTCTAGGAGTTGAACATGAAGACGTCTCCGTGAGACTGTTCATTGAGACTTTACAAGATAATGCTGCTGATTGGTTCTATCACCTTCCGGCTGGTGCTATCACTAGCTGGGACACCATGAGAACTAGGTTTGAAAACCGTTTCAAACCAGCAGAAGATGTGCATGCCTTGCTAGCCCAAATCTCTCAGATAAAGAAAGATTCACCAGAGCCCATGAGAGAATTTGTGGCCCGATTCAACAGGTTAATTAATAAAATTCCGGCAAATACTCGACCTGTTGATCAAATCCAAAAATGTTTCTTCCTAAATGCCCAATCGCCTGAAGTTAGTTATGCACTAAGAAGGGCTAATCTCGCAACATTGGCTGAAGATCAAACTCTTGTTGTTAGTGTCGAGGATGATTTAATCATGTCAGGGAAGTTGAGGAGAGACCCTTCCAAATCTAAGTCTGCTTCTTCCTCCTCTTCCACCCTGGACCTAATACTGATCCATTGGTTCAAAAACTTGCGAATGATCTCATTGCCATAAAGAAACAATTGGCTCAGCATGCTCCCTATGCAGACATTCCAAGGAGGAATTTTCAGCCCAGAAATCATTTGCCTGCTTCTCAAACAAGATTAGCACTTGAAGGACCTCCTGTTAAATTTCCTGTCAATGCAACTTGTGAAGTTGAGGAACCAGATGATGATGAGGATAATGAAGCTTGCGAGGAATTTGTGGAAGAAGTTGATGATGAAGCAGATGAACTTGAGGGATCTCGAGTAAATTTCTTCACCACTGAGGGCATTGATGATGGAGATGATTATGATGAAGTAGTAGCAGACATGAATAGCGAATCATTCGCTGTCATGACTCGAGAGCAGACAAATCAGAGGGAGAAAGTGATGCAGCCCCCCAAGAAATCTAAGGAGCAAACACAACTATCCTCAGTAATTACAAAAAGAGGATCTCCTATCCCCGTTTCATCTACACCAAAGGTGAGTCCTGATCAATCCTGCTATTAAAGTTACTTCTTTTTCCCCTAAAGTTGATAAACCTAGGATCTCAAGTGATGATGGCCTATCCACTTCTGGGTCTTTTGATATTATTGATCACCTGAAAAAGACTAAGGTTCAAATTTCAGAGGCTGAGTATTATCAAACCCATCCCAAAGCTTTTGCTAAAATGATTCACTTTGTCAATTCCCATTCTAAGACCACCTCTAAAGGCCTTTTACCCACTCCTTCTTCTGCACCACAACCTAGTCTGGTAGCCGCTGTCACCTCACCTAATGACAAAATCAAACCATTTTATGTAACACTTCTTATAGCTGGCCATAGGCTCAGTAATTGTGTCATAGACTCAGGAGCCTCAGACAATGTGATGCCTGCTAAAGTAGCTCATGCCTTAGGCTTGACCCTCACACGCACTTATGGATCTTGTTACTCTATGGAGAGTAAGGAAGTGCCCCTGGTCGGAAGAATTAAAGATGCACAAGTGGCTTTTGCTGCTTTGCCTGAGAAGAGAGTTTTGGCTACCATCTTAGTAGCAGATATTCCTCCTTCATACGGGATGTTGCTAAGTAGGAACTTCTGTAAGGATGTGGGTGGAGAAATTCAAATGGATTGGTCACATGCACTCGTACTTGTTAATGGACAAATGAAGAAGTTGCTGCCTGAGAAGCAATCTGAGTATATTGTACAAAAATAGATGATCCTAAAGCACAAATACTCTATGAGGATATGGGGCATGGTAACTATATGATTATGTCCCCTGATGAAATCCAACTCCCCAAAGTGTCACCTAAAGATCCTAATGGTGTTTGGATTTTAGAGTTTGATGGAAGTTGTTCCTCAGCTGGTTCTGGAGCTGGTGTCTTACTGGTGTCACCTGAAGGAAGCCTTCATCCTTTTTCATTCAAGTTGCAGTTTGAAAATACTAATAATACAACAGAGTATGAGGCTCTCATTCTTGGACTGCAAGTGGCCAAAGAACAAGGTGTAAAGAATCTTCTGGCTCGTGGTGATGCGGAATTGATTGTAAAGCAAGTTAGAAGCCTTTTCCAGGTAAAAAATGGAAGGTTGAAACATTACCGGAATCAGGTTTGGGATTCCATTGAATTTCTTGATGCTTTCTCCATCGAAGCAATACCTAGGGAGAAGAACAACAGGGCTGATTCACTAGCAGTCTCAGGGTCACTACTGATTCCTCATCCTGACTTCTCTCAAGACAAGTTCACCATTGAGATGGTCCATCGGCCTAGTGTACCTGATAATACCAATAACTGGCAAGTTTTCAATGATGATCAACACTTGCTTTCTTTCTTAGAACTCAAGGGTAATTTTGAACAACTGTATTTTGAAGGAAGTGACAACCTGCCTCGTGAAAGTGTGCCCTTTGACAAAGCAGTCACCCAAGGAGAAGAAACGGATCAGGATGGATGCATCAATCTCAAAGGAAACAAGATTCCTAAAGGATTGGTGAGTTTAGAGGAACTATTTGATAAACATGATAGGTATGTGAAGTCTAGAGCTTCTACTGGACCTCAACAATCAGCTGAGTATGATAAAATTAATATTGGGAGTTCTACTGATCCTAAGCTCGTGAACATTGGAAAATGTTGCACAGCAGATGAGAGGAAGAAAGCAATTGATCTTTTAAAGAGGTATAAGGATGTTCTTGCTTACTCTTATGAAGATTTAAAAGCTTTCAAACCAAAAGATATGCAGCATTTTATTCCTCTCAAACCTGGAATTAAGCCTTTTAAGCAGAAACAGAGGCAATACAACCCCAAAATAGCTGACACCATCTTTCAGAAATACAGAAGTTGTTGAAGGCCAAAATCATTTTTCCCATTCACCATTCAACATGGATTGCTAATATTGTGCCTGTTAGGAAGAAAAATGGTGAGATCCGCATCTGTGTTGATTTCAGGAATCTGAATCAGGCTTCTTTGAAAGATAATTATCCTTTTCCCATGATGGATCAGGTCTTGCAAGCAGTAACAGGATCTGAAATGTTATCTATGCTTGATGGATTCTCGGATATAATCAGGTAGAGGTTGATACTGCAGATCAACACAAAACAACTTTCACTACTCCTTGGGGTACCTTTGCTTACAAGAGAATGCCTTTTGGGCTCATTAATGCTGGTGCCACTTTTCAGAGAGCTATGGATCTGATTTTGGAAGTTTGAAAGGGAAGTGTATTGTCATATACCTTGACGACTTGACAGTGTTTTCTAAAACAAGGGCGGATCATTTTGACCACCTGGAGACAGTTCTGCTAAGATGCAGAGAACATGGGATTTCTTTGAATCCTAAAAAATCTATCTTTTGTGTCACAGAGGGAAATTATTAGGGCACATCGTCTCCAAAGATGGTATTAAGATTGATCCTGAACGAGTTCAAGCTATCCAGCAAATTCCTCTCCCAACCAGCAAAAAGGGCGTGCACTCTTTCTTTGGTAAGATCAATTTTTTAAGAAGATTCATCCCTGATTTTGCAGAGTTAACTTTGAATATTTCTCAAATGATGAAAGGGAAACAAACGTTTGGTTGGTCTTCTGAAGGAAAGGAATCCTTTGAGGGTATCAAAAGAGCTATCGCTAAAACTCCTGTTTTAGCCTGTCCTGATTTCAGCAAAGATTTTATTATCTATTGCTATGCCACAGATAATACCTTGGCTACTGTTTTGACTCAAGAAGACTCTAATGAGCATGAACTCCCAATTGCATTCATGAGCTATATTCTGAAAGATCATGAGTTAAAATACACCATGATGGAAAAACATGCTTTTGCAGTGGTCAAAGCTGTTAAGCAGTTTCGTTTTTACATCCTCAATTCTCATTCCATGGTGTTGGTTCCAGATACAACTGTTAAGTCAATTCTCACACAACAAGAATTTGGATCCAAGAGAGGGAACTGGGTTGCTAAGGTCCAAGAATATGACATTGACATCAAACCGACCAAGCTGGTTCGTGGAAAAGGTCTTTGTGAGCTCATTGCTGAAGGAGCTAAGCATGAATTACTGGAGAACAAAGTTGGCCTTCCTACCGTTCTGTTTCTTAGCTCAGTTGATGAATGGTATGCTGATATTGCTCATTTTCTCACCTATGGAGAATGCCCCTCTCATTTAACTGACCAAAGAAAAGAGGACTGTTAAACTAAGGTCAGTGCAATATGTGTTGTGGGAAAACGCCTTGTTCAAACGTGGGTTAGATGGAAGATTTTTGAAATGTGTGGACAAGGAACAACAGAAAAAGTTGCTCTCAGCTTTTCATGATCAGGCATGTGGAGGACACTATTCATCAATGGTCACTACTCATAAGATACTTCGTGGAGGATATTACTGGCCTTCCTTGTTCAGAGATGCATCCAAGTGGGTTGATAAATGTGAGGCTTGTCAGACCTTCGTGGGAAGACCCAAATTGGCCTCTTTTCCTCTTAAGCCAGTTGTAATTGAAGAACCTTTTCAACAGTGGGGTTTGGACTTCATTGGAACACTTAATCCCGCTTCTAGTGCTGGTCATACTCATGTATTAACTGCCATGGACTATTTCACCAAATGGGTAGAAGCTATTCCAGTTAAGAGTACTACTTCTGAAGTGGTGTGCAGCTTCATCAAAGAGAACATCTTGGTAAGGTATGGTGTACCTAACAAGATCAGTAATGATAATGCTTCAATTTCTCTTCAACCGAGATAATGGATTTTTGCTATGGGTATGGCATCTCTTTGGCTCACTCCTCAGATTACTACCCTCAGGGAAATGGGCAAGCAGAATCCACTAATAAAAATTTGGTGACTATTATAAGGAAATTAGTCAATGAGTCTCAACGAAACTGGCACAAGAAGCTCTATGATGCTCTTTGGGCAGACAGGATTACACCAAAGAGAGCTATTGGAATGTCTCCTTTTCAAGTGGTATATGGAGTAGAAGCTCAATTGCAAGAATAAAGGAGCTGCCGCCACCTTGCATCTAATGAAGGCCATCAAGATACTAGTTTCAAAGTGATGCTTTGGATAAGAGAATTATGTACCTTCACAAACTAATGAGGATAGATTGAGGTTGCACTTGATAGGATATCTATTCACCAGCAAGGTAAAGGTCCTGCTTTGATAAGAAAGCCAGTTCGAGATTTCCAAGTTGAGACACTGTGTTGTTATGGGATAAAAGGCATGAACCTCGTGGCATGGCAAGTTTGATTCCCTTTGGCTCGGACCTTTCAAGATCAGACACTTTGCTGGTAAGAATTCCTTTTATCTTGATTACATGGATGGTTCTCCTCTCCCACTTCCTTATAGTGGGCAGTACCTTAAGTTGTTCAAGTCATAGGTGATTAGGGAGTCCTTTGTATATTCTGTACAGCATGTTTTGTTTTTCTTTCCTTTTTGTTTTGGTGTGTTGTCCTCTGTATTGGTTTGCTTTTTGACTCCGTGGCCCAATGGATAAGGTACTGGTCTACTTCCCCGAGTTTGTCTAAGTTCTTACCTTGTCCCATTCCTTGAATTTATGCCAAGTCATCCCCAGAAGGAGCCAGCTGTTGTCCACTCAAAATTCCCCTGCTCTTAAGAAAGTGAAAATTTCAAAATTTTGAGTTTGAGTGTCTTCTCTGTTGTACTCAATGTTAAAAGTCGAGAAATTGAGAAAATCTACGTTTTTTGGGTCATTTTGTGTGTTTTTCGGGCCTGTCGGACATTTTTGTCCCGCGTGTCCCAAGTTCAAATGGGCGCTCTATTCCCCGATCGGCCGGTTTCCCCGAAGTTGTTCCATTTTCGACCCATCGGAATTTCTCGTCCCAAATGTCCCAAGTCCAATCGGGCAAGTTGTTCCATTTTCAGCCGAATCACCCGAACCACGTACTTCACGCTTTCACGTCCCAAATGTCCCAAGTTCAATTTGACAAGTTGTTCCATTTTCACCCGATCCGGCCGAGTCGCATGTTTCGCGCACTTTTGTCCCGCATGTCCCAAAAGGCATTTGTGCGTCTTTTCCCCGCTTCACCTGAATCGGCCCGAGCCGCGTGTTTCGCGCATTCGCATCTCACATGTCCCAAATGAACCAAGTGTCATTCGTGCTTATTTTTCCCGCTCTACCCGAATATCTTGCTTATTCAAATTGGTAGGTATGTATTAAATGCGCATTCATTATCTTTCTCTCTCCTAAATGGCTATATTATGAGCGAACCCCCTATGCATTTTTCACATTGCTTCCATGCTATCCTTTGCTCGAGCCCTTGCAATCTAAAATCCTGCGCGTGTATCCCTTCCCTCTGTAATTCCTTCCCGAGTTTAGTGTGCGGCTCTACCCTCCGAATTACTATCAATATGAAGATCAAATGTCAGGGACAGTGAAGCTCATCATCTTGACTTTGGTGACTTTTTGGTCGAGGATGGCTGATGCAAACCCTACACCAATGGCGCAGATGATTCTATCATACTCATGTCGAGTTTGATAAGGAAATGGAGAAGTGCCCCGGATTTTGGGCTCAGTCTACAGCCAGCACGTCAATCCCTCGTGGCAGAGACATAGCCGAGGCATTGAAGAGATTCAGGCAGTGAATTTTGAAGTCAGTGGGTCCCTCCCATTCATAACCACCTGTCTTCTTCTCCTTATTCTTCTCTTCTTTTCTAATTCTTTTTCTTGGATTCATTGTAATTAGTTGAGGTATTGCGATTGGCAATCCTTAACTAATCTTTAGTTAAAAGAAGTAGTTACAAAGAGTAACTGATTTGTAAGCTATATAATGGCATCTTCACGCCATTTTGAAGGAGGAAGAACTTGGCTTATTTTCTAGAAAGTGTAAATAGATCATAAAGAAATCAATACAGAAGGGCTTTTCATTCTTTGTCTATCTGATCCCTTTTATCCCCAGCTTTCATTTATTTCTGTGAAGATCATTTGTTTGTGTTATGTTAAGAAACTTTGTGTTCTAGCAGATGTTATTTACAGAACTTTGTGTCTCTGAATTCCATCTTATTTATATGATACAAATGATCTTGTTTCAATTCACTGTAACTTCGCATACATAAAGAATTACTCATATCTATAATTCTCGCAGTGTTGCCTTTCTCGCTCATTCTCGTACTCTCATTCCTCACCTTTTTTTGTAATTAATGATCTTTATAGAAAACACTTTCGTAATATCCATTTATAGAAAATCATGTTTTGTATATAATTGTAAAAGTTCAACCAATAAGGGAACCTCTCCCATTAAAGAGGAGGGACTTCTTGTCCCTTGATATTCTTCAGTAAAGTCCTATTTAACGGCAACAAAGCATTATATACATACGGAGTTTGTGCCCTCTAGAATGGAACAAAGCAAAAAGGAGATACTTTAGACTACAAGCCATCCCATATGTGCTTATTGGTGGTGTCTTGTTTAAAAAGGATATCAATAGTGTTCTATTGAGGTGCATTGGGACATGCCAAATTGAGAGAGTGTTGCATGAGTTTCATGATGGAGAAGGAGGTCACTTCCTACAGTGTTCAGGGACTACTACTCATGGATCAGGAAGTGCAAGAAGTGTGCATTCTTCACAGGAAAAGAGAAATTAGCAGCCCTGCCCCTTCACCCAATTTCAGTGGATCAGCCATTCATGCAATGGGGACTAGACTTCATTGGGGTGATTAAACCAAATTTGAGCCAAGGCCACAAGTGGATACTTACAGCAATAGACTACTTCACCAAGTGGATTGAGGCAGTGGCACTAAAAGAAGAAAATGAATCCAACATCTTGGATTTCTATGAAGGAATAACCACTAGGTTTGGTGCCCCGCCACTATTATATCTGATAATGCATTGGCATTCCTTGGTGCAAGGATCACTAAATGGTCAATCAAGAATGGTGTGTACCTCAGCACTTCATTAAACTATTATCCTCAAGGTATTGACCAAGCAGAGTCCACAAACAAAAACCTATTAAGGATTATCTAAAGGACTCTTGATGAAAATCGAGAACTTGGTATACAAATCTCAAATCATCTATATGGGCTGATAGGATCACATCCAAAATATCCAAAAGAAACTCCCCATATAGTCTTTTTATATGGAAAAGAAGTAGTATTTCCCATATCATTGGAGTTGCCCACTCAAGCTCATGAAATAGTTAGAATCGGGGGCAATTTCAAACCCATGGAAATCGGTATGCAGAGTGATGGAGGGAGCAGCAAGAGAACATGCAATGTAAAGCATGGAAAAGGATCAAACATTGATCAAGAAGAGTTTTGACAAGAAAGTGAGAACAAGGACCTTTCAAGAAGGGGACTTGGTTCTAAAGTGGGATGTAGATTGGGAAAAGCCAGGAAAGCATTCAAAATTTGATGCCATTTGGAGTGGCCCTTACATGATCACAAGGTGCAAGAGTAGCAATTCCTTCCAAATGGCTGAATTGGATGGCAAAGAATTACACATCCTAGTAAACGAGATCCATCTCAAACATTGCTACTAAAAAGGGAAGGTTCCACCCTTGTAAATATTAGCATAGAGTTTTATTTTCCCCTAAGTGTGTATGCACATTGTTTTGTTGTAGCGTAGGTTTTGTTTCCCTAAGTGTTATGGCATAAGGTTTCTTATTGCTCTAGGTTTGCATTGTTATATACTTGAATGTTCCTCTAGGTGAATGTACCAGTCCTTGAACATCTTACAATAGGGATACCAGTAGTAGTTTCCATAACCATTGCTCATTTTATAATAGAACAAATACAAAGAAACTAAAATCGGGTCTCAAAGTGTTCATTTCTAGAAGAACAGGACCAGCACTAGGCCACCGACCATGAATCTCGTGCCCAATGGATACAACAAGGCAACTGATCTCTTCATCTAGCAGGCAGACATCCCCGTGAGTCACCAAATTGTTATCTCAAATTTTCCCCCGGAAAAATTAATCAAATAGGACCCCATGTAGGAATAAATCCAAGGGACAACTCCATCGCATGAGCCCATGTTTCAAATCTAATAAATAGGTTACAGGCGGGATCTATAATGGAGTATAAGGGTTAGGGAAGAGAAAATAGTGTCAAAGAAACCAGATGCTCAAAGGAGAGGAACAAAAAAGGATCAAAGTATTTCAGGCTCTACAAATGATGCAAAATGAGCCCAAAATCTGCTAAGTATGGGAGAATCAGTGGAAGACTCCACGTGTTCAAACGATGCACCTTCAAGTTTCAAAGAAAAATCCAATTCCGAAATGAGCGTGAATATTCCACATCTCTCAAGCCCGAAAAGATAGAATTGGCCATTGAAAATTCCAAGCAGACGCAAGGCTACTAAGTGTCACTTGACACAATTTCAAGATGGGAGCCCAAGGTAGAAACTCAAACTTGCACTAGCCCTCCACATGGCCAGGGGTTAACAGAGGTCAAATGAAAAGTGGGCCCAAATTGGTTAAGTATGAAGTGTCGGTGGAAAGCGCCATGTGTCTTAACGGTGCACATTCAAAGGCGTGGCCCAAAGTGGAAACTCAAAGGAGCGTAAGGCTTCCATGTGTCAATCTGGCGCATCTTCAAAGATAAATCCAAAAGCGGGTCCTTATACAAGCACCATCCCTCCACATGGCCATATTTCAAGTCAAAGCATGATGGCGGATCGCGAGGTAAGTTTAAATTTTGCTTTTCCTATGCCCAAGGAGCTACATGTCAGGCCTATATTGAATGCGGGCCGATGGGCCTTGGAGTGATTTTTTTCCCAAATGGAAAATATGGACTGAGGTTTTTCACCAAAATATATTGCGGGGCTGCGGGTAATTTTTGCTTTTTTAATTTTTGCGAAAGAACACAAAAGTGAGTTTTGGGCCCGGAGACCCGTTCTAATAACTGGTTTCTGCCATTATTTGTAAGGGCCTAATTCAAATATTCAAATGAACATATCTTTTGACTCACTACCTGAAATTTTACAAAATTGGTACCATTCGAAAGGTCTCGACCTCGTCTACACCATGGAAACCTAAAACTTTAATTTTGGCAAGGTTAGGTGGTGAAAAATGGGAAAATGTCTTCACACCATTAATACACAATCCAATTTCTCCAACAATGAAATCAAATTATATTTGATTCGTTATTCTTCTTTCTTTAGAGTGCCGAGGAGCAATGGTTTAGATAGATTGTGGGTGGATTCATAGGAGCATTAATGGCCAGTAGCTAAGTTTCAAATTAGTTTTCCCACCTCTCTCCTTCTTCTCTTTGTGATGAATATATAAAAGGAGCTAGGTTCATTTTAAAGGGTTGGAAATTTTTGTTTTACACTCTCACTTCTTCCCTTGTCTATAAGAGAATTTACAGAGTTTCCAAACCTCCCATTCAAGTTGTGATGTAATATTTTTCCTCTTGGCCACTTTAATGCACTGTATCGAATTTTGGAGCAATAATATATGTATGTGGATGATTCTCAACCTATGTGTTTATTATTCCCTTCGATCTCTCATTAGCGTTTTGTTATATGTGCATGGTTTTTGCACTACATTTTTATGGTCTGTCTTAGCTTGCAAAATGAGTGTTTAACATTCCTTTTTAACATTCCTTTGGTGCATCACCTCGTTAGCTTGAGTTTGTTTTTCTATCTTCTCAACCCTGTCTCTTTGTAAAAATAGAGTAGGTTTAGAGTAGATCTCTACTATTTACTTGTGTGCACGTAAAAACAAAGTGGAATAGGAACCAACCTTACTCCGAGAGCTCTCTCAACTCGAAAGGTCCCACACTTTGAGAGATACTCCATATTGTGTAATCAAATTGAGAGTCTCAACCATTTTGTTGCAAACATTTAGGGTGCTATGATTTTGCACCAATAGTTACTAATGCATGTCCATTTGATTTTACTCTAGAGGATGACGATTTACTTACAAGATTACATAATCCCTCGACCCTCCTCTTCATAGCTGTATAGTATCACCTTTCATACTTCTCCTTCGTCCTATCAGCATAGCATATCACCCATCATAGCATTGTCATTACCCGATGACATACTCTTATACTTTGGTCTAGTCTTGAAAGTTGAGGGATTACAATTACAATGAACCCCACAAACTTCACCCTACACATTATACATTTTACATCATACACCATCCATTCTATGATTATTATAGATTATACTATTCCTCATTTATGAATTACATTCATTATGATATCTACACACTTCATAACATTATACATTGTGTATTTTTCATATCATACATACTACAATAGTTGTCATTACTTAAGATTATATATTTACATTTTATCCATGCATTATAATTTATACTAGCCCTCACACCTTACACATCCTATATTGCATTTCCCACAACACCCATCTACATCCCTTATTCATCAATTGGTTATTTATACTATGTTTTCTTCTCCGTGCCATCATGATCACCCTATAACACACTTTAGTTCCTCAGTCCATAATCAAATATCGAGGGTTTACTAATCAAATGGAACTTAAATTAACCATTGGACATTTCCTCATGTGACATTTGTAGTTTTAGTTACATACACCTTAGGTTAAATAGTCACTTATACTATCATCTTGTAGTACTATACACCTTAGTTTTCATCATCACTCTCATAGTGACATACACCTTAGGTTAAATCGTCACCCATTTTATCATTTTGTAGTTGTATACACCTTAGGTTACCTTACCACTCCCTCCTTTCATCTTGTAGTGACATACGCTTTATAATAAATTGTCACCTATTTCTCTTCATCATGCAATGATATATGGTTAGAGATAAATCATAACTCATCCCTTAATCACATAGTGTTATACGCTTAGGGATAAATCATCACTCATCTATCCTATAAGTCGTGATACATTCTTTGGCTATAGTATTCTTGCACATCTCTCCGCATGATGCATTTTTTCACCATTACACATACACTCTCACCACAACACACTAGAAATAACCAACACTACTTGAACATTTACTGATGATGCACTCTCGTTTATAGTTCATTATTGACAACTAGGGGGGAAAAAAATGAACCTCATTACATACAATTCCATCCACTCAAGGGAACATTTCTCGTATCATTCCATCTTGCATTCCATCCATCCACAATATATTGCATTTTCTTAGGGGCATTTACTATTGTTTACTAGTTTTTTCATGATCACTTTACTACATATGTTAGACTACTTTCTTATATGTCATTATCTATATCATACAAACATGCACGTCCATGCCTTTGTTTAGTGTGATCACATATTCAAGACTCTACACATGGCATGGATGCTCGCCTTTTGTCATCCTATAGGGTCGCTAGGGGCATCCACATTCTTCTTATCTAGGTGTTATTGTTTCATTATTTCCTTAGTATCTTATATTACTTTCTCATACACACTTTGACATATCGGTTATTTCTCTAACACTCTAATGGGTGTTCCATGTGCAACACTTTCTTTGTAGGATTATACGTTTCCATGGCTCCTTATTTTTTTGTTTGTGTGCCATTGTTTACTATTTTATGTGGTATTCTCCCTTTGCTTGTGTGAACACTTTTTTTTTTATGTCCATGATGACCGTGCATGTATTCCGACATTGTGAGTGATGTGCCATGTTTGCAACCCACTTTGTGTGGCCTACTTGATTTCTCGCATGTTTACACTACTTTTTTTGGTATTTACTACATTTTCTCGGATATGTTACTCTTGTCATATGACATTCACGTGTTTTCTAACTAAAAATATTTTTGTCTAACCATCCCCTTTTGCCCACACATTGGTTTCCACCAAGAAATTTCCATTTCCCTCTACAAAACAAAGTTCTACATATAAGAGTGTGGTAGAGTCTGCTTTTGGGGCCACATTCTAATTTAAGCAATGTCACATGTGCCCCCAAAGAGGGGATCGTCATTGAGTGTTTCTACTAACACAAAATATTTACAATGGTTCAGTATAGTGCACTTTCCACCCTTGGCATTGTGGGTTTTATGTATAGCAAGTGATTTCGCACAGTCTACAAACTCCATACACAACGGCCTCTACAAGACATGGTGTCCTTTTACATTTCTATGGAGGAGTTACATGATTGAAGGTTACAATGGGTGTGCCTCCCTACATTACTTCATATAGTGGCATCAAATCACCCAAAAAATAGGACAATACAAATATCTCTTAACACATTTCAGCAAAAGCGATCAAAGCTTTGAGGATACATAAGATTTTCTCCTATACTTCTTCATCTAGGTTGGCATGAGATCACCCATAAAATTCACGAGAGTAAAATATATCCTTATACACCCTTTCTCTCGACATGGGTCAAGTGCACATGTTCCATTAACACTTTTATTTTCATATGTTTTACATTTATGTACATTACACATTTCCATATACATGCATATTTTACACAATGTTTTTGCATACACATATATTTGACTACTTGATTATTTTATCCTTAGAGGTATGATTGTATGAGAAATAAGTAGTCAAATTAGGGGGCAAGAAGAACACCAATGAAGATGTCGAAAACACAATGCGATGAAACTTACCTTTACTAACCATATAGTTACACTACACATCACAACATCTACACACACATTTGACCCTAGGTTCAATCTCTTCACTTTTTTATGTGCCATTTTTCATCTTTAGAAACCAAGCTTCACATTTTTTATTTTTTCATTCCATGCTTTAGTCTATTACATCGGCATGACTT
Organism: Taxus wallichiana var. yunnanensis; assembly: GCA_018340775.1. Lineage (NCBI taxonomy): Eukaryota > Viridiplantae > Streptophyta > Pinopsida > Cupressales > Taxaceae > Taxus > Taxus wallichiana. Next base: position 586,178,889 of record CM031242.1, on the reverse strand, counting down.
CTACTACACTCTACAAGGGTAGTAGGTACACATCTCTATCTACTTTATATTACTTGAGTGTTCCTCCTACCAACATAAAATTCAAACAAATGTCAACAAAAATCATGCACATTAATTATTATTCAACTCGTATTATAATACTATTTAGAGGGTTCCCAAGTCAAGAAAGTACTAATTAATACAACCTTTTCCCTTATTATTTTTCCGTTTATTCCATCATTCCTATGTATTTTCCTATGTATGTCCACCTATTTTGTATATTTACCATCATTTTAGCTTAAACGGGGCACCTGACCTGTACTACTTTCATGTTCTACTTTCCATGATCTATGTTCTACTGGAGTTCCTAGATCCATGTTCTACTTTCCCGCTCTTTTCGTGACTCTTCTAGTCATTTTTCATCGTTATATGTTTCATAGTTAGCCATGTTGGGGTTAATTACAAATTTAGAGCAAGATAAACCCTATAAATAATAGGTTATGAGACCATAATGAGGGTCCTAACATCACATACTACTATCGGTACATCTTGAGTTGCATCCATTACATCACTTGCATCCATATACTATCATGCATCAAGGCTATGATATTTACATCAACAAAAAAACCATAGGAGGAGGAATTCTATTCTATTTCATGAGAATATGCTATTACATTTTCTATAGTTATTATTTCTCGCTACTTCATAAAGTGCAATTGGCACAAGAGCACCTAGGGCACGATATGCGCACGTGCGCACACACACACACACACACACACTTGAACTACATTTTGTCTCGAAATGTAGTGAAGTGCTCACTTTAGTAAGCCCATTCTTTTGGTAGCTGAGGTCAACCCGATCAATTCATTTTTCATATTTTATTTTTAAGGTTTTAATAATTATTTCTCTCTTATAGGTCATTACTTCATCTTCCATCACTCGGCATAATCAACGTAGCTTGAAAGATCTAATCTGATAGATAGGAAATTTTCCAAATAATCTTACGACCCTACAAAACCAAAGTTCTCGAGTTATTACAGAGACCAGGTGCCTATTATGTAGTCTTGGGTATTTCAATGCCCCCATTACCTTCCTAGGTGTTGTAGTTGTGTTATATATTTCATATTTTACGTCATTAAGACCCCTCGGTGATTGTTTGTACTTCTAGGATCTACAAATACACCGAAACAACCTTTGTGAGGTCTCTCCAACAATCGGTGAAGTCATTTCCTTTTATATCTTTACACACTTAGGTTTTTTTCATTTTTGTAATTATTTATAGATATTCCATATTATCTTAGAGTAGTTTGCAGCATTTTATTCCTCCTATATTAGATTGACTAGTTGTTATTCTTCCCATAGATTAGTTCAAATTTAGTTAATCATTTATGAACAATTGTTTACACTAAAACAACTCTAAAACCCTAGTCTCAAATCGATATGTAGGATATTTCTCAAATAGGTCTAGAAAATATTTTTCCTAGTTTGATGATATAATCATATAGAGGAATCTTCCATATTTCTCCGTGTGATTTTGGTTTGTCATATGAGTTAGTAGACCCAACATAAAAATGCTTGTTTCTGAATATTTTTCCGTAGAAATGAATTTTTGTAAAGGACATGCTAAATGAATGGATGTTTGAGGATTATATAGACCCGGATACTTTTCTATGATCGTTGTTGGAGATGTTTCACATTTTGTGTCCCTACAAAGTCAATATTTCATGACTAGTTTTTGGGTGTCGAGGACAAACAGTGAAAATGCTTAGAGAAATGATGTGCTTGAGCCATTATACCTTGAATTTTTATTCGATGAACTTAGTTCTTTTTTGAGATGTTTTTTACCTTTAAATGTGTTTTATTTGGCATGGTTAGTGTTTGAAGGTTGTACAAGCTTGATATTTCAAGCTAGTGTTTCTAGTTATGTAGTCTAAATAGAAAAATCATTGTTTTGAGGTGGTTTTGTGATGAAAATTTATGGTTCATATATTTATAATCATGAAGAAGGTCATAGGAGATCATGGAGAATGTACTTGAATATTTTTAATATTTTAAGAAGTTAATAGTTTATGAATAAGTGTTGAGATTGTATGTTTTGTTTGAAGACCTAGCTCCTTTATTTTTCTTTCCGAATATTAAAATGATGGAAAAGTTAAATTATGTAATGTATGCCATTGAGAAGGTTTTAATTTTGTTTTTACATGTTTCTTAGATATTTTGGGTATTTACATGACTGACCTAGATGATGTAAAATCGACGTAGTGTTAGTTAGTGTATTCACACGTGCGCACGCACACACACACACACACACACACACACACGCACACAAGCGCAAGCACACACACACACACGCACGCACTCACGCACGCACGCACGCACGTACACAGCACACACGCATTTGCACAACACACACACACACACACACACACACACACACACACACACACACACACACACACACACACACACACACACACACACACACACACATGTAAAGGGAATTTTTAGTGCTAGTGTCTTGAAAAAAACTACAACCTATGAGTGATTGAATAAGGTGTATGAGATCTTAAATACCATGGAGAATGTATGCATGATTACTATCTAAAGTGCTAAATATATGAAGGCCATTTCATCCATAACTTAGTGAATGTACGGAAGAATAAGAACGAGTGAGCTAAGGATTAAGTTTTAAGTGTCTTCAAGGGAAGATGAATTTGCATATGAATAATAGCTGATGCTTGAGGATCTTAATGTGTGTTATAGGGTGATGTGCATGCTTATATATCAGACATAGAGTGAAGACCAAGAATAAGAGAGAATAAGTGCAAATAATTTCATCATGTGTTGAGTAAACAACAAGAAGAAGGTGGAGAATGGGTTTTTACATGGCTAAGTTGGTGCTTGATATTCCTTGGGGATTTGGTGATTGAGGAAAATCCTATGGGATTCATACCTTTCTCTAAGTTGGTGCTTTACTAAATGCAAGATGATTCCTATTAAATTAGGGATTAGTGCATCATTGCAAGTTGGTTCTTGTTAGAGTCCAATTGGTGCTAGATAAATTAGGGGGTTGGTTCTCCTTTTGGAGTTGGTGCTTCACTAAATCTTTATTATTGTACATTTATTAAATGATCACCGAGCTTTATTACCCTTTAGGATTACCCATATAAATTATGTGTTCATGTGTTTGCACGTGTTTTATTCTCATGTGGATGGATGTTATGCTTCTTTCATGGTTTGTTAAGTCAGTTGAGATTTCTTATATAATGGATAATGCTTTGATGGTTCATACAAGTAAATAAATTTAAAATAAAATTTTTAAGACAATGATTCAGCCCTATGGTTTTTCTTCCAAAAATTTGTATCGATTTGGGTTCTTTTGAGAAATCTAACAACTTCAAGATCATAGTAGTTCAATATGGCTAAACCGTCGAGGAAATAAAGCCAAGAGTTCAGATATGCGATCAATGTTCTTGAGGAGAAGATATGTACTTTTAAGAGTGACATGGAAAATGAATCCAGAAATTATGATGAATAAATCATCAACATGGATAAGGTAAATGATAATGTTATCAAGGAAATGGAATTTCAGATTAAAGGTATGAAAGTTAGCCTCAAATTGAAATAAGGAGAGTGTATCAAGATCAAGAAAAAGGTATAATCCCTATTTAGGTTAAATAGGAATATTGTATCATCTACGAAGAAGAAATAGATTCCTTGAAGGAATATGTTGATCAAGCATCCATCATATTGAATACATATCAGAAGTTTAGAAAGAATACTTAGGCCCTAAATGGCATTTTCAGCAATCAAAATTCTATAATTGAAAAATAAGGTATTTGTTTCCATAGAGACCACAATAAGAGATATGAAGATGAACATGCTGCTCCTATTTCTAATGAAGATCATAAGGAAGATGATAGGATGATAAAGGATAAAAATTTCAAGAAAAAATGAAGACTAGCTCGTAAGACAACCTAATGCAAGAAGGTATGCTAATTTACTCAATGGTTATTGTTGCTCATGTAATTTTTTTTTAAAAAGAATTAAAATGAAAAAGACACTTCAATAATGAGTTATCATGTGATTATATAAGAATTCACCGTAAAACTCAAGAAAGAGGAATGAGATATTTGTTTTTATAATTGTCATAATAGATGTAACATTGCAAAGTTATGTCATCAATAAGCTCTTAGATTGAGAAATAAGGTTGAAGCTTCTAGAGGTAAGAATGGTGTTGTTTGTTTTAAATATCATAACATTGGTAATATTATTTGATATTTCAAGTTAAATAATATTCAAGATAAGAAGGACCATGCTTTAAAAATTTTGATCATGTGGCTGAGAAGGAAATGCCTAAATCTAGTAAAAATATATCTAAATTTTTCTACAATCCAAGAATGATTTTTTTCCAAGATAGATATTGAATTAAAGGATGAAGATTTTAATGAGTGCCAAGAATATTTGTTATCAACTTACGAAGTGGAAAAGAAGGATGACACAATAATCAAGCCACAATTTTCAATAAATAAAAAATATAATGTTAATATCGAGCAAGATGTTCCAATTAAGAAGTCTAAGTTGATTCTAAAGAAGGATAACCAATCTCAACACAACAAGGTGATGGAGATCTAGGAATCCCTTGATTTTATGTTATTCTAGATCCCTAAGAAGTAGTAGTGTTTTTATTAAGCTTCATAGAGGCATTCTTCATATACTTGAATCATCAAAGGTGGTTTTAAATCTTAAAGAGGTATTGGAAAAATTTAAGGGAGGTGTTGGAAAAATTTAAGAGAGGTGTTGAATCTTGAATCACGTTGAAGACTCATTACAATTGTGTAATAAGGTTTTTGAAATATTGAGGTTCTATTAAGATTATTGCAAAGTGTTTTATCTGACTAGTCACATTCTTCAAGATGTGTCATAAGGCATGGTTTTGATTATTTGGTTAGTTTAGTCTTAGTCATGAAGATATTTTTCATTTTGAAGTGCATCTAGTGCTCCTAAAAGGAGTTACAAATAGATAGATTGGTTGAAGGAATTTTTAAGAATTATTGATAAATAGGAGTATGATTTATGACCATGTTTGGGTCTATGTCACTTGAGAAAAGGACAAAGAATGTTTTTTTAGGAATGGAGTCATGTTGGAGATATGTTACTAGTATACAGTCAAGAAGAGTTGTGAAGAATTTGCAAATAATCAGACAACTTGAAGAATGAGGTATTCTTTTCTAGGAAGAGGATTGTATTTGGCTACCTAATATAGGTCTTTATTTTGTGCCTATATTTGTATAGGTATATGTATGAAGGCTTGTTTATTAAATTATTATCATGAAGGAATAATGATAATATGAGATTCAAGTAAGTTTGTGAAGAGTTTGAAGGTAGGAGGACAAATTGGAAGAGAATTAGGTTTTTGATTTAAGGCTTAACAACTTGAATATGTAAGGTTTACATGTTGGAATATTAGGTCTATATTTTAAGGCCTAATATCAATATGTGTTATAAATGAGAGGAAATGAATTTTTCTATGATACCAATATGTCTTTTAGGTATAGCCTATATGGCTATGGATTATATAACAACATTAAAAATGTCCATTAAAGGAATTTTGAGGGCTATGATCATGAGGTTGACATGGATTTGAGTAGGCATAGTGTGGTGAAATCATGAATTATAAAACTTGTGCAAATTTTATATTTTTTTCATCATGAAGTGTTGTGTATTTTATTTTTGCATATGTTGAATTTTTTATGAGAGCATTATTGAGGTTATAATAAGATAGTTAAAGGAAAAACATCAGTAAAACATTCTCAAATCTAGATATGCATGATACAAATTAATGCATTAATGTTTTTTTATATCAACATGAAGAATTAAGTGTTTCTTATACATAAAGGTTCAAGGTATGATCAATGGAATAGGATAAGGAAAGTTTTCATAGTTGTTCATTGATTTGTAGCATCTAGAGTTATGTGCATAGTAGTCCAAGTCTTGACATGTAGAAGATAGGTATATATAATGTATGACCTATTCAATATCAATCATAGATACTAGGTTTATGTTATCCAATTTTTCCCCTTAGGTAAAATTGAATAGACACGACCTCACACACTTAGATATTAAAGGGGCCATTCAACCATGATAGCTCACATTTCATTTTTAAAAATCAGGTTGTAGGTGGGCTCAACAATGTCGAGACAAGGTTAGAAAAGGAATCGACAAGGACCAACTGGGCAAGGGAATGTTGAAGGAGATCGGAGCTCAAGTAAGAAACGATTAGATCAACTTGGTCGAGCTCAGAATAAATTTAGGATGAGTGTAGACAACTAACTCATTTAGCAAGTCGAGCGAAATAATGGAGGCATGAGCCCAAAGTTTTTGGACTTTGGGAATTTGCATTTCGTAGAGAAATGTGGGGAAAAAATGAAAAAATCAAGAGAAAAGTCTCAAAACCCGAAAACCTCAAGTCTAAAAGGTTTTAGGGGTTTTGAGGGTCAACAATGCTAGAAATTTTTGGAACAACAAGGTATGAAGTACAAATTTTGGACTTTTGAGGTTCGGAGTTTCAAGTTCGAGATTTGGATTCTTTCCTTATCAAAGCGGAAAAAAAACCAAATGCCCGAAATCCCAAAAAGTCCAAATTCGAAAGGGCTTGGATTTGAAGTTTAAACCTGGTTTGGGTCAATGTGGAGGGGATTTTAGACTTTCGGGGTCCCATTTTAAGACTTTCGGACTTCAAGTTTTCGTAGGTTCAGGGTTTGGTGTTTTAGAGGTCTCGGTGGGATCAAGTGGATGAATAATGTAAAAGTTATGAAAGTAGAAAGGACTGAAAACCAAAGTTTGAATTTCAAGCATCGTAGTATTGGAGGTTCGGGTTTGAGAAGTTTTTGAACTCTTAAGTAAAATTAGAAGATGAAAAGTAACTCAACCTCTAAATTCAAGAGGTCTAAAGTTCCAAAATTTTGGATTTCGAGGTTGTGAGGCATTTTTGAGTATGAAGAAAGAGAGCTAACTCGCCCATAGTTAATTAAGTATGGCGCCCCAATCTTTATTCATCCATGACATTTGAGTGGGATCTCATATTTCCACAAGAAATGTCTTTTTAAAAATCTCTCGTGTTCAAAATGAAGAAATATAGACTGCCATTTTAAAGGATGTTCTAAGTTTCTCACCTACCACAATGATGGGGTATGGACTTCCTTTCTTCCCTAAAAAGGAAAATTAGATGGAGGTATGGTTTTGTAATGGCACCCATCATTGTTGCAGGTGAATTCAATGCATTTTGGGGTGGTTTAAGAAAGGATTCGAATTATTCTCTCTTTTTTCTCTCATTCTTCCTATATATTGTAAGGAGGATCATTGTTCTAAGGTTAGACACCTTGTATATGCCCTTCCCTTCTTCTTCTTGTCTATAAGATATTTTGTGGAGATTCCAAACCTCCCTACTAGACATTGTAATGAAAAATATGTGCCTTTGAGCTTGAATGTTGTGTATTGTATCGATTTTGGGAGAAATATAATCATACATGTGGATGTTTCAAACCATATTTTTGTGTTCTATTACATCTTTCCATCTTTCATTACATACAAGGTCATTATGTATTGTTGTGTTTGCATTACTATTTTCTAGTTGTGTTTTGTTTATCATACATGTTTTTCAACATCCTTCTGGTGCATCACCTTCCCTTACAGAGATTTTAATTTTATTCATTTTTTATAAAATTTTCTCCTTGGGAAAGCTTTAGATTGGGGTTAAATCTGCAGCTCTTTGCACTTTGGATTAGTTGGCACTAGGTTAGGATAAGAATTTTGCCTTCTCTAAAAGGGTTAGATCCCTATTGTGAAGTCTCACACTTTGGGATAACTCCATGTTTGATGAATCACACTGCGGCGCTTTAATCCATCAAATTGAAACCATTCGAGGTGTTGTGATTGCACCAAAACAATTGATAGGTGATGTGCATCTAGAAGATAGATAGTTTGGAAGAATAAAGTAAGGATGTTTGTTGTATCCTTAAGAGATAATGATTGGTATGTAATACCAATGAATTTTGGATCATATAAGTCGATATGAGATATATGGTAAGATAGATGAGTTCATGATGAGTGTTTACTAAAGGTATCATTGGTATTACTAACAAGTCATGAAGACATTATATCATGACAGTTGATAGATAAATCTAGGTTTGTATGTGAAAACCAGTATGGAGAGTTTTCCTAGTTAGTAGGTTGATGTAATGAGCATGCTATGAAAAAAATTGGGTTGTTAACTATACCAAGATGAGTATGGATTCTTGATGAAGAAATTTACATTATTTTATCCTTTGATAATTCCAACATATGTCAAATATTGATTTTGCTTTTGGTGTCATAATTTCCTTATAAAGTCCGGATGTAAAGTCATTGAGAACATTGAAGAGCGAGTTGATATCATAATGATTATGCAAAGGTATTTTTTGATTAGGTTTTATTTTTGAAACAAGAAGGAGGTATCCTAATGTTAAACAAGGCATGAATGATATTTATCCCATATGGTGGACTATTTTTTTCTCTTCAAACAATAGATATTGTTATAGTTTGACCTAGCTATGTTTAGTGTCATGATAAAGACTGAAAGTACTTGTTACTTTGTGTATGGCTCAAAGATAAGAGTTTGGTCTTGGGGGGTCTATTTATGCTCTAAAAATAAATTGAATCAAGGTATGGAAAGTTTCTTTAATTTTTTCTATGATTATTCGCAGTGTTTTTTGTTAATATGTGAGAGTACAATTGATGAAATACATTCTTTTAAGTTAAAAATGTAGGTCTCCTAGTTCATAGTTTGAGACGGTTTATCTCAATTTCATCAAGAAGTAGTAAAGTGAATAAGGACTAAAAAAATTATTTGGTATCATTCTAGTAGTTTGTGAAAGAGTTAAGAAGTCAAAGTGAGCTGAGAAAGTGAATTTTTAGCTCCATTAGTAGGTTTGTAGTGCCAAGAAGGAATACTAAGTCTTGAAGATAGGTTTAGTCATTATTGATAGCTTAGAAGTGTTGTTGAAAGGTATTAATGTTTTGTTTTTTTTTAGAATTATTATCAATTAGTTGAATAAATTGGCTAATCAGTTGTGTAGTGAGAGGGTGAATGATTTGTGTGGATTGTTATCTTGAGTTCACTTGAGAAGTATACTTTGAGTAAGGGATAGCTTGTAATGTTTTCATAAATTATTTTACCTTATAAGTATTGTTGATGTTTACAACCATTTATTTCATGTATGGTGGATCTGAGTTTGATTTCAAAGGATGATAATTTTAAGCTCGGGGAGCATGCTTTTTTATGCAATTGGTATCTTGTAGGTCTATGTTGTGAAGTTGAGCTTAAAGTGATAGTTTTTACTCTTTGTATCAGTCAATGGGTTTTAGTCGATGGAATTTTTGAAGACCCCCGCTCTATTAAAGACCCTTTTTCATTCATGTCAAGAGGAGAGAATGATTTGGTGAAACATGTAAATACCATAAAGGGAGAATTATAAAATACAAAGTAAGTATAATTTTGAAGTGTTTTTCATTCCGTAGTATATTTATCATCAATGGAAAAGGGGGAGATTGTTTAGAATTTTTCATTAATGTTAAGTTGGTCAAGGTGATTTTGGAGTGTTGTCATTGATATTAGGATGATGGTGTTATGCATGGTTTATGCCAAAATAGAGATTGTGCCTTATTGATGCCAAAGAGTGACATGGATAGTTTGTTATGAGTTATCATTGATGTCAAATAATTCCTAATGATTATGTCAAGTTTTGAATTATGGATGTTAGTTATTTTTAGGTCATTTTAAATATAGTGAGGGATAATTTGAAGGAAAATATAAGAGATCGGGTCCTAATGAGGTGTGCGTATCCATTTCCAACGAAATTATGATCATGTGAGTATTTTTAAACGTTTAAAATGCTTTTCTAGGAATGTTCATGAATTTTTTAAGTCATGGCTTGATGAAGAAAGTAAAAAAATTGTTTTGAGGTCTACACTAATAACAATCCTTAAGATTTACCTATCCTAATTAGGTATGTTGATAATTTTTAGTAGCATTTTTTAAATATGAGCATGGGAGGAGTGTTGGTATGTTGTTTCAATTTTGTGGGGTAGATTTCATATCATAGTTTGGAGGATTTTGCAAGATATTTAGTTGTTGGTAAAACTAGGTGTTTGAAATGGTGCTTCCTTTCTATAAGCAAAATTTAAGATTCTAATTAGTATATTAATTTTATACAAGGGAACCAAAGATATTTTAGATATGTTGTTAGGTGTCCTAGCTAAGAATATTTTGCATTATTTTATTTTTAAGGTCAATAAATTTATGAACAATCATTAACACCAAAACTACTTTAAAACCCTTCTAAATCCCTAGTTTTGAAAAGGAAGATAATGATCATAAAGGCCTAGAAGTTGATATTTTTTCTAGTTTTATGATTGGAACATGTAGAGGACTATGAAATACTTATACATGTGGTTTTGGTTTTTCATATGAGTTAGTAGAACCTATATAAAAAGGATTGTTTCTAAAGATTATGTTTTAGTATTCATGTTTTTGAAAGGACATGCTAAATAAATGGATGTTTGAGAATGATATCGACACATGATACTTGTATTCATAACTTCTAGATAATTGTTTTTCATTTATGGGTCATACTAAGTAAATATTTCATGACTTATTTTTAGGTGTTCGAACAATTTTGACAAAGGCTTGGAAAAGTGATGTTGAGATATTTTTGTACATGTACATGTGTTTTTTTATCATGGTTGAGTGATTGAAGATTGTATAAGCTTCATATTTCAAGGTAATTTTTTTAGGTATGTAGTCCTAATAGGAAAGTCTTGGTTTTGATATGGTTTCATGATGAAAATGAATGGTCCAAAGCTTTATAAGCATGAAGAAGCTAATTATAGGTCATCAAAAATGTCCTTGAAGAAATCCAATATTTGAAGAAGTTCAGAGTTGATCAAGAAGAGTTAAGATGGTTTGTTGTGTAATAAGACCTAGTTTTTGTAGGTCACTTGAATCTTGAAATGATGCAAAAGCTAAAATATGTAATATAAGACCTTGGGAAGGTTGTAATGTTTTTCATATGTTTTGGGTCTTTTCATGGCCGACATAGATGATGTAAAACTAACCTAATGTTGGTTTTTGTCTTGAGTCACACACACACACACACACACACACACACACACACACACACACACATAACATGTAAAGGGAATGTTTTGTGCTGCTATCTTGAGGAGGAAAAGTTTGACCTATGAGGAATTGAATAAGATGTATGTGGTTTTAAACACCACAAAGAATGCATGCATTATGAATATCATAAGTGTTAAATCTATGAAGGGAAGTTCATCCTTGACCTAGTGAAGTGAAATAAGAAGAAGAGAAGGTGAGTTAAGGAGGTAGTTATGAGTTTCCAAGGGGATATGAGTTAGTGTATGAAGAGTAGCTGATGTTTGAGTATCCGAATGCGCGTTAAAGGCCTACGTGCATGCTGATTTATATTAGATAGATAGAAGACCAAGAAGAAGAGAGAAGGAGGTGGAGAAAATTCTTAGGTGGCTTACTTTGTGTTTAGTATTTCTTGTGGAGTTGATGCTTCAATAAAATCCTATGGGTTGGTGCCTCCCTCAAAGTTAGTTGTTACTAAAGTTTAGTTTTTTATATAAATTAGGCATTGGTTCTCCTTTTGAAGTTGGTGCATCAATAAATCTTGTTTTTTTCTATTATTGTTATGGACAGTGGGTTTTCTTCCCCTTTAGGGTTTCCCACCTAAATTATGTGTTCATGTGTTATCTCTTGTTTCATGCTCGTGTGGATGGATGCGACGTTGTTTTCACACTTTGCTAAGCTAATTGACATTGATTATATAATGGTTAATGCTTTGATGGTTCATAAAAGTAAATAAAATTTAAGTAAACGTTTTTATAAAATGATTCACCCTCCTCTTAGTGGTTGTGCTTCTAACAAACTCGAGAATATTCCAATAGTCATAGGATCTTCGTAGTCAAAATATCTCTGCAATCAGCTCGCCTCCTATACAACTATATTTTACAGTTTTTTACCATGTGTGCCATATCACAACACATCAAAGAGAAAATTCTTGCATTAAATAGCTAATGTTCAATTCTTATTTTTAATACCACATCACACAACTACAAATGAAATATAGAATGTTGGGGACTATGTCATCGTCATGTTTGTAGTCAATTTGGTATATCTCTATCACACTAATCAAAAATGGAATCAGTTGTTTCTTCTATAACATGAGAACTGATCTTTAATTTAGCGATTTAAGTGTAAATGTTGCGCCACTAATGGAGGTTCATGACCTCATCCTTACTAGCTAACAAGAAGTCATTGAGTGACCTCCTTCCTTTGTTTTCTTATTCCTTCGAAGATGTTGTTGTTTACTCCACTTATGAAGACATGAAGCGCATTAGTTTCCACCTTGTGATTATTCTTATCCCTCCGATTGTGAAGTAGTTTATTTTATTAGACACCGTAAAACCATAATTGCATATGTAAAATAATTTTTTTGTTCTTGTTCTTCAACTTTTCTCAACATATAAAAATTGACACTTTTTAAAACTAATGATATTAGACATGAAAATAAAATAATTTCTTGAAATTGAAATGACGATTATTAATTCACTATGATGTAGAAAATAACAACAAAAAATGATTTACAAGTGTAAATGAACTATTTAAACTCTATAAATCAATATGAATTATTATAAACATGTGATGTTGTGACTCTAACTTGAAACATTATCTAAATTAGAGAATATGCAATGAATGCACTTGTAATGGATAGCTAATTACACATAAATAATGTATTCTCATTAAAAAAATAATGAAAAAAGTAATCTTCACTTATCTTATAATAATGATTGACCCTACATTTATATTGAGGATAAAATTAAAGAATACAATATAAAAAGAGTTTATCAAAACCTACTTTATTTATAATAACTACTTTACTATATGAAAAGTATTTTAATAAACATGAGAAAATTTATTAACTAAAGCAATGACTAATTAAAACTAAAACCTAAACCACATACTATTAAAACATTAGTAAACGAACCTGTTTTTTCTTATAAGTTTATGATGATAAACCAATGTTTAAAATTGAGTTTTAATCAGACTTCATAGTATTAAAAATCTAGGTAAAGAATTAGGAGAGAGATTTGGACAAAATGGTAATGTCGGGTTTGCAAAGGTTCCATGCATTTTCTTATGTCACTCCCTTTGTTGTATTGTTCTCCATTGTCATACTTGGGTATTCTTAATGGTCCTACCATATTTTTATTTAGTCTTTTCCATTCATTTTAGGTAGTGAGCAGCCTATTAAAGTATGTCTCTCCATCTATTACAATGACTATTGCCTTTGGTGGTGGAAATGACTCTTGAGCTTTCTTGAAAGTTTTAGTCAAAGGTCTACGATTAGGTATGGACTCTGAATTATCTTCTAATGTTGTGATTTCTACTAATTTTTTAGACCTTGTAATTAAATGGTAGCATAACAACTTCATTATTACCACATTCCCTCTTAATCCTATCTACCAAATAAGATAAAAATAATTTGAGTCCAATGTTATCCTAGTTTTAGGTATCTATAACTCACTAAGAATATTATCTCCTTTCGTTTCATGAACCTTCACAGTCTAAACCCTACTTCTTAAGGCTACATGTTCATATTTAGAAAACAACCTTTGTGTCCTTTCCCATCGAGACTCCTAAATTTAACCCCACCTAGTAAGTTTTACTAAAAATAACCGTTTGGATCAAGCTTCTTTGACTCTCGGTTCATCTTTTATCTTTCCTACCCAATAATTTAAATCTAATTGGCAAGGTGATATTCCATTAAAAGGATAATTTATTTTACACCAGTGCAATAGATGGGTTTCATCGAGGTTTACCTCTCGAAAGATCTGTGGGACCATTTATATATTTAAGTGGGGTACTTGCATTTCTCTTAAAAGGTTGTTTATTTCTAACTCCCTAACACCTGATTTCGTAGTCAAACCCTAGACAATCACATTCATGAATGTCCTTTTTGGCATTATCTACACCCGTGACTTCTCATTCTAATGAGTTAAAACCCAAAGTGTTCTTATTGACCGATCTTTGATTGTAGTCTAGAATAAGAAGGGTTCATGTACAAAATCTAATTGTGTGGCGACACATGATCCTTATCCTTCTCCTCTCCCATCTAGCTATAATATGAGTGTGGGTCCTTTCCATCCCTCCAATAGTCAAGTTTTTCCTTTGTAGGAAGGGTTTTTGTTATTTTAGCTTCAATATCTCAACCTTTGCATCGTTCATGAAGTCCACCCCGGAGTTGTCCCATCGATTGCAGAGAGAAAATTGGGCTAAACTCTACTCCATCCATGTTGAACCTTGTAATTTAAACTAGATCCCACTTGCTAATAATTTTAATTCTTGGCTCGGAGGATGGTGTTCCAGATGGTCAGGGGAAGTTTGACATGTATAATTTTTCATGAATTTCATCTCTTGAAATGTTTTGGGTCTCACAAATCCCTCTCGAAAATGTTCTTTGTGGTTATCTTGTCAATAATTTAGTATCTTGATATTATATGTTTACATGAAGTAAAAATTTCTTATTTTTTGCTTTAGAATATGCTAAGTTAAATTACTCCTAATTTTTCACATTTTCACACTTTTCATATTGATGGATAAGGTGATGCTAGTATTTCCGTTACGCCAATATTTTCAACCTTAATTACCTCCTTAGACAACGATCCTTGAAATCGGGATGTACGGTGATTTATGCTATTAACAGTCCTACTTTTGGTATCGTGGGTAAATTTTCATACACCCCTAAAAACAACCATAGATATTACTTAGCTAATTTCAAAAATGACTCTTGAAATTTTGGTGAATTCCATGAATTAAAAGGAAATGATGTCTACCAATAACAACCATCGGATAGTAATATCGTGGCACCAAATGGTAGCAAATTTCTCTTTTGAATATGCGATAAAAGTGATTTAGATATAAAAAAATTGTCTATTACTATAAACGTTAGGCTAATCAACCCAAATAATTAACTTGCACCAAAAAATTAGGTGAAACAAGAAACAAAATAACCCTTCAAAATAAGCCAAACCAAACATCCATTAATTAATAAAGATTAGCCACTAAAATATAAACTATTTAGTATTCTTAATGTTTATGCTTCTAATGATCGCCCAAAAAGAATGACATTATTGAAATGGTTAGGTGATAACTTGCTTCATTCCTAATAATTAGTTTCTAGCGAATTTTATTATGATTGAACACCCTAACGAAAAACACGACGCCCTCCCTATGCAGTGGTGTGTCGGTGAGCGTGCGACTTCGTATTACTTTAAAAGACGTTGGGCGATTTCCGATCCTCTTCTTCGATGGCGGAAGGAATTTATCTCTAAAGCTTGGTAAACTTGGACCAAACATTGAGAAGGATCTGATCGGTTTTCTAAAGGCTCGATTATGTACTTCTCTCTCAGCAACATATCTTTTATTTTGACACCAAATGACTCTCCCCTGTCACGTTGTGGTTCCATGTTAAATTGTCAGATCACTGTCCGATCTATTTCAAGATTATCTAGCGCAGGCCCCCTTTCAAAGTCACGTCTAATCCATTATTTCTTATTTTTTCCCCAAGTCACTCGGAGGTGGGTACCTCTTATTGCCAAAGTTTCGAATATGGCTCCATGTCATCCTTTTACTGCTAGTTTGGTAGAGTGTTACGAGGTGGCAATCAGGCAATCCATTCCATTCTTCAACTAGTTTAGGAAACATGTTACTCGGGTATGCAAGCACGTGGATTCATCTCTGCACAAATAATTTCGACATGTTTCTTCTCCTTGAATCCAATCCTTTCGACACCCCTCTTCAGTTGCAGGCTGCCAACATTCGTCATAGACTCAAGCTCATGGAATCTCACTCGGCCTGTGGAGCTCAGATCCGATCAAGGATGCATTAGATCAAGGTGGGAGACAAAGTATCCATGAAGTTTTTTAAATCCCTTCATGCCAAGTAATATCAAGAACTGATTAAATCTATTCAAGTTACTTAGATTCAGCTCTCGGAAATTTCTAACATCTCTAACTCTTTTATAGAACACTATAAGTTAGTTTTCAAATCGGGAGAGTTTACAAATAAGCGAGTGGCCTACATAAGAAAATTTGTTGAGGTGGTTCCTGTAAAAATGTCTCCTCATGATCCTGATCGATGCAATTCCCCTCTTAATTTGGACGAGCTATATGATGCTCTTATGTGCTTAGCAGATGATAAACCTCCTTGGT
Source organism: Taxus wallichiana var. yunnanensis (assembly GCA_018340775.1). Classification (NCBI taxonomy): domain Eukaryota; kingdom Viridiplantae; phylum Streptophyta; class Pinopsida; order Cupressales; family Taxaceae; genus Taxus; species Taxus wallichiana. The sequence continues at coordinate 586,162,572 of CM031242.1, read as the reverse complement.
TGGATGGATTTATTTGTGAATTCTACAAAGCTACTTCGTATTTAATTGGCTCCAATCTGCTTCGTGTCCAGAATGAAGCCCTTCAATCCAGTTTCTTAGGGAGATTCATCAATCTTGAGGAAACATCAAGTTCATCCCTAAAGTAGGCAATTCTGTAATGATTACTAGTTTGCGGGCTATCACACTTCTAAATTTTTATTACAAAATTATTTCCAAGGTATTTTCTCTTCGCATTGTCGATGTGCTACCTAAGATTATTTGACCATAGTAAACATGGTCTTTTAAAGGGTGCTACATTCTTGATAATATTTTTCGAGTCTTGTAAGGAATGGAATGGGCTGGGTGTCTCTTCAATGGCCCTTATTACTTAAAATTGACTTTGAGAAGGCTCATCGTTATATCAAGTAAACCTTTATTCTTTCCATGCTCAAGGCATTAAGCCTTCACGATTTTTTTACTTCAGCTGTCCAAACATTGTTTACCAATGTATCTCGCTTGACTCGCTATCAATGGCCAAAAGTCATCTAAGAATGGATTCTTCCACTCTATGAGACAGGGGCTTCCTCTTGGAGCTACTTTGGTTTTCTTAACCGTTGATGCTCTCAAGTATCTTATTACTAAGCGTGAATATCATGGTTGCATTTGGGATATCTTTTTCCAAATCATTCTACTCATATCTTTAATGGTCACTTCATTGATGACTCTTTTCTCACTCTCGTGGAAAATGAGGAGAAATTTATTTAAGTGTTTTGACATTTTTTTGTCTTGCTTTAGGATCCATTATAAAGATGGCTAAATACGTGTGCCATCGGAAAAGTAGTTGTCCTATGCCTTACTGGTTAAAACCTTACCCTTAGAACTGGATTGGCATCAGAGAACAATTTAAACTTTCTAGCATTCCCTTTTCCTTTGATAGTGATTCTGCCACCCTATGTAAATATGTGATTGAAAGAGTTAACCATAAATTCTCTCGGTGGGAATCTAAATCTTTCTCTTTAGGTGGAAAATTTCAGGTGTGTACAAATATTATCAAGCGCCACCCATGTATACAATTCTTCTTGTTGGTGTCCCTCTCGAGATTCCTTTTACAAACTAATCCAACATTACCTTTAGTCTAAAATATATGGTTTTGGGGATTTCACCATGTTTGCTTTGATATTTGTTGTCTACCCTCGATGAAGGTGGTATGGACATTATTAAAGTTTATCAAGAAAACATTTATTTATGTTCTTAATGGGTAGTACACCGCCTTTTAGGTAATAAAGATTTGAAACATTTTCATGGCCATTGCATTTCCTCCGGTTCTCCTTATGGTTAATTTTTTTGAATGATGTAGGGTTAAATACCTTAATTATCACCAAGGTGCCTATTAAAATAACTAGAATTTTTTTCATTAAGATTATATGGAAAGATTTTGAAGTCATGAAGCCTCTACTTTGTTGGGTTGGAGATGGATTTCACATCGAGATTTCTTTCAAATCCTAGAATATCTAGTGGTATCCTTTATCATGGTGGATTGTATCCCACTTAGTAAAACTTAGACAATCAAATCTCTATTTGTAAGCAAAAGGAATTCACACCATTCAAGATTTGGTTTCCCATAGAAACTTGATTCCCGACCTAAGCTCAAGATGAAATTCAATCTTTCCAATTTATATCTTCTATCTATCCACAAAATTTAATTTTTGATGTCGAATGTTATCCTTCACAAACTAGGTATTAAGCCTCCAAATGCTTGGTGGTGGGATTCGTCATGCAATCATAATATTTCCTTTCTTCATTATAATATAAGATCTATTTACCTAATTTTGAGTCTTATTTCTCCTACCATCTCTAATCTTAATGCTCATCGGAGGATTCAATCTGCCATGAATAATTGGCTTCGACATCTTTCCAATACTTGGAACCATATGTTGGAACCCAAAGTCAACCATTTTTTGTGGTTTTTTCATTTATGAGGGTGTTCCATTAGGTGAATGGCTTGGTCACATTGGCATTCCTAATCCTAAATGTCATTTATGTTCTTCGCCTAATTCTTTTAAAAAAAAAAATTGGGTATTGTTCATGTGCTCAAGCTTCTTAGTCCTAGATATGTTCTTTTTCAACATTACTACCCCGATTTATTCCATTAGCGGGTGACATTATTTAGGGATCAATGTTCCAAATAGGTCACAAAAATTAAAGTCCCGATAAGGTACCTATGTATAAATGACTTCATTGTAGAAAAGAAGAAGACGAGAAAAGGAATATAGATCCCAAAGAATATTGTTGGATTTAGAATACCTCACCCCAATAAGAGATCGAAATTTAAGGAACTGGATTCAATGAAGGGATTTGTGAATATGTCTACACTCCGATCGAAGTCTTACAATATTGCAATTTGATGATGTCTCCAAGAATTAGATCTTATATGAAGTGCATGTGGATCTTAATGTTCTTAATCCACTGACGTTTAAACATATTTCATAAATTCAACATGGTTCTCATGTTGTCATTACAAATGATAGTAGGCTAGCGAAAGTGAATAGAAAACTCTATCGTAACCCCTACAGTGCTGAAACAAATTATGTGGTAGTGTTGATAAATCCCTTGTATTCTTCCCTTATATAAGATATCACAACCCCATTATGCTTATCTCAACAAAATGACAACACTAGAATCAATAAAAATGTTTTAACTTGATGTATACTTACGATGATTAAGATCACCGACCTAATCTAAATCTATAAATCCAACAAGATTAATGTTAATCCCTCTTAAGTAGTGAATACTATTAGTATGAGTACCATGAACATAGTGAATGATATGATTTTCTTCTTTCCAATGTAACTCCCGAGGCTTCTACATAAATCTTATGAAAATCCCAACATGTAAATGATCCGGTTGAGTGTGAGTCACATAGATCAAGCTTATCACAAATCGGCGATAAACAACACCATCAACTATGGGAGTGATGTAATAAGTAACTAAATTAATCTAGGAAAGGAAAGGATTAGGTTAAGGATTATAATCAGACATATGAAATATGGATATGAAATCAAGGACATATTTAGGTTGTGAAATTATGATTCCCGAGTCACACTTTGATAAATCTGAATACAAAGAAAGTAATGAAGAAAAATCTATTCAGTCATGAAGAGCTTATTGGCTAAGGAAATAGTCATATAATAAATGATTGAGGAAGAGTTACATGTAATCAACAAGCCATGAACATATAAGACAAGGATGAGCATGGATTAATTATACCTGGAATGTAAACATTAGGATTAGAGTGACACTAAGTGAACCCCGATGCAAGTAGAAATGAGTCCATCATGGCATACTAAGACCGAGGTGATTGTTTAACACTATAGAGATATATCTTTAACATCAAGATGAGGGAGGAATCATGGAAATGACCTTTTATTTTTTTATATAGATCTCTTCCTCTAGGTACCCATGAAGGAAAGCAATCTTAACATACATCTAGTAGACTTCTCATCTATTTGTGGAACCGATGGTAATGGTCATTCGAATTAAATTCATCTTCATAATGGAAGAAAATGTCTGTTTATAATCAACCCTAGCTACCTAGGATAAACACTTAGCTACAAGTCACACTTTGTAAAATTTATTCAAGAAACCCACTTACACTAAATTATTTTCCTCCTTTCGTAAAGGGATGATATCCTAAGTATCATTATTAATAAGTGAGGAATACTCCTCATCTATGGTAAAATCCTATTCAGGAATCCTAGAATTCTCCTAGAATGTCTGAGTGTATAAAGAGGAGAATTAAAAGGAGTGTGGTCAAATGAACTCCAAGCAAGTATATATCTCTTTCGAGGGATCATAAATTCACTCTCCTACACTCTACAAATTCTTCCTAGCCTGGTGAGGACCAAGAGAAGATTCATGTTAAGAATATGTAGATTTTTCACTTAAACGAGAATGGAAAAGATCCTCCTCATTACTAATATCATAATTTGAAGACTCCAAAAGGTTAGGGTCATGAGTAGAAGGAGGTCCATGAAGAGGATCGGGTGGAGGACTAGGCTCAACAAAATCATCATGAAAAGAGCTAAAATCAAAATCGAGAGTAGAAGGATGTCAACATGTGGAGAAGTAGTGGTCAAAGATGACTCATCAAACTTAACACTTCTCTCAATATATATGATGATTATTAGGGTTACAAAATATATACTCCTTCATGCAATCAGGATACCCTAAAAAGATGCAAGGTCGGGAGTGTGGTTCAAAATCATTACATCTCTTTTTTGGAATCTGGTCCATATCATTCAATCTAAAGATATGGAATTACTTGACATGAGGTTTGCATCTAACCATACTTCAAAGGGTATCATCCTCTTACTACCTTTGTGGAACATAGTTCTTAATTTAACAATCATAGTTCAGACTTCGTCCCAATACTATAGAGGAAGGGATCTTGAATGAACCATGCAAATTGCTATCTCCTTAATCATTTGATTATTTCTTTTCACAACTCGATTTTACGAAGTGATATAAAAAATTATACAATGTAAATAAATCCCTTTGAAGTTACAAATATCTTCAAACCTATTTCTCACATACCCTCCTCCATTATCGGTTCAAAGAAACTTGATAGACCTTTTAACTTGTTTCTCAACAAGCACCTTTTAGTCACAAAAGTTTTTGAAGACTTCATATTTTTGTTTAACAAAATATTACCAAGTGTAATGTGAAAATTAATTAATGAAGGTAATTATATATAGAGCTCTTGTAAGTGAAGGAGATGGGAAAGGGCCCAAAATTTCACTGTACAAAATCTAAATGAGAAAAAATATGTCAAATATTTTCCTTTTCCAAAAGTTTTTTGGGGATTCTTGCTAAGGGCACAATCCTCACAATGACCTTTAAATTTTTAGAATTAGGGTAACCTATTGAGTATTTCATTTTAGATCAATTGTTAAAGGTAATTATAGTTAAGATGACCAAAACACTCATTTCATAGCTCGCTAACCTCATCTGCATGAATGAGAATGGAAGTTTCCATCAAATCATAAGTAAGTTTGGATAACGTATACAACAATAAAAATTCATCCTCCTTTCCCTTTTCCACTTTAGATTCATAGTGAATATCACATATAATCACTAAGTTATGACCAAATTCCACTTGCATTCCTTCTCCCAACTTGAGTGATTTGGTAAACTGATATAAAATTGGTAAGAGATATTAGCAACACCGAACACTTTGTTAAATGTTGCACCGTCCATCTCTACCAATACGCTACCATAAACTCATACCATAGTAGTGTCACCAAATGTGATTTGGGACATACCACATGGATCAATGTTGGAAAAATCAACATGTGAAGATCCCATGTGGTGTGATGACCTAAAATAAATAATCAATGTCAATAAAGGAGTGAATTCAGTGGAAAGGGCCTTTCCTTTCTTCTTCTCATATTTAGACTCCTTTTCTTTGGAAGACTTAGACTTCGGTTAATTTTGTTTGATAGAATCAAGAAAACCTCTTATATTTTTCTAAAGTAAATGAGTTAGGTGATCTATTTTTTTTCTCATACATTGATTCTTGTCATGTCCAATCATATTGTAATAGGAACACTTTAACTTTTCCTACTTCACATTATGCTCATAATTAGAAGTGTTCATGTTAATTTTGGTTTTTGTTTTGTTAGTCTTTTTTCCTTCTTTATTTGGTCCTTTTTATTTTTATTCTTTAAAGGTTTCTTATCCTTTCGATTATTGGTACTTGCTATAAGGTCACTTGACTTGCATTTGAGTGTCCCCATTTGAAAGATTTTTCTTTTCTTGAATGAGTTGGGCCAAAAATATCGAATGAGGCAGTTTTCTAAGCACTTTGAAGAGCATATTTTATGGCATGGAAAGTCAAAATGAATACATAGTATTCATGGCCTAACTTATAAATAATAAAAATATCATCCTTTTTCTAAACTTTATATCCCTTTAAATCAATCAAGTGTGGATGAAATTTTAAATTAAGGAATGTAGGTTATCAATATTAATAGGATTTAATCCTAGTAATTTGATTTCTAACTCATGAGGTCTCATGTCATCTTGTTTTCAGAACATACCATCTAATTTTTCCATGCTTCATCAAGTTTTTCAAAACCATCAATGTGGAAGAAAAAGTAAGGAGAAATATAAATACAAAGTATATGTAAGGATTCAACATATCGGTTTAGTAGATTTATTGGGTTCACCATCAAGCTCAATCTCAACTCTCATGGTGATGCAAAATAATCAATTATCCCTTAGTTTAAATATAATCTTTGATTTCATTCAAATAATTTAACCATCATCATAAAAGGAATAATAATAGAATCTATTGCAAATAAAGAGAAATAAAGAATTCAAAATTAAAAAAGAATAGACACACCTAAAAACAATATTTTCACACCCCCTATATGTGGAACTTTATAGTGTAGTCCATTGATTACAATTAAGTGTGAATGTGCATTGTGAAATAGTTGGTCACTCACCTTGCAATGAGTGTCATAAGACATAAGAGTGGAGACTACAATCAAGTTTCAGCGATCATAATGGTTTGACAACTGCAAGAAATAAAAATAATAATTTAAAACAATAATAAGGGATAAAATAATAGTTTTGTCTCGAGAAACAATGTCTCATGTCATAATATAAACACCTTTCTTTAAGTCTATGTTGGATCTAATTACTATCCTACAAGTAATAATTGGAGTGATTATAATGCAAGAATGACTAAAATGTAGCAAAAGGGTCTCCAAAAAGCAAACAAAGCATCTCGTATGGAAAAAGGAATCTAGAAATTGCTACACACTCCACCAATGGTTAAAAACAAAAAAAGTATAGTAATGCATATTTCCGCAATTTCATCTTTCCCAATTAATTTAATTATTAAAAATGATTTAAAATTAAAAAGATTAAAAATTACAAAAAAAAACTATATTAAACCTCCTAATATAATATTAAAGAAGAACTTAACTTTTGATTATTAAACCTTCCTTTTAAACAAATTAATAGCCCCTACTTAATTAATTTATTAACCTATACAAAAACCACATAGGTTAAGAAAATAACATCCTATGTTTAAATGACATGATTAAATAAATAAAAGGTAAAGCTAAGATAAAATGGGAGGTACAAGCCATGTGGGTGGATCCTGGAGCTCAAGGTAGTAGATGTTAGTTTAATGTTGGAGGAAAGATTAACCTCAATGAGTTAACGGTGGGTAATGTCTATGAAGGGTAGGTAAATCTCAAAATGGTCGTAGTATAGGAAAATATTGGAGCACATGGATGACAGAGTAAGGTCTAAGACAAGGTAGATTACAATGATGAATAAACGGACAAGAAAGGGGTTCGATACAACAAAAAAGGCATGGTAGAGTAAATCAAATGAGTAGGATTCTAATGTGGAGGTTACGGTGTAAAGAACGATCAAGAATAGGAATTAAGACATGATATAATACATAACAAGCACGAAACTTGGGGTTATGTATCCAAGATAAAACAAACACCCAACTCATAAAAAGAATAACCAACCCACCAAGAATGAACATGATCAGAAAACACAACTTGCCGACAAAATATTAATAGTAAGAAAGAAACACATGAATGAAGATGAGGAGGTTAGGAGCGACCTAGAGGAATATTTGTACACTAGGAATGGGATCCACCGATCCGGAGGTAGGAAGAGTAGGAAGCTAATAGGGTTGGAATGACAAGATAGAGTAGGAGGTAGGGGCACAAAACAAAATAATATTTTCAATAAAAAAATCTTTTAAAAAAAAATCTAATACAACTAACAATATAAATACCTCCAAATACACTTTTGAAAAAAATTATGTATAGATAGCTACAACTAGTGGGAAAACACCTAAACCTACACATGCACAAACCTAAGAAATAGTAAAAACTCCAAAACAAGAAATTGTTAAATCAAATTAGCAAGATTCTAAATAACATTTAGAAATTTCACGAGAAGCATGAAAAATTAAACTAGAAGTAATTATCAATCTAAAGGATATGATTTCATATTTACCAAATGAAGTATGTGATTCCACATGTGAGATTATCCCGTGAGGATCAAGATGGAAAATTTTGTACATCGACTAGGTTACACTCCAATGGTGAGGTGAAATCTCCTAGTAATCCACAAACATAATCAAAAAACAAAGAAAATCATGCATGAAATAATAGGCCTACTAATTCTCATAGATAAAAATAATGGTATATGATGCGAGTGTTGTGTAACTCCCATGCCTAGACAATCACTCCCTTCATGAGGGAAAGAGGATTTACAATTCCAAAATGGAATGTAACTCAAATGATACCACTAAAAATATGAAAATGATTTTTTTATTGGAATCTTTGTGTTTCATATAAATTCTATGACCTATTATGTCACCTAAGAGATATGACTCATCATGTGAGGTGGATAAGGCCCCGAGTGATGATAATACAAGTCACACACACCAAAAATTTCTAAAGGTTTTGAGAAGTGAAAAAGTTAGGGAATATTTCTCTAATGCCTTTCATAAATTTTATAAAGAGTGTGGAATAGAAAGGAATGAGACAACTCCAAATGTACACCAAAAAAGAATGGAATGGATAAGAAAATGTTGATGGATAAGTAGAGTATGCTTAGTGGCCTTGATTTGGATAGAAAATTTTGGGTAGAAGAAATGGAAACTGCCTATTATTTTAGAAATATAGCAATGACATCCACACTATAAGAAAAACTTCATAGGAAGCATGAATAGTAAGAGACCCTTTGTTCTAAATTTACGTGTATTTGGTTCTAGTAATTAATTGTATATTCCAAAAGAGAACATAGCCAAATTAGATAATAAGTCTTCTAAGTTAATATTTATTGAATACTATAATGGTATAAAAGGATACAAGCCATGATATCTAGAAAAATATAAGGTTCTTTAGGCCATAACGTAATCTTTACATATATTAATGAGATTCTAGATAAATAAGCAAAACTAGATGAATATTATGTTAAAATTGAGGAAGGTGAATCTATGTCTTAATTAGATGTGATTGAAGAAGATGAACCACAAAGAGAGTTTCACCGGGGAATATTTAGACGAATCAAATGAGGAATTAAAATATGTTGAACTAAAACATTCTATCTTAAGACTATCAAATCGTCTCACAAGGGTGCCAAAAGGTATAGTAATCTTTATTTATGGTCTTCTTCCATTCTCTCATTTTTTCGATACTCATGATGAACCCAAGACTGTGAAGGGAGATTTTAGATCAAATAAAGTAAGTCTTGGAAAAAGGCTATGGAGGAAAAAATTGACTATCTATATAAGAATAATATATTGGACTTTTGAAGTTACCTCCTAGAAGAAAACACGTTGGATATGAATGGGTGTTTAAGAAGAAGTATAATGCATACATGAAAATGGAGAAGTATAAATATTTTGATGTGGAAATGGTATTCTTTTAGGTGGATGTGTTAGGAAATTAATATTAATGTTTACATTATATTTGTGTATTCTTTAAATACAAATGTTAGTAGTTATATTATTGTTACATTAACAATAATATATTGGTTGAGTTTTTTAACAACTCATATGATTTGAGTTGTGTATTGTTAAGTGAGTAACAATAACAACTAAATAGGAGATTTTATATGATTGAGTGGTTCCATAATAATATAAAATCCTCTCCTATATATGTTTAATGGTGTTCATTGAATATAAAAATTATTATTATTATCTTGTGAGAACATTATTGTGTTATTTTCCATGATAGTCTGAATCTAACTATATATTTGGTATCAGAGCGATATCGATCTTGATGAGAGTCGAGAGAGAGGACACTGAAAATGTTTAGAAATTTGGCACAGATCAATTTAATTTGTTTTAGCATTTGAATGCTTAAGTGTCCATTTTGTGCTATCCGTGGAGGTTTTCTGCCTTGGTTATAGTTTTCTTGGACTCCTTATTGAGACCCATTCTACAGATTTTGTATGATAGCAACAAAGATTCATTTACAGCTCCAACTAAGTTTATATCAGGAGAGATAGTGTTGGATACCATCCAATTATTTTAGGTTTCATAGATTTGTGTGACCTGTGTAAAATCTATGTTCACTGCGCTATTTGTAGAACTGCATGTTGGTTGATTCAAGATTGTGAAGAAATACTTGTTCTCGTCTTGCTCAAAGTTCAGAAGATCAATTTTTTTATAGTTCGACTCATAAATTCTAGAACTACAGATTGTTGTTCAAACCTAATATTTGTTTTTTTTCTTGAATGATTCTTACTTCAGCTTAAATGTGGTTCTGGATGCCATTCATTTTTGTTCCATATGAATATCTACTCATCCACAGTCTGTGCTACCTTCTAATATTGGATCTGCAGTTGTTTTGCATCAATGTTGACATCAGTTTCACTGCCATTCTTTCATCGAGCTTGTTGAAACATGATGGTGTTGAAGGGAGTCTCATTGAGAAGCTCCATAAGCAGTTTTGAATATCTAATCTCCATATACGCAAATATTTACATCTAATTTGGTAGATCTTTGTTGTAAATCTGTACATTCAATTGGAGAAAATAGCATCGGTTTCTTCTAATATGTGCCACGTAATCCAACATATGCATCTCTGCATGAGAATTGTGATCTGCAGTGGAAGGATCGATCAAATTTGTGGAATGGAATTAGTAAGCCGTATTCAAGTCTTTTCCATAGTACTGTTTAGTATTAAAATTTAATGTTACGTCGATTTTGTGAAATTCGGTTTGTGCAGTGGTTGAGTAGTCACTTTATAAACATACGGGCCTATTTAGTATCATGTCTTTATCATGTTAGGTGCCAAGTCAATGAGGATCTCCTCTAGGGAATATTTTTTAAAATATTTTCCTTTATTGTCCTCGTGGTATGTTAAAAGACAAAAATTGGTGGTCATAGTCTATTCATAGTCAGTTATGTTTAAATTACGTGTCAAGTTTTAGTGTCATTTTAATTTTTTATTAGTCACGAATTTAATATCCTATGTCTATCTAGAGGGTCATTATGTTATTCAAAAGTTTGACAAGTCAAATAATTCCATATAGGTGATTTTAGGATTTTTTTAATATACTCATTTTCATTTAAAAAGTAATCTCATTTTATTACTTTTTAATTTAGTCGAGTCTTTTTGTCCGATTCAAAATAGTCATTGTCAAAGTCAAGAGTTAGAGTCGTATAATTGTAAAAAGTCTGAAAATAAAATAAAATTGTCTCACGGATGCATTTTCGGTGTTACCCGACATCCGGCAAAATAACGTGTTTCACATTGCGGGAGGGAAGAAAAGAATAAGATCAATGTGGAAACAAATGTGCTTCATGTTCACATCTTTTGAGTTAGCAACATAATATCAAAGGATGGAGGCATCGAAGGCCTGGAGGTCAAATAACGACCTCTACTACCAACAATGGGGCAAAGACGAAGCTATGGTGGCACATTTTGTGGTGTGAGTGTGCTTTCAGTATTTGATGTCTAGTGTGATTATTTTTCAGAGTTCCTATTTTGTGTTGAATAAGTGAAATGTTCACATTGAGGGGGGAACATGATCAACATGATCCAATGTTCCATTTTCAGTTTTTCAGTTGAGTATGTGGTTATTCCTATTTCCCCAAATGCAAAAACATAGTGTAGAACAAATAACACAGTGAAACGCAACATCATGAGGCTTGATGAGGTAGAACAGTCAGATGTGTTCCTATTCATACCTAGGTTTGTGGTTAGCCTCTTGAAAACCATTGAAGGTTGTTCAAATGTGTTCCTTCTTGAGTTCCCACACTACTAGGTTAGATGTGTTCCCTAGAGTGACTAGTTGATAAGAAGATGATTCTTGAGCGTGTTCCCATCCTCGTTGGTTAGATGTGTTCCTGACAGTGCTTGGTCGATAAGAAGTTGATGTGTTCCTTCTTCTACCTTTAGTTTGAGTGTGTGCCAAGATCATGAGCACACAGAGGTGGCAGGCTGCAAAGGAAGTGTGAAAGTTCTAATGTTACCATGTAAACATTAAGGGGGGGAATGTTAGGAAATTAATATTAATGTTTACATTATATTTGTGTATTCATTAAATACAAATGTTAGTAGTTATATTATTGTTATATTAACAATAATATATTGGTTGGAGTTGTTTTAACAACTCATATGATTTGAGTTGTGTATTGTTACGTGAGTAACAATCACAACTAAATAGGAGATATTATAGGATTGAGTGGTTCCATAATAATAGGAAATCCTCTCCTATATATGTGTAATGGTGTTCGATTGAATATAAAAAGAATTATTATTATCTTGTGAGAACATTATTGTGTTATTTTCCATGATGGTTTGAATCTAACTGTATAGGTGGGACATGATTTTAGTGAGATATTTTATCATTTTCTATGTTACATTCTATTAGATTTCTACTAGCTATTGTTGAGCTACTTTCAATATGGAAATAGAAAATATTGATGTTAAGATAGAAATTTTTCATGGTGAGATTGAGGAGGAAATCTACATGACACAACCAGAAATATTTAATATCAAAGGAGGTAAGATTTAGTGTGTAAGATGAAAAAATCATTATATGGGTTGAAGCAATCACCAAGAATGTGGAACCAAAAAAATTGAGAGGTATGTTTTGAGGCTTAAGCTTGAAAGAGTTAGAACTGATCCTTATGTTTATTTTAAATAGGATGGTGAAGATTATTTTATCATTATATTGTATATTGATGAAATTTTATTAATTGATAACAATAATAAAATGTGCAAATCATGTTAAATATACAATTTCATCTCAATTTGATATCAAGGACCTCGAGTGTTGTAGGATTTGATTTGGGCATTGATATAACAAAATATTGTGTAAATAGGAAATGCATGTTAAATAAAAGAAAATATCTCGAGTTGATATTCCAAAGGTTTCACATGCATGAAATTAAACCTCGTAGTATTCATTTTCCAATTAGTCAAAAGTTGTCTTCTAAACGATTTCTTATAATTGAAGAAGTAATAAAGGACATGTAACAGTTCCATATGCTATGACATTTGGTAGTTTTATATATGAAATAGTTCATATTGGACCTAATGTTACACATGTAATGGGAGTAATGAGTAGATTCATGTCAAAACCTGGAAAGGAACATTAGACTATGGTGAATAGAATCTTCAGGTATTTGCATGGGACATCAAACTATGTATTTTTTTATCAAGGTAAACTGGTGAAAGTAAAACATTAGATCTACCTAGTTTTATGGATTCAAACTGGCACAAAGTTTTGATATGTGCAAGTATACCAATAGGTATGTGTTCAAATTGTTGATTGGAGTGGCAAGTTTGTTGAGTAAATGTCAAGGAAAAACTTGTGATATACACCACATAGGCTCGGAAATGATAGTTACTCATGCATGTAAAGAAGTTTTTGGCTTTTGCTTGACTCATATCCACTATTGTGTTCACTAAAAATGTTGTAAGGATCTATTGTGACAGTCAAAGTGTATTTTGTTTGATAAAGAACCTAGAGTATCATAAAATAGTTAATCTTATTTTCAATACAATTTTCTAAGATAAATGGTTAAAGAGAATAAGATAGTAATAAGTAAGGTAGACATAGAGGATAATGTTGTTGAATCTTTAACAAAGGATGTGAGTCTTTGAGAAATTTTCTTAGTGGATAGAATTGATGGGCTTGATTTCCCTAAGTTGTTGACTATATGAAAGTATATCCCCCTTTTGCAAAGTATTCAATGAGTGGAATAATGTTAGAATATGTTGTATATTTTATACACTTTATACTTAGGAGTAATATACACCTCTTCCATGATCATGTAGATATGTGATTTTTTATCTATACATGTATATGGGTGGTGTCATAACCCATGAATTATGGGGAACTGTTATGGGTTGATTTATTGAGACATGGTTATTATACCCATTGTATTATAAAATTGATTTGATGGTTTCTTATTGATGTTATTACATATAGTTGGACATGTAGAAGGGTGAAGAAGAACTTAGAATTCCATTTTGTATTATAAATGGTTAAGTTAATGTAATAAGAGAGAGAAGTTATTGCATTAGGAGTTTTTCTCGAAAGAGTTTCCTAGGATAAATCTTGTATATGACATTTTGGTTTCCCTTTTTACCTTGAATATTTTGATAAACATATCTTCATGTTTTTTTATTGGATCTATTGTCTTCGATATGCATGATATATGTTCTCATTAAAATGAATTAAAATTTATAAATAATCAAATGATGTGTATATCCCAAAAGATCAATCTTGAATACTATGACATCCATATTGGAAAGCACCTATTTGGTTTGAAAAGAATGTAAGACAACATGATATTTTATATTACTTACTTAAAATTTAGGAATTAATGACTTTTGTATGTACTCATTACTATCCCCTCTATTGATGCGAAAAAAAAAAGTTTAAACATTTTGAAATTATTATGGTATTAAAAACATTGTAATAATAATGTTAATTCTTTTTAACAAAGACTCCAACAATCGAGAACATGGGCTTCATTTCCTTTAGTAAATAACATTCTTACTATGTAGTCATTTTGAGTCCCTAAATTAAAATGGTATCCTAAAATTCATACATAAATGTCAATAGAGAATTATGTAATTTAAAATGTCACCACTTCTAAAATAAATTCATTTCATCCTTTGGAAAAGATTCTCTTACTTGAAAAAATTACATCATAATGTTATTTAAATAGAAATGTAAAAATACCAATCAAAAATGAGAAATTATACTTGAGATAAGATCATTTAGATAATATACAAGCTTTGTCATGAAAAATGAAACAATGTATATTATATATATATATCTCTACTTCCCCATAACAAATCACGACAACTAGTATTTCATATAATGATATGATTTCTTATACTAATTTGAGTGCAAATACTAATGATCCCAACCATGTGCTAGTTATTTATGGGTGGAACCTACTATGCATGAATGGGATTTTGTTCTCTCATGCCTTTATGATATAGAAGAAGAAATATTTCACTTCTTTGGGGAAGATTATATCCCCAAACCTGATTCTTACTTCACGAGAAGATGAAGAATTTGCTTTTACTTTAGTCTCAAACTTCTCGAAAAATCTAGATTCTAATCTACAATCCAACTCTGAATTCTAGGCTTGTTGCTTTCAATTTATTACTATCATCTAATGCATGTAATCACCTAAATAAGTGTAAACAGGGATGGAAGCCTGTAGATTGTATTAATCAAAATCAACCAAGTTACAATAGATGGACTGCAATACTTATAGGTATTGTACAATCATGTGTAGACAAAAGAGAGGTTGCACAGTACAAAAAAAATACAACAGCTTCCATAATACATCCAGAAGCAACAATTAAATTAATACAAACAAATGATTAAGTTGTAACTATGCAACAAATAATCTTATAACTATGGAATAAGACAAATATGGTTTAAAAACCATATAACAACATTATTTAATTAATATAATTAATTAAATAATTAATATATACTATGCATAATTAATTAACCTAACATTCCCCCCCTTAATTGTGCATTGTCTCAAGAGATGAGGAGAGGAACTCTCTGAACAACTCGAACTTGTCACGTGCAAGTGAATTTGTGAAGATATCTACCCGTTGTTCAGTTGTTGGACAAAATTGAAGTTGGATGTTGTGCTTCAACACATGTTCGCATATGAAATGAACCTGTACTTCAATGTGCTTTGTTCTCTCATGAAAAACTAGATTGTGAACAAGTTTGAGAACACCTTCATTGTTAACATACATGGTGGTTAGTTTTTCCTGTGGTATTCCAAGTCCTTCTAGTATGACATAGCCAAATCACTTCATGATACAGTTTATCCTACTGAGAATGATACTCATTTATTTGGAAGAGTGAGAAACGAAGTGTTGTTTCTTGCTTCCCCATGATATTGGTCCAGATCCCATAAAGAATACAAATCCTAGAAGTGGATTTTCTATCATCAATGTTACCTACATGATCTGAATCCGAATATCCAAATCAAGAATAAGTTGTCATTCTTCTTGTATTCTAGACCAAGATCCATTGATCCTTTGAGATATCTTAAGATGCACCTTGTTTCTTTCCAATGAAACACTTTGGGTTCCTACATGAACCTGGATAGATAGCTTACTACAAAGTTGATATCTAGTCTAGTGTAGGTCAGGTAAATGAGACTCCCGATCAACGTCGATAGAGAGTGGCACTTACCTCAAGAGATGGATCTGAATGAGATAATTATAATCTATTCTCCATAGGTGTAGCAATTGGTGTGAAATCCATCATCCTAAATTTATCGAGTGTTGTCTTGGTATATTTCATTTGAGAAACAAAATGTGATTCTCTTTCTGCCATACTTCCAATCCAAGACAATAATGCATCAACCCAAGATCGGTCATGTCAACAATCGATTAAGATCTTTCTTCATTGCATCGATCATCCTCATTGAACTGCCAATGATGACTAGATCATCGACATAGACAATGACAATCACAATCTCCCCCCTTGATTTTTGAGGTAAATATTGGGATCGTATGGATTTCTAACAAATCCATGTTGTATGAGATGCTCATCAATCTTGATGTACCATGCCCGGGTGCCTATTTAAGGCCATACAGAGATTTCTTGAGTCTACATACCTTTTCTTCTTGACCAGGTACTACATATCCCTCAAGTTGAGTCATGTAGACTTCTTCTTGTAGATATTTGTTTAGGAAGGCACTTTTTACGTCCATCTGATGGACTTTCCAACCAAACTGTGCAGCTAGAGAAAAGATCATTCTAATTGTTTTGATCTTAGCTATGGGAGAAAATGTCTCCTCATAGTCAATGCCTTCTTTTTGCATACCCCTTTGCTACAAGTCTTGCTTTATACTTGTCTATTGTCCCATCTGCTTTGTACTTTGTTTTAAATATCCATCTACATCCAATGGGTTTCTTCCTTGGTGGAAGATCGATAAGCTACCAAGTGTTATTTTTCATCACTGATTGGTATTCAAATCCATGGCATATTTCCAAGATTTTGACTATAGGGCTTCTTGGACTATAGAGGGCTCATCAGATTCAATAACTCTACTCATCAAAGAAAAGTTAACTTCTTCTCTTTCTTTACTACGAGTCTGTGGTCTAGGGTGGATGTATCTGGTGGAGAATCCATTCTTACATCTCGTAATGTGCTAGTACACCACTTAGGGCATACACTAAACTGTTCTCATGGGTCATGGTTCTATCTAATCAACACCATCATCCCCATCATCACTTTCATCTTTTGAGGGAACATCAACTTCAATTTTTACAATTAGAGAAAATATACATTTGGTGAGTCTGGAGAAGGAGACTCTTCTTCCTTTTTTTAAAAAATCAACATCTCTACTGGTGTAGACTTTTCTGGTCTTAGGATCCATTAATCTGTACCCAAGAGTCTCTTCACTATACCCAATGAAGATGAGTTTCTATGACTTCATGTCCAATTTATTTCTATTCTTCTTGGGTATGTGCATACTTTCTTTACACCCAAATACTCTAAGGTGTGTAATAGATGGTTTCCATTTTGACCATGCTTCTTGTGGTGTTACTCCATCAAGAGCAACTATGGGCACTCTATTCAACAAATACACTTGTTGTCTTTCTTTGCTTCTTCCCAGAATGTCTTTACAAGTCTAGAGTCATCGATCATGCATCACACCATTTCCATGATAGTATGATTTCTTCTCTCAACAACACCATTTTTCTATTGTGGTGTGTGTGGAGGAGGCATTTGTTGACAAATCCCGTGAGTTTGTAGGTAGTCTTTGAACTCATTACTGGTGAATTCCCCCCTCGATCTGAGCGGAGAGTTCTAATGTGATGACCAGTTTCATTCTCAACTGCTACTTTGAACTTCTTGAAAGTTTCAAAAGCTTCACTTTTCTTGAAGACAAAAAATCCACATTTTTCTTGAATAGTCATCAACACAAAGCATGAAGTACTAGAACCCAGAATGACTTGGTTGCATCGGACCATAAAGATCGGTATGAACCAGGTCAAGTTTTCCATGAGCTCGAAATGTACTCTTCTAGAATGAAGCTCTATGTTGTTTTCTTGTTAGGCAGTGAGGACACTTGTCTGTATCCTTCTAAAGAGATGGTAGCCCATGTACCATATTATGCCGGTGAAGTGTCTCAAGATACTTGAAACTTACATGACCAAGTCTCTAATGCCATAATTTTGCTGAGGTAGAGTTCTTATCCACAAGTGCTTGATCATCTCTATGGAAAAATCAAGTTGGAACATGTATCCCACATTAGAGGCTTTTACAACTATTTTCGAGCCTCATGATTTATCTCAAATCAAACATGTTTTCTTTTCAGAATGACTATCAAAGTCAATTTTTAGATTGTGATCAAGGAGTTGACTGACTGAAAGTAGATTCTTTGTCAACCCAGGGACATATAAGACATCTGAAAGTCTACAGTTGCGTGAACCAAGGGGTAGAGAAATGTTCCCAATCCCTTGAACTGTATATGAAGAATCATCTCCCAACAAACATGATTTTTTGATGATGTGTCCCTCATTGAAATAAACCAATCTCTGTGGCTGGTCATGTGTCGAGTGGCCCCGAATCAACATACCAAACATCACTAGATGGCGTGGATGGTTCACTTGATCAAGCAATGAACAAGTAGTCTTCATTGTCTTATTGTTCTTATTGGTTAACAATATTTCCTTGCTGATGGGGTCTTCTTTTCCAATTCCCCTTTTTTCCCTTGATTGTAGTTAGAATGTCCCTTGTGAGATTGTGGAGGTCCATAGTTTTTTGATGAACCTTTCTTGTAAGTATTATACCAACAATCTTGTAGGTTATGTCCTCTTTTACAAATTGGACATTGCTTCTTCTATTGTCTATCCCCTTGATATTGATTTTGATTTTGGGAATTTTTATAGGAATTAGGTTTTCCTTTACCTTTTCCTTTCCATTTTTGATGTGAAGAAAGTGCATGTTCTTCTTCATCATCCTTATTGTGCATTGCTTCCTCTTGTTGTAGTAAGTTTACCAATTTGTCAAAACTAACTATCATATCTGACAAGTTTAGTGTTGTTACAAAAATACGGTATGAAGAAGGGAGTGCTCTCAGAACAATGGGAACAAGATCATCATCTTTGACCACTTCTCCTAGGGCTAGAAGTGAAGCCCTCAATTTTGTAACTCTTCTTAAGAAAGCTTCTATTTTTCATTTTGCTTGAACTTTAATGTGTGTAATTGACTCTACAAATTCAATATAACATTCTTGTTCTTGGCCTCGTATATTGTGCTCAAATTATCCCACACTTCTTTGGTTTTTTGGCATCTCAAATGTGGGGTTGCACATCATCAAACACTCCAAACAAGATGATGAGTTTGGCCTTCTGATCTACTTTATCAAACTACCGTTGTTGTGTTGTATCATTAGTTGATCTGGTTAGAGTAACATTCACAGCAGGATAGATCTCTTCAAACTCAAATTGTGCTTAATTTTTGTCTTCCATACAACATATTTGTTTCCTCTTAGTAGTTGTGAATCCTAAAGAAAATTTAGGGGCATTGGTGCCCATTTTTCAGAAATCACGACATGGTTTGGCTCTTATCATTCCAGGTATAAGGTCTCCTAATCTATATACCATTACCCTATCCAAACCTTTATATACGATCCCTTCCGATATACCCGAAAGTAGTACATGAAGAAGCTCACCCTTTCTATATACTCGATGGTGTGAAAGAGGCATTAACGTATGTGAAAGAATTCAATATGTGGTACCAAGACAATACTAAAAGGGGTCTGTGTGATTATTGACACCGACTCAAAGAAATATCCTCATACGCGCGTGTAACTTCACTATATACTTGGATAATTTCTCAATCCAAATTTATGTCATGCAATCATTCACAGATGGATGGGATGGCTCATAGTGTGTGCACTGTGACCTTATTACTCCTCGTCGATTTATAGGGATGATTCCCAGATGACGTTGTTGTAGCTATATTAGGCGTTAAGTGCAGTAGTAGTCACTGATGGCTTTACCCGTAAGCACTTCCCAGAGGCACCGTATATACCGAATGTTGCGAATGAGATCTAGGATCTCGTGAGTGTTACAGAACCAAATTTTTTTTTTGTTTTTTATTACAATTCGCCAATTTTTGATCAGTTACAAAGTTTGTAGTTGACTTATGGCAACCTACAAATTAGTACAATATATTGCAGCATGCAATTACATTCAAAAATATGGAAAAATTGAATGGTAGGCAAATTTGTTTTTATTTTGTGGGCCCTGGTGGCCTCCGAGCCCAATATGACCCACTACGCCAAAAAATTACAAAATATAGCTGAGAATACAATTTTTAGATACGCCTCCTTTTAGCAAAAAAATGTCGGAATGAAAAAAGGCATGATGAATGGGGAAAAAATGTTTTTACCCTAAATTAGGGATTTCTCACTAAATTTAGTTATCTATAACTAAGTTTGAATTTTTAGCTAAAGTTAAATCTGGTTCCACACAAAATTAAAAAAAAAAAACTTGTTGTGGGTGGATTTGAACCCCACACCTCCCACTTCTAAGTCATTCCTTTTAACCACATAGGATCTATGAGTGCTTGGTGTAGAAATGATCAAACTTGTATTTAATGAAAGCCCGAATTTCACTCACCTTTGCAAAAAGTGACTTGGCTGAAGCTCCACGTGGCTTGGTAGGTGGATTAGGTTTTCCTTCATGCGTAAAGACCAGATCTGAAGTGAATTTTAACGCCTTTTCCTTCCTTAGCCGCCACCTTTTCCAATTTCATTCATGCCTTTTGATTATTGAAAAAAAAATCTTCTCCTTTGTCTTGACCACGAATTTGTATGTGTAGCCTCCATTTTTTTGTTGAGTTAGCCACTTATTATATTGCATTCACTATATTTTTTTTTTGATTGATCGCTAATGTTGCATTTTTTTTATCCACTTGTTTTTATTGATCGATGTTTCTTTGTGCAAATTGTAAATTATAGTGGTCCTGGATGAATGATGGGGAGATGACCGTAGATAGATCTCTTGATTAATATAATATCTCGGTCATGGGCTAGCTCGGTTTAACGTAGTCTGTGTGACTCAAATGCTCCTCATCTTGCAAAAAACAAATTCAGCCCCGTTTGAGCTTGATGGTGACTCTTCAACCTTGGCCAACTAGAACTCCTTCATTGATGAAACAGGGGGTCAAGTGCAATGGCACACTTGGTCTAGGGCTCTGTTGATTCAATACAAAATAACTCAATAGCTCGGTCGGGGAGCTCCCACCTCTAATTTTTCCTCCACATGCAGATTCAGATTCATCCTCCAAATTTCACAGAGTGACCTCCAAATACAACAACCTGCTAGTTTTAGCAGAGACTAAATATATCTCTAATATTAGAGATAAAACCCCTAATGGGGAGAAAAATTTTTTTAAAAATTTTTTTAATAGTTAAGTAAGTTTTTCCTCGTACTAGGTGAACCAAGTGCAAAAACAAAATTGCGTTCCAAACACCTAGAACAAGAGAGAGGAGGATACGGGGAGGCGGGATGGGGCTAAGAGGTTACACAAGAGGTTTCATAGGCTCTCAAAGGCTGCAAATTATTCTCAAATCTCCTCTCTCTCTACTACTCTCTCTTCCACACCTTCACAAATTTCATAGGTCTAGATTCTTGCTCTAGTACCAAATGCAAATAGGGATGGAAGCCTCAGAGATTGTATTAATTAGAATCAACCAGAGTTACTGATATGGACTGTAATACTTATAGGTATTTTTACAAATATGTGTAGACAAAAGAGGTTGCAAAAGTACAACAAAAAATACAACAACTTCCATAATACATCTAGAAAGCAACAATTAAATTAATACAAACAAATGATTAAGTTGCAACTATGCAACAAATAATCCTATAACTATGGAATAATACAAATATGGTTTAAAACCAAATAACATTATTTAATTCATATAATTAATTAAATAATTAATATATACTATTCATAATTAATTAACCTAACAATATAAACCATTAATCAAATTTATTTATACTTCACATTATCAACAATAAAGCTAAAATTTCATATCAACTTAAGCAAGTATTTTTCCTCCAAGAACCTGGAATTTTAAAGACAACCTACTAAATTATTTTACTAACTTTGTTTTGCGTAATTATTTTTGACTTGATCATACTTACTGAATTCTGACGTTAATCAACATAAAAAATCATACATCCACCACATCTCGCGGGTATCTTGATAACTCCATAGGTTGATTACCCCTTTGAAGTATCAAACCAAATTATTTTTGACCGTTGAGGTAAAAAATTCTTCGAGCATAAAAATCATACATCACCACATCTTGGTATCTTGATAACTCCACCATACCGAGGTTGGGTATCAAACCAAAACCGTTTAAAAATTGTCCTCAACATTATTCTTTTCCCTTATTATTTTGTTTCCTCTTATTATTAAAATATTCAATATTTTCATTTTATATTAATTGTTTACGATTAGACTAATTGCCTACGATTGGAAAAAACACCAGCAATCAAAATGTGTTTTTATTTTTTATTATCAATGCTTCATAATCGTTGTTTTTGTTCTCTTTTTTCACTAATATAGTTGCAGGGAACTATTTTTTTGTAAATTTGTCTATTATATTTACTACTTTATCTCTTTAAAATAGTTAAAAATCTAATTTAAAATAGGAGCGATCTCATGGTAAAACATGTAGCTTTTGTTTTGTTTTCATTTTTACATTTTTTCCGTTTTTCTCATTGAAAATAAACATTCTCTTTTGGTCTTAAAACAAACCATTTCATACTTCTTGATCATCTAGTTTTAATTAGGAGTTAAAATCATTGCATTCACTCATTTTTCCCCAAACACAACCAAACCACTATAAAATCAAAAATGCATTCAAACAATTCCTACCTAGGTGAAACTGATTGGGATTTCATCACCCAATAGGGAATCCAAATTAATGTTTTAGATAAGTATAATCTCTTGTCTCTCGTTATATTTTTTCTCAACACCTGACTCCCTTATTATAGTGGGATTGTGAAGTGAGGGGGTATGCCACAATATACACTCCTTTACTAGTAACAATACAGATTTGGGCCTCACGTAGCTTCAGGTATATCGAGGACTCCACCCATAAACATACCGAGACCATCCATAGCTTACCATTTCCTAGGACCCTCATTAACCATCTTACACATTTTACTTTTTCCTAATTAATCAAGATAAAAACAAACCAAGATACTTTTCTTGTATTTGATTCTTTTTGTTTGTAAATCAACCCATTTAGTTATTTTTCACTTTCTAGGTGTTTGTGTGTTTGATTATTATGGTGCTTACTAGACAACAATCTCATAACCAAATTCCTGCAAAACCGTGTACTTCGCCCCCTACATTTCATCAACATGTCGCATTTTACATCACAAAACTTTCAACACCAATAGAGCAACAAATCCCATATTATCAAACAAATACATCCAATCCCTTTTTTGACACCCAAAAAACATGGAATGAATCTAATGTCAACTATAAAAATAAAATGAGATAAAAATTCCTTTCATTCACGACATCAATATTTTATTCAAATCCCTCATACACCAAAATCAGAACATCCATTTTCTCCTAGAGCATCTGAACCTCCCTTCTACAATAGGGGAGACCCTGTCTTTGAAGAAATGCTAGACTCAAACCCTATTTCCCTCAATGCCTAAGTAAGAGCAAGAAATATTCAGATGCAACCATTTACACCCTAGCACACTTACAACCCTTCATCTTCCATTGCACATCTCATCAATCAAAATCAAGACCCCATCATTCAACAGCTTATACTCGTATGATGTAAATCAACTTTGAAACATCTAATAGTAGTCAACCCCATATATCTTCCAGACCCACTAACCCCTTTGAAATATTGAATGAAAAATCTTCCACCAGTTAACCGAAAGCATCTAAGGTCTATTAAGTCCCTTTTTATGACTTTCATGTGATTTCATCGCAAAACACATTTACCCAAGAATCCACATACTCACCAATTCCTTATAAAGGTTCCACAACTCCTATAAATAGTACTAATACTTCCTCGTCTAGCCCTCCAGCTTCCTCACAGGTACAAACATCTCCACTAGGTTATGTGGCCTTTTCTTCTTTTATATCCCACCGACGGGTTCCTAGTCCCATCTATAACATCGCTATGTCCATTCCTATAATTAACAACATTGGTCAATCTTGGCGTCATTTCCAGCACTCATCTCTTCTCATAATATATACCACAATCTTAAGAACTTTGATATCCATGCCACAATCTACACCCCTACAAAATATCCCACAATATAATATATCTCAACAAAGCATTCCACAACAAGCACCATCTTTCCCGCCTCTGCCATATACTCCCAACAAACACCTACATATTCACAACCACTCACTTATACATCAATTACATTACAATATCAATACATACAAACCTCACAGCCTATAGCTTCACAACAAGGTTTCTCATCTCATCAAAACATCCCACAATAGAACATCCCTTATCATCAAAATATTCCTCAACAAAATATTCCTTATCAACAACATATACCTCAGCAAAACACACCTCAATCACTATTAATTACCTATATTCCATCAAACAATTTAAAGATGAATCCATCACTTACTTCATCACCCATTGGATGAGTGTCACTAATTAACTATCCTTCATGCATTACCACAAAACAAAATTAATCAAAGTATTTTTTCATACATGTTCCAAATGGATCTCATCCACCTTAAAAATTCCATCATTTCAAATGTTTTTTGAGGTTTTCGATGGCCCATAAACTAGATCTATGAGATCTAGAATATGGATGGGTAAAGCATTATCCTTAGAAACCAAAAGTTGAGTTCCCATAAAAATCAATGTCCGGTCCTGATAAGTCAAAAAAATATGCCAATGCCATTGTAATCAAATCCACTCCAAAGGAAAACAATTCTGCTAAGCGTCCTCTCCAAAAACTTAAGTACCCACCTATAGGAGAGACTTATAACACAATCTTAAAAAAATTTTTTCCTCCACATGATATTTATCCCTCCTATCCAACCCATCGACATATCGATATCTAAACGTATTTGGTATCGGGATAATTATTATTACAAATACCATAGGGTCAATGTACTTGAAATCTAGAGGTGTCAATTCCGCATTTACTTCAATATTTGATTGAAAGTGTGACCTCTATTTAGATAACCCAAATGCACCCACAAATAAAAACATTGACATATTTATTAATCATCCATTTTTAATCACTCTATTATTACAGGATCAAAAATCCCCAATCAAACCCCTATAATAAGTCTATATCTTGCACCTTTTACAAAAGCTATCTATCAACATTGACGACGATCACCTATACATGTTCCCTCACCCTCACATGTTGAACATATTAACTATCCTCAATAGTGGCCACCCACACAAGGTCCCTCACTCTCGCATGTCACACAATATTACTATTTTCATCAATAACCACCTATACATGATGCTCATACACCATTAGTCGTGAAGTCTAGAAAGCCTCCACTACCGAAAAATAAGCAACCCACTACTAAACAACCCATATTACTTCCTCTTGAGAGGAATACAAACACAATTTTTTTGCCATCCACGTCCATGCCAAAGGGTGTTACACCATTATCCTAGAATACCTCGTTAGGTGATCACTTATTATGTTACCACCTTCTAAACCATTGGATCATTATGGATGAAATCCTCTCTCGTATGAATTCAATTTTTTTGTGATTACCATAGGATATGAGGCCATTCCATAGAGAATTGTAGATCCTTTCATTTGAAAGTACAGGAACTTGGTAGTCCACTCTTTCTTCCTTCTCAATCAAACACAACACCAACATCAACATCAACGTCATCATCATCAAAACATGAAAAATCTATCCTTAAAGCATCTGATCATTGATTTGGTGTTGTACACATCACCACCCATTCACAAAGTTATGAAAAAGAAACATCGAGCCTAAGAAAGGTAAAACCTCTTGTCGCTATACCTCCACCTCTTGAATTATGTACGTCATCGATAAGCCTAAAGTGTCCAATTCATTTACTCCTAAAGAGTCTAATAAAAATTTCATTAAAATCCAAAGTTTCCATACAAGAGGCAACACCTCCTTTCACTACAATACAGAAGGTCACTATCAAACAATTACATCAATCTCATGTCTAGATGTCACTTTATGAACTATTCTAAACATCACATTTTAAGAAAAATGCCATTATATAATCCCTTTAGTCCATCATCGTGCCCACCAATGACCAAATCCCATTTAATAGCTCTTTGGGTGCTCTCCAAACATCCAACTCTATATATTTCAAACTATATAAAATTACCTCACTCTCAGACTAGTTCACCGTGACCTACCATTGTTTATCACCACTCAGATTAATGACATCTCTATCAAGAGGGTCATTATTTATATCAATGATGCCATCAATATCATATCATCCCTCTCTTTGAAGAACTCAAATTACCCAATATTGTTGTCACTCAAACTCTAGTTCTATTGTGATCCTTTAACCACAGTATCACACCCACATTAAGCAACTTTGTCATAATTCTACTTAAGGTCGATGTCAAAACCCTACTTGAACTCTTCTACATTATAGAAGAAGATTTTCAATGCAACATATTACTTTGGAACACCCATGGAAATGTACAATGCATTCCGTTCCTTCCACTCTCCACCCCTTCCTAAAATACGAACATGAAGGACATAATTTCACCAACCCCGTGATCCAAATCTTTTTGTTGATTGCTACATGATGTACAACCCAAATGATGTCCTTGTAACTAAATTTTCACCTGATACATCTAATAAAGGATCCACTAGTGCATTTATTCCTTAATCTAATATACAAACTATCCATCTCTTCGTGAGGCTATAAAACACCTTATGCTTGGAGAATATCATATTCTCATGGTCAACTCGATCCCTTCACCTAAAAAATATGGCCATTCTAATAAAAACCCATGTATTACCCAAATGTAGGAGATGCTATTTTCTATGGTCCTATGTATCTCAAAAAAAACCTCATTTATGGGGGAATCAATGACCCTCCATCTTAGGCTATCAATCGATAACATGAAATTCCATCAAAATTGGAATTCAAATCCCTTGACAACCCCAAATTCACTCACATATATCTTCATCACTATGCATGGAGAGGCTCGGCTTTAGACACTATGAACAAGGAACCCATGATCAACCCATCCAACGTTCCCTTAAAGCTCATGAGAAAAAAAAATTAGGCTATAAAAATATTTACCTCCAAGATGTGTGAAGCCGCTATCTCTAAACTTGTTATATCCCTAACTATTTCTGAACTAGAACCATCATCATCAACAAACCACAAAGAGCCCATAGACTCAAATGATAGTCTACCCATCCAACAATTTTTTTAATCAATGTTATATTTTTAGGGCCACTTACTTATCAATCTAATCACTCCACTAAATCACTACCTCTTGTTTGGCCATAAATGGTTGATGAGGATTCACTTACTGTGGATATCCTCTAGTGTTAGGATGACTAAGATATCCTTTCCCATATGGGAGTTGAAGACCATTTCCTTCATAAATCCCTACCATCCACAGACAAACCAACACTCCTTAAAAAATCCACACTTGACGTTAACTTAGAAACCCCACAGGATCCTCGTATAGTTAAGGTTGATCAATCCTTAAGTCGAGAAGAATTTAATGATATCATTACATTCCTAAAGAAACATCACCAAACCTTCACTTTCTCAAACAAGGATATGCTCGAAATCAATTTTAACATCTTTATACAAAACATAGTCACGTATCCCAATGCTAAGATAGTCAACCAAATTTTTTGTAAAATGAATCCCTCCATAGCTGTCCTTTTTTAACAAAGAATTAAAGTGTCTCTTTTCTTCTAACTTCATCATACCCATTGACTATCCACAATGGGTTTCAAATATTGTTCACGTAACCAAGGCTTTAGGAAAAATATGCATCTACACAAATTTTAGGGATCTCAATCTTTCCTATATCAAATATTATTTCCCTCTTCAAGACATGGATCACCTTATTGACATAAATGTTGGCCATGAAATTCTTTCCCTTGTGGATGTTTTCTATGGTTATAGTAAACTCCTCATCACACCCGACGACAAGTACAAAATTTATTTTATTACCCTTTGGGGAACCTTTTATTATAATGTCATGCCCTTTTATCTTAAAAATATAGGGGCTATGTATCAATGTACCATGACATATATTTTTCATGATCTCATCCACAAAATTGTCAAAAATTATGTTAGCGACCTTCTAGGAAAATCTAAATCACGAAAAAATCATCTTGACATTCTTGAATCAATCTTCACTCGTCTCATCCAATTTTGTCTTAACCTTAATCCTAAAAAGTGTGATTTAGGTTTCATCACTGGAAAAGTATTAGGATTCATCATATCTATCCGTGGCATTGAAGTTGACCCAACAAAAATTAGGGAAATTATTAAGATGCCTCCAAAATCCAATCTTAAGAAACTATCGTAGCCTTTAGGGTAAATTACAGTCCATTCGACGTTTCATATCACAACTCTCTAATTGCGGTCAACCATTCCACCATCCCCTTTGCAAGGACATAGTTTTCATTGGGATTCTCATTATTAGAAAGCATTCAAGGAAATCAAATTGTACCAATTATAACCACCCATGCTTACTCCACCTGTGAAGGGAGGCATCCTATCTATACATATCCACTTGAACATTCTCTACGAGCTATTCTTTGCCATAGTGATAATTAAGTCGTGAACAATCCATATTCCATATTAGCCACATGCTCCATGAATATGAAACACGTAACACCGAAGATAAAAATTGTGTTGTGCACCACCTCCAAGCTACGACATTATCTTCTCAATCACAAGACATATGTCGTCACCAGTTTCAATCCGCTTAAGGCCATGCACTAAAACTTATCAAAATGATCGCATAACTTGATGGATTATGTTTATGACTGAATTTTACCTTTAAATAATTTCACACAAATCTATTAAGGGTCAAGCCATTATAGATCAACTCTTCAAAGCACCCCTTAAATATACTCAAGCACCTCATGAACATTTCCTTGACAAATCCATCAATAATATCAATGAATCTGATTTCATCCCCATCAAAATTACCCTCTTCTTTGATGACGCTAAATGTCAAGAAGGGAGAGGATCTGGAGTTGTTATCATACACCTTGGAACATTCCACTTCCATTATATTTTAAGCTAAACTTTGAATGTACCAACAACATGCTAGAATATGATGCCTTAATCATGGGTCTAAACATTGTCATTCACTTATATGTCCACATCCTAGAAATCTATGGAGATTCTCAACTTGTTATTAGTCAAGTCAAGGGAGAATATCAATGCAAAAATGAAACCCTTCAAAAATATAAAGCGGTTGTTGACATTAATATTGCACGTTCAATCATTAAACCATCTAATCCATTCCATAATTATCTAACATTTTTTTAGCTATTATGACATCCCTCGATACCTGGTTCCCTTCTAAATATAAAAATCAAAGGATAAAACCATGATGTATATGGTTATTCAATGCTTAGATCAACCTTCACATCAAAATGAGTTTCCTTCCATTAATGTCATTGACAACAATCCACTGGATCTATGGTACACATAGATATATGACTATCTCGATCAATCTATACTTCCTTCAAATTTAGCACATAGAACCAAATGACCATTTCTACAAACATGTCACATGTTTCATCAACATAGGTGGTATCCTTTATAAACATAGATTTGACGACATACTATTACGATGTCTTAAATCACATGAATTAATCAGAAAAATCGAAGAAGTCCATGATGGCATATGTGGGGGTAAATTTAGTGGTAATGCCATCGATAAATGCATCATACGGCTAGGTTATTAGTGGCCTACCATTGCTAAGGAATGTTTTGCATACGTAAATAAATGTGTAAATTCCAATTCCATTCAGATATCATTCACATCCCTAGCTAAGCATTACAACCCGCTCAAGACCTATGGCCTTTCTCTCAATGGGGGCTAGACCTCATTGGCACAATTAATCCAAAATCATCTCAACAACATCATTCTATAATCACAACAATTGAATACTTCACTAAATGGGTTGAAGTTATTCCTTTAACCTTGACAAAATCTAGACCTATCATCAACTTCATATATCGAACATCATATGTCATTTTGACATCACTAATAAACTCATCACGAATAATAGAAATTCTTTTCAAAATAAATAATTAAAAAAGATATGTGATACATTTAACATCAAATTTAGTTTTTTGTCACCATATTATCTCGTAAGTAAATGGACAGGCTAAGGCCTCTAACAAAACACTCAATAAAATACTCATGAAAATATTAAACAATACGAGAAGGAATTGACATCTTCAAATCCCATTCACTCTCTTGCCTATCACGCTAGCATCCACACACCTATAGGTGCTATGCCCTATAAACTTGTCTATGGATTTAAAGCCATTGTACCTGTTGAAATTCAAATTCCATCATTATGTGTGTCTCTCAAATATTTCATCCCCAATAAAGAATATCATCAGGATCGTTTAACACAATTGGAATTGTTAGATGAAAAGCGTCTAGTAACCCTTGAACATCATTAATTATATCAACAACGAATCAATAGAGCATACAACAGACATGTCAAAGAGTGTGACTTTAAAATTGGTGATCTTTTGTTTAAAGAAAATCAAAATATCACTACATTAGAATGGAGTAAATGTGGAAATTTTACCCCTAATTGGATTGGTCTCATACGTTATCACTCACAAGTATGGGTTAGAAGCGTATTGTCTCACTTCTCTTGATGGGGAACCTGAAAGGGAACCTTTGAATGCTTTGTACTTACGACCTTTCTATTGTTAAATGATTGATCATCATGACAATAGTTCTAGTCAAATCTCATCACCTTATCATTGCAATGATTCCTTCCTTTATAGGAACCTCTTGAAATCACTACACCTATCCATCAAAACCATAACATGTGTGTATAGGTCACATATACGGTATCCCCTCCTCAAAATAGTTTATTAGGGTTTTTTTCCTCATCTCAACAAATATATGAAAGAAGGTCATTTAGATGCTTGTCTTGTCAAAATATCACCTTATAATAGACTAATCCCTCAAAGGAAAACTATTCAAAAAGTATAAATCATTATCAAAAATATCAAAAACATAGGTTTTTGCCTCAAAAGATAAAAAATAGTTAAAATTATAGATCGATCACTCGAAGGACAACCATCCAGTCAAAAATAAAAATATGGACCACACCTTAGAAGGATGGCTACTCATACAAAAGGATTCTTTCTTTGATCAACCTTAAAAATAAATCAAAATAAAAAATCATACGAGAAATATTCCCCCATTGATTAACTTTCCCATCATGGAAAACTTCCCGCATCGATCAATTTGCTTCAAAATAATATGTAAAGTTGGGTCATCAATTCCCTATAAATCCATTGAAAAGGAGATCCCATTTTCCCACAAAGTGCCTACACACATAATCTCCTTTTAAATCCTAATCATTAGAATTTGAGGATTCTAATAAATAGGATTTAATCAACTTACATATTATATAATGATATAATAAATATTTAAATAAACATTACATCATAACATAAATAAATAAATAAATACTTATAGGATATAAACAACATACGTGACACAATATTTATAGTGGAAACCCCCAATAGGGTAAAATCCACTTTGAAAATAACCTTTTACTTCAGATAACTTATTTTAAATCCAATAAGATCCCCTCCTCCTTTTAAACCCTATTTACCAAGGGTAAAATGAAATCACTTGATTTGCACATCTTTGATAAATTTCCTGAATATATCAAATGAGGACCTAAAGTCCTTTATATATAAGGTGATCTATTATGTCTCTTAACCCACCTTTTCAACCCGAAATGGTTGACACATATACCTAGGTGAGTGTATTTAATAAATATAAACACAAATGATTCACCTTATCAAATACTTACCTAATGTATATTACCTAGGTATGAATATATAATAATAGAAAAATATTTCATATTATTAAATATTTAAACTATATAATAGTGATGGACCCATATTAATTAAGGGTTGGTTAGACCACTTAATCATTATGGACCAATACCCCAAAGGATGGCCATCTAGTTAAAAATAAAAATATGGACCACACCCTGGAAGGATGGCTACTAGTACAAAGGCTTATTGCTTTGATCAACCTTCAAAATACATCAAAATCAAAAAGCATCTAATAAATATTCCCATTAATTAGCTTTTCTATCATGGAAAACTTCCAACATGAATTAGTTTTCTTTAAAATAACATGTAAAGTTAGGGCATCAATTCCTATAAATCCTTTGAAAAGGAAATCCCCTTTTCCCACACCGGCCTACACATAGAATCCCCTTTTGAAATCCTAACAAATATTTTGTGATTTGCATAAATACCCGATAATAATCTTATTTAATGTCTCAAAGATACAAGGGAAAAGTGATTTTCAAAACCCATTAAAAAAACCATAGTGGGGAAATCTCTCCATTATTACTTTATTCTATTTAGTTATGTTTTTTATTTGACATAAAGTCCTTTATATATAAGGTGATCTAGTATGTCTCCCAACACACCTTTTCAACCCGAAATGGTTGACACATATACCTAGGTGAGTGTATTTAATAAATATAAACACAAATGATTCACATTATCAAATACTTACCTAATGTATATTACCTAGGTATTAATATATAATAATATAAAAATATTTCATATTATTAAATATTTAAACTATATAATAGTGATGGACCCATATTAAATAAGGGCTGGCCAGGACCACTTAATCATTGGGGAGCAATCCCCCGAAGGATGGCCATCTAGTTAAAAATAAAAATATGGACCACACCACGGAAGGATGGCTACTAGTACAAAAGGCTTATTGCTTTGATCAACCTTCAAAATACATCAAAATCAAAAAGCATCTAATAAATATTCCTGAATCAATCAGCTTTCCTATCATGGAAAACTTCCTACATGAATTAGTTTTCTTTAAAATAACATGTAAAGTTGGGGCATCAATTCCCTATAAATCCTTTGAAAAGGAATTCCCCTTTTCCCACAACGGCCTACACATAGAATACCCTTTTGAAATCCTAACAAATATTTCATGATTTGCATAAATACCCGATATTAATATTATTTAATGTCTCAAAAGATATAGGGAAAAGTGATTTTCAAAACCCATTAAAAAAACCATAGTGGGGAAATTTCTCCATTATTACTTTTTATTCTATTTAGTTATGTTTTCTATTTGACATATTTGTTGGATTAATTTTAATCGAAACATTTACAACAAATATAATCAAAATATTCCAAATATATTCTAAACCCATACAAAATCCATCTAAAATATTGAGACATTTCAATCAAAACATAAAACATCTAACATATCCAACTTAAATCACAAGAACAAGTCATAAATCATCATAATCATCATCATATATATATTTATAAATATATCAAAGTCTTTTATACATCAAAAATGTTTGGATAATCAATGTGTTATCATACAAAAAAATGGGCTTCAATGAGCCTATAACATCATGAAGTAAAGTCAACATATCCTAATGCTTTATGCTAGCGAAACCCTCTCCCCGCAGGAACAAGTTTTCCTTTAGCTACACGTGTATCTCCATCACCTCTAAGATCACTTATCACAACAACCTCTCCTTCAAATCCTCCCTCACTTTCATCTCATCTCCCTAGCCTCCGAGGTGGTTGTTAAATCGTCGTCGCGCACTAGCACTAGGCCCCACCATTTGCTGTGTGGCTACCCCTTGGGTAGCTACATGATCGAATATAAGGAACCACATCATATCTCTTCATGATAAAATCCACATATTTCACTCTCTCCACTTGCATAGCCTCATTATACACTACTAAAATCATACCATGAGGAGGTCTTGCAAATGATCCCCTCTATCAATCCATCATGAAATTTTTTGTGCTAGATATGGAAGGCATTGTGATCCCCAAGGAATTCTTTAGTATATCTTTGTGACCCTTATACTTTTCTCTATCGGAAGAGATCTGTACAAGTTGTTCTGAAAACTATCTCACTTAAAAATCAAATCATCGCTCTCTATGATGATAGTATCCTAAAATCCCATGAGATCACCACAATCTCTGTGAATCGGGTTCCCTGTAACAATACTACATCAATAGCCATGGCTATGACATCATCACCACACCCCTCTCCTCCTCTGGTG
Source organism: Taxus wallichiana var. yunnanensis (assembly GCA_018340775.1). Lineage (NCBI taxonomy): Eukaryota > Viridiplantae > Streptophyta > Pinopsida > Cupressales > Taxaceae > Taxus > Taxus wallichiana. The sequence goes on along the minus strand of CM031242.1, from coordinate 586,128,197 downwards.
CCTATGCTCCTCCTACCACATGAGAAAAACTCATATGATTGTCTACGTAGACCTATCTACTACACTAGTCTGATCAAAATACCTCGGTGATCAATCCCACCATGCGGTAAAATCCGAGTCATCCCCGAATCATCATCAAAACAATATGGCCCTCATCATCTGGACCCATAGCTCCCTGCTGCTCATAAATAATTGAAGGCCTCACTACAACAACATGCGAGTCATAGTATCCTCATCCTCTCGCTTATACTATAATGGATCCTTTGGTATATAATGTGTTAACCCAAACTACCTCCTAACGTGACTAAAATGCACGAGATCATCCTCTCCATCTCTACGACCCTGTATCCAAATATCATAATTCAAGCATAGAAAATCCTAAGGAAACTTGGGCCAATCATGGAAATCTAGGTATGGATTGCACACCAAATATCTTACCTATAGCCCTGATACCAAATCTCTGTAATAACTAGGCCCCTTGGCCTTCCTCACTTGACCCAAATTTTGGCTCCATCTCATGAAACTAGGATGTCTAACATCAATGTCACAAGGTAAACCCAATAGATGAGCAATCGCAATGTGCTCATGTGCCCAACACTACAACAGAAACCCAACATCAATGTCATAATGCTTATGGGTCGTCCAAGCCCAAATATCTCTCGAATGTCTATGCTAGTAAAGTGGGTTCCCACTCAAATACTATATGATGTTATATCATCTCAAAGAATAACACTGGTCATCATCCAAGGAAAGTGACTTCCTCTTGAATTCGTAAAAGCAAAACAAAAAATGGGTATAATCATCAATGTTATTCATGGACAACTAACTCTCTCGAGTTCCTATAATGCCAGTAATTAAAGGCACCTAATGAATACGTCACATCCCAAGCATGCCCTCCATATAACCTCTGAATAGTATCTATTATCTCATTCTCCACAATACGATAAATAACCTATCCACGAACTGGTATTCTCATAATATGATAAACATCCTCAAGTGTGATGGTCATCTCCCACAATAGGAAGTGGAACATATTTGTGGAAGGATTCAACCTCTCTAAAAATGCCAATATTAGAATATGGATTCTTTTAACCCATCTATAAAATCTCATGCCACCAAAACCCACTGCCTCAAGATGCTCCCAATCCTCATCCGATAAGTCTTCCCTCACCTCATCTAACATCAATGGTATGTGGTCACAGATAGTCAACTATGCATCCACCTACAAAATGCAAGCACACAAGACAAACATTAATATCACCACATTAATATCACATTAATTCAAGTATTAAAATGTCAACTCTATTATCCAAAATATCCTAAACAAAAAGTGACATTATAACATCAATATCGATATTCAAATATACATCTAACACCACTTGTAACCATAGACATTCTACAAACTCAAAACATTTATCAAAATTCATACCCTTCTATTCAACATGAAAAAAAAATTGAAAGTTGAATCACTGGCTATTCACTTGATAACAAGAGATTGGAGAAATAACTAGTGATTGTTGCAACTAAAAATTAGGGCATTCATGTGCCCCCAATATGAAACTACAACCATAAAATACTTGAAAATTTGTAAAAAATAAATAAAATAGGATTAACAACTTACCTCACCTATCGGGGGTTTGCGTTTTCTACTAGAAGATGCCATTTTGTCATGATTCCGCTCCCATAAAAAAATTTCACACTAAGTTGTTGCATTGTCAAATCATTTTTACCATGGTTGCAATGTGGTAAAATGACACTAATTTTGGGTCACTTATAGACCCCCATTTTTAAGTGATGTAATCTCTAGAAATTGCACTAATCGTTGACTATTTACCCCATTTGAGAATTCATACCTTCATTTCTCTAAGCCATTCCATTTTCACCATTTGCACAAGTGTGCCATGTTTTCAATAGGCCTTTTCTCTTGAATTTTTGAATCAAGAAAACACAATAAACATTGGGATTCACCATTCATCTATGGGACACAATCCCTTTGGCCCTCATCACTTGGTTTTCCCTTTTTTTAATTAACCCATGAGAATCATATGTCCATAAATGTCAAGCCCTTTGGCCACTTTGTCAATTGATTCCCCGGTAACTTGTTTTTACTATGCTGCCTTGGGGCATCCTTTCAAAAAAAATACACTGGTGATCAGTGTATTTTGTTGCAGATGAATCACCCATACAAAAAATCCTACTCATCCTTTTTATCTAACAATTTCCCCAAAATCACCAAAAAAAGGGGAAATATAGACACCAAAAATTTACACTCTCTCACCATCATTCTCTAAACTCATTCTCAATTGTTATTACTTAAAACATGCCACTTAAGACACTTCATAACCTAGGTCACTCGCTTATACCCTTCAATTAATTAATTTAATATTTACGCCACCACATCTAGATTTATAATAGTAATTAATTAAATTAAATTAATTATATCTTCACACCTCATCATGTCAACTTACCTACACTCACTAGTTGTAACTAATTATTTTAGCAACCTTCCATAAATATAGCTTAACCACCTCTAACTTATCCCTATAACTACTTCCCACCCCTAACTAGTTAGAACTAAGTTAAATTAGAAACCTTCTAAAAACACCTCTACATTTATCCTAACTAACCTAGTCCTAATCCGAGTTCATCCCTCTTAGTATCCCAACCTCCTTTGAAATCCCTCCAAATCAAGATCAAAATGGCAAGAAAATCACTCCTTTTATCCCCTAACTTGAATTAGCCAAAATCATCAGCGATTATCCTAGTCGTTGGTGATCTATATAAACAAGTTTCTAAGCCTCTTTGGGGAGGATTCTTGGATTTGTGTACAGAACTTACGCTCATCCACAAGTGTTTCAAAGAACAATCCTTTTAAAATAGAGTATTATTATCATTACACAACATTAACACAATCGTTGTATAATTGATCGTCATTGTCAAGAAATTGACAAGCCATCTTCACCTTCTACCATTCAATATGCTCAATCCTCCATGGTGAGGACTTATTTTCACTAAATTTTGTTTCCATTTTTAGGTAACTTTGATTGTATTATAATTACTAGTCTCGTTTAGGGTTTAAAAATCATCACAGTAGTAGAATAATCAACTTATATCATCTAGTTTTATTATCCTATTAGAGTTCATAATAATCACTGACGATTACTAGAATCATCTGTAATTCATGTACAACATTTATTTTCATAGTCTCGATCAAATATACCTAAAAATCGATATCCATTTATTTTAAAGCTAACATGTTGTTAAGTATGGGTTTCTTAGATGGCCATATAAGGTACTAGCCATCCCATTATAAGCATTGATTCACTACCAATAGTCTGCCACCCCTTAGACTAGGAGCAATATGATATGTTACATGATTTAGAACTGTGTGCTATCCACACTATGCCCCTTGATCATTTCGAATCAATATTTACATCAACCCAATGCATGTGTGAAGCAATTAAAGATTTATGAGAGGTGTACTACAAGGTCTAGAGGATCCGGGATGACCTTGTATCATTTGAATACAACTATGAGGCATGCCTAGACATACCAGAGGACAACCGCACCGCATCTAAATATGACATCGAAAGCAAAATTAGCATTCCGCACATTGATTTTGATCTCTCGTTCCTCTATGATACAAAATAAGATATCTCGACTTCTTTGGGGAAGATTTTATCTCTGAACCTGATTCTTACTTCATAGAAGATGAAAATTTTTTTATTCTATATGCTACAACTTCTCAAAAAACCTAGATTCTAACCTAGAATCCAACTCCATATTTTATGCTTGTTTCTTTAATTTAATTACTATCAACTAATGCATGTAATCACCTCAATAAGTGATAAAATTTAGTCACATTTACCATTTATCATATTGTACTTCACATTATAAAAATAAAACTTGATTGTCTTAAAAGTGGGTTGATATCCACTTAAGGATGTCTTTGTGCTTCAGGAGTTGGCCTTTGCAAACCAACCTACCCAATTATTTTACTAACTAAATTTTGTGTAAGTGTTTTTGAATTGTATGCTTACTTAAAGGAAAATGAAGTCTAGTGCATTATTCACGGAGTGCAAAAATCATGCATCCACCACATCTCATGATTATCTTGAAAAACCACCATATTGAGCTTGAGTAAATTTTACCCCTTTGAAGCTAAAAATTTTCCTCAATGGTGCCAATAATACTATTAAAGGCCAATAATAACCTTTTTAAACCATAAAAAAATGATGATATCTTTTTGAACCTATAATAAATTATTGGTGAAATGTTTAAGGTCCTTTAGAATGTTTAAAGTACTTAAGGACACTTCAAAAGTGCTTTAGGAAGATTTATTTGATTAAAAACTATTTAAGTGCATAAAGAACCATTTATATGATTATGTACATTCACACATATAACATAGAAGGAAGATTGTAAGGTACACTCCTTGGGCACTTTGAAAAGGAACTACGATACTATTTTGAGTAGATTTTAAAAACTTTTTTAAATTATGGAACACCTTAAATAGAAAAGTGGAGCCATATTTATAAGGAGTGTACATTGTTTATTGAGTAAGAGCTAGTTTATATAAATTTAGTAAACTTAGAGGATGTTCTTAGAAACATGGGCACTCCCAATGGAGAAATTAGTTATAATTTGGTATAAAAGTGCACCGATAGTGATCATTAAGACTCAAGATGAATACAAAGTGCATACATAACATGATTTTCAAACCGATAAATGTCTAAGGCACATGCAAAATGAGATTTTAGAACTAAAAGAAAATAATAAGTGCATTTGAAAGGGATGTTATGAACCAAAATATAAATGGATGCTTGATTATAGATCCTAAATACCTTAAATTTAAATCATGGATAAAATTTCATTAAAAAATATAACCATAAAGTTACTTAATTTAATCTAAGAAAACACATACTAGGTCGAGTTGAGACAAGTTGAGAATTTGATGGCTAGACAAAGTAACAAAATGGCATTGAGACCAAAATGAGACTAGTTAAAATGAAATTTTTAGCATGGGGTGTTTATACTAGAAATTTATTTCTCGGGGGTTACGAGACATGTGTTTATAAATTGGAACATTTTGGATAGCCTGATTTTTCCTTTCATAACAAGTGGATCTTTCTAGGGACTTGTCTTGGATTGACGAAGTAAAAAAATGGGTAGGTCACACTCTATAATATTCGGGTTCAATGTTTAAATCCTTATCCATTTGGAAATAAACACAATCTCAACATAATTACGTAGGATATTTCTCCTTATTAAATTTATACAAAAACACATATACAAAGAATGAAAGAAAACTAGGTGCAAGGAAAATGAGGGGACAAACAAATTTCAACCCAACCCTAATGATCGATCGATTAAATTAGGTAGCCATATGGAGAAGTCAAATTAAATACATGTAGGTTATGAGAACTAAAGGTGATAAACTAATCATATAAAAGCATGTGACATCTCTACATTTCTTGAGAAGAAGAGAAAAAAACGTGAAATCCACCATCAAAATGATATTAACAAAAAAAATTCTTCATTCAAAAATGATACGAAATTATGAATTTATAATATGTATCCCTTACTTTCCATCTGGATGACACTAAACACAAAACTGCATGAGTATATGATGTTTGAAAACTAATTTCTCAATATAAAACCTAGCCACCATATCATATTATTTACATGTTTAATATTTGAACAAAGAATAACTTGTTTCTTCTAGATATGAGGCAAAGGTAGAATATTCATTGAGATTACTGATTTTTACTATCATTACAACAATAAAGAACATACATTTTTCACCATGATTATACTCATTATCATCATTATTCATCTTAAAACTTCCATTTCATAGTGAAGAGACAAGCAACACCACTAATTTTACTAATAATATAATGTTTTATTTTCTTGGTATGAAGATTTATTATAAAAATCTATAATCCTTCACAAATAACCTTTTGTAGTGATATTTTTAGGAGATATATGAATATTATCATGGTATAATTAAGTGGCCTAATAGCATTCATTTAAAAATTTAATTTCATGCACCTCTTTATGAGCTAGTATGAAAACAAGGAAAGAATACCCCCTACCTAATAATTTCATAATTATAATACCCCTATAATACCACCCTCACCCCTCTATTTGAACTATCAATATGTGGGCCAAGGATGTCTCTTAATGTATTACACTCCTAAATTATGTACTCTCTGATGTTTTTAAGGAAATGAGTTGGAAACACACATGTACTAGCATAAAAATAGGTATACTTGAAGGGTCTACAATTTGTTCTTGGGTCACACATCTAGAGGGAATTTCCCCTACACTAAGTCAACTAAGGTTTTCCAAGTCCCATGGTCAAGACAAAAGAATGAATGATATTGATATATTGGTAATTTAGCATAGGGAGGAGTAGATCAACACTAAACATGCATGATATAACTGAAATGAAAGTTGTGATAGCTAAGGATTTGATATTTGATAAGAGTACTATACTAAATAGCATTAGAAAATTTGTAATACTAAGCTAACATAGCACAATGAAGAAAATGACAAGAAAAAGTTAGAGAATTCACCTAGTACATGTAGGGTGGTCATTGGTGCATCTACCTCTAAAGATAAGCAACACACTAAGAGAGAATCATTATTAGGTGGATAAAGGGAACATCATTTCTGTTATCAGCTCACTATAGGTGACCTAATAGTACAAAAAACATCCAATAAGAATATTATCCAATCTAATGGAAGAAATATGTTATATGAACCAAAACCTAGGAGAGGATACATCGCAAAGATGGCACGAAAGAATAGAGAAAATGGAAGTTTATTGATTTGGCTTCCTTTTTCCTCTTATGAATTCCAAATGTGTGGTTAGTATATATAGGAAATTATTACTCATAGGAGATGGCATCATCGTGGTAAAATATACTTGACATCATCACATCATCATCAAGGCTAGAGAAAAGGGGTAATGTGCCTTAAAAAGTAAAAATGGTGTGTCATAGATCATGGATGTGGATAAAAAGGTATAAAGTGGTGGAATGCAAGAAATAAGTTGTGAATGTGATGTGAATGAGGCCAAAGAGGACAAGAATAACTAGTGTAGGGAAACTAAGCTAAAGATTAAATAAAGACACTTTGTCTATGTATTGTTTCTAACCCATAATGGTTATGTGAATAACCATTCTCCATTCCTAGAAGGCCCCTTATGGAACCCTCTCTAGAAATATATGCATCATTGACCCTTATCTATAAAAATAAATGGTTAGTGTTATTGTCGAATCATAGCACCCTCATGTTTGCACAAGTTTGTGTGCTTGAGTTAATAGTGTGATTTGATAACATGGGTATTTTCTTCAAGTTGTGGGACTTGCCACTTGTTATCCAAAATTCACCCCTCAAGGTAATTTTGGATAACTTGCACCATTTACTCGATTGAATGAGCATAATTGGTCCAAGTTTAAAAATCAAATTATGGAGGTCCCTTTGGCTTCACTCTAACTTCCCCATCTAAGGAAAAAATCCAAGAAGTAACAAAAAATTGAAAAATCCAAAAAATAGGCTTCAACTAGTGTATTGCGGTTAAATTGGATATTTTCGTCCCATGCCACACAATTTTAGTCAAGATCCGAAAACCCATTTGCTTGAAATAGCTGAAAAATAGTGAAATTTGGAAAAATCACAATTTTTTCTGTGCGGTGCGATCTGGGACGTCGGGACATCCGGACCCGCAAAACAAAAAGCCAATTTTAAAGAGGGAATCGGTTAAATCATATAATTTCATCCTAGGGCACATAGGCTTCACGAGGGGCGTCCTGAAACCCGAAAAGCACAAAAACCCACGGTGAAAGGGAAATCGAAAAAATCAGAAATTTTTTCCCACACGTCTGTGTAAGACAGATGGGACATTTGGACACGCGGGCTCTAAAATCCAACTTCTCTGATCTATAAAGCGGGTCAAGAGACATGCGAAGGAAGCGGAGGTCAACGGCCCTCACGGCCCAATGAACACTAGGACATTCAGAACATCAAATGCCTAAATCACTTTGCGAAGAGGGAATTGGAAAAAGAATATTTTTTCATCCCAAGTCCCATAAGGGACATCCAAGACACCAAGACTAGATTTCACTTGAAATAACCGCATATAAAGGAAAATTCAATGTTTACCCCTCCCGAACTTCAAACGGCCATAACTTTTGACCTCGAGCTCCGATTTTCATGAAATTTGACTTTTGGAATGAGAATGACATCCTCTACAACTTAATTTCAATAAGGGTAGATATGTGAAAATAAAATAAACATACTTAGCTCCAATCAAGTCATATACTCATTCTGTTAAATGATAGAAATGCCTCGGAGACCCAAAGTAGTTGCCCACACTCACAAGGCCATAACTTTTTCATTTCTTAGTGAAAACCCACAAAATTGGTAATTGTTGGAATTGTGTTACCGATCCCAACATACAAAAATAAATAATTTTAGAATTTTTTAAGAAATATATGGTTATTTTTCAAAAAATGTGACAAGGTTCAAAACAATGTTTTATTTGCTAGTGAGATGTATTAATGAAGCATGGGTTGACATATTTCAACTGCTGCAAGTTATGGGACAATATGGGGGCTAATATAAGAAAAAAAATAATTTCACTCCATTTACTAATTTTTTTAAGTGTTTTAAAGACAAATTTCTGTTTTTCATTTTTCTCTCTCTCTCTCTCTCTCTCTCTTCTCGGAAAATCTATAAATAAGAATGTTGGGCTAATTGTAAAGGGAGATAGTTTTGGAGTAGAAAAAATATATCAAATTAATTTGGTGAAGCTAGTGTGCTAAAGGCCATTGTAGTGAACTCCTTAAAATCATGTGAAGCTATGGGATAGTATGGGGGCCTTTTGCAAGCAACATACCATTATTTCAATCCATTCATGATATCTTGCAAGTGGTGGGAAGACAAATTTTGGGATTTCTATCTCTCTCTCTCTCTCCTATAAGAATTCTATAAATTGGAGTGTTGGGATCATTGTAAGTGGATAGGTTTTTAGTAGACTCCTTGCATGGTGCTTCAGGTCTTTATTCGTAATAGATTTAACATGCATATTAATGAAAGCAATAGATACAAGTTTGTGGATTTATCTTCCCTGTTGTGATTGCTAACATTTCCTCTTGCCCTTTAAATCTCATTGCATATATATTGTGTTTATCTTATGTTGTTGTAGTGATTCATTATCATTGTGTGCATGAAATATTGTTGTGAATGGAGTTACTAGATTGTGGAGAACTGTTATCACTACTTCTAGTATGCACTTTCTTCTATTTATCACACATTGGATACTATTCTCACACCATCCTTTTCGGTGTATCACCACTTTATTTTAGGATTCTTTTTCATGTAATCCCTCTCCTTGGTTCCTTTGAAAGTTAGATTAGGAAAAGATAGTTTTTTTCCTACATTAGAGTAGATTGTGGAAGGTAGTTTAGGAGCAAGAACCAGATTTATTTGGAGGTCTATCTCGAGTAGTAGGTCCCATAGCTTGAAGATAACACCCATGTTATCCAATCACACTTTGAGCTCAAGCACACACACTTGTGTAAACCATAGGGTGACGTGATTTGGAGATAACACTACTTGAGATAGACCTCCAAAGAAAGTTAGTTCTTGCTCCTAAACTACCTACCACAATCTACTCTAATGTAGGAAAAACTAACTTGTCCTAATCTAACTTTCCAAGGGACCAGGGAGAGAGAGTGCATGAAAACATATCCTATACTAAAGTGGTGATACACTAGAAAAGGAAGGAATGAGGATAGCTTTCCAATGTGTGAAAGTAGAAGCAAAGTGCATACTAGAATGGATGATAATAATTCTCCACAGTCTATCAATTGTATTCACCATAATATTTCATACACACATAATGATAATGAATCCCTACAATAACATAAAATAGAATATATTTCTAATGATGTTTAAGAGGAAAGAAGAATGCAAACAAACATAGAAGGAAGATACATCCACAAACTCGTATTTATTACTTCATGATATGTATAGTTCAATCTATTACAAAATAAGGGCCTAGATCACCGTGCAAGGAGTCCACTACAAGGGCTCAGTAGCACATTAGATTCACCAAAGAAATTTTTCAGATTTTTTCTACTCAAAAATATCCCCTTACAATGAGCCCAACACTCTAATTTATAGAACTATGAGATGAGAGAGAGAGAGAGAGAGAGAGAGAGATCAAAATCTTGAAATCTATCGTCTCACCACTTGCAAGATGTCATGAATGGATTAAAATTATGGTATGTTGATTACAAAATTCCCCATACTATCCCATAGCTTGCAGCGTGAAAAATGTCATCCCATGCTTCATTAAATGCATCTTAACTACCAAATAAAACACTTTTATGAACTAGGAACGTTTTCTAGAAAATCACCATCAATTATTCATAAAATTCTGAATTTCTATGTTTTTGTGCCTTGATCTTGGAGACACAATTCCAACAAGTACCAAATTTTTGATTTTTTGTTGAGAATTGCAAAATATATGGCATTTTGATTGTAGGTAGTTGTTTTGGGTTTGCCGAGGATTTTGTCATTTAAAGGGACTTGGTATTTGATTGAATGGAGATGAAGATGTTTCTTTTATTTTCATATATCTAACATCATTAAAATTAAAATTGGAACTTGTTCCAAAAAGTTGAATTTCATGAAAATCAGAGTTCTAGAACAAACATTATGACCGTTTGAAATTTATGGGTCGAGGCATTGACCTTTCCTTTGTATTGCGGCTATTGCACATTTTCAAGGAACTTATGTCCCACACATACTCTGATGGTTTGGGCCTCCTTTTTATGCATCATATGATTTGGGATTTCTTGTCCCAACTGTCCCCGCTATTGGTAGGACCATTGGGCCCATTGACTTCTACTTTTCTTGCACCCACTTCCTGTGGCGATTTCAGGTTTTCGGGTCCCACACGTCCCAAATATCTGCGCAGAACTCCTGGGATTATTTTTTCCACATCAACCGATTCCTTTATTATGTGGATATTTATGCAATTTTATGTCCAACTTTGTCCCGAACACGTTTCTCTAAATTTTTTGCATTTGTCTTTATCCTTAGCATTTTGGTGAATTTGGCGATGTGGGGAACGGGTGTTTTAGGTGTACTTGTGTGACTTGGGACAAGTTTTTCCTCATTTACGCAATACACTTCCTTCTTTGCAAATCAGACCTAAAATTGTTACGATGAACCTTGGTACAATCCACACTAGTACCATCCATAACCTCCAGACTGCAATGCATTAAAACAAGCCCTTGACTTCATTTTTTCAGATTTTTGCAAATTTTTACTAACTCCTTGGATTTTTTCTTAGACAAGGAAGTTAGAGGAAAGCAAAGAGGTACCCAAAAATCTAGGATCTTTGGCCTCGCACCCACTCTACTTGCTCAATCCTGAAGAAATTATGTAAGTTATCTGAATTTACCTCGAGGGGTGAATTCGGGATATGATAGTAACATCTATGAAATAGGAAAAGTAAAAATTAAGTTTATACATATTCCTAATCATTTATCACCACATTTTCCAATATTAAAACATGGTTTGGTCGATAGAAAAGATAATCTATAACACGATATTGAAAGTAAGTACATAAAGCAATGCTAAAAGAATAGCTAAAATAAAATATACCCACCAACGCATACCTAATAGTGTCACTCATCATGTCATGTGTGGACAAAATCCATGCTATAAGAACCCTAGTTAACTAAATTTGGAAGGAAAAACTAGAGGATCATTAGTAAAATAGTACATGAATGACCTAGCTATTGGCCCATGAGATGGAGGTCATGTCATAGTTATGACATTTCATATATATTATAGATATTGCGGATATTTAAAATATTGTATATATTTTATGGTGATGTGATGTCATAGCCAAGTGGTGGGTAAAACTCTAAAAAGCATAAAAAACCATATGGTAGCAGATAAAAGAGAAATTTATCATAAAGTCGAAGGTGTAAATAAGAGAATATATATTATTATCCTAAAGGAATGATAACAATGCTAAAAAAGTGAAATAAAAACTTGAGGTAGATGCCAGATAGTTAAATAAATCCAAACAAAGCTACATCTATCTTTGTTGAGGGAAATTATCTCTATAGTGTAGGCTCAAACCCCTCTCTCTCCATGAGGATTAGTGAGGATATACATAATACCATTGTGATGTAATGGGAAAGACTGAGGTATACAGGAAAAAAATTGATAATGTTTTTAGAGAAGGTTGATGAATTAGTTTATTTTATAAGAAGGGTGAGAGATGGTAGTTGAGTAATTAAACTCCCAAGTTCCTTCATGATTGAAATATTTTGAGGAATTGAAAATTTGTTGGTTGTTTGAAGATATGGCATTCATTGGTTTAAATATGATAGGTGTTAGGACCTATGATATCTTTGATGAGGTAGGGATCCCATGATTTCTTATCATATTTACCTTCTTTTTCATGTGTATAATCAATTTTATGAACAAGGTCACGCACACAAAAAGTACGTGGATGAACAAGTCAGTTATGTTGTTTGGCCATGTTCTTCTTATACTTATAAATATGAGTGTATATTGTGTCACACCATGATTCTAAAGGTAAAGGTCATGGAGATGCACTTCAAAGAGTTACTCATCTAGAATGATATTGTGAACATAAATGTGGACTGAAAGTATTTCACATCGAGTGGAATGACTACCTTAGATTGGTATGTAAGTTCTGATGGAATTTCCCTAGTGGAAGTATGGACACTTGTGTGGTATGCCCATAATGTAGGATAGAGATTTTTATGTAAATTTATTTGTGATTCTTAGATCATATTTTGTAAGTCTTGTTAAAAATTTTGTTTGTATAATCAGATTTTCTATTACATTTTGGATGATATGGTGTGGAGAATCGATGTTAAATTTTGAACTTAGCACAAATTTCCTTCATTTCTTTATTTTTGAAGCTCCCACCATTGTTAGATATGATGGTATGGGGAATTCCAAAGTGGAAAATGATTTGATTGAGGACAAATTTGGAAGTGGTAAGGCCATAAATATTAGTGAGAGACATGGCTTCAACCCACTTAGTAAAGTATTTCGTGGTTGTGATGATGAAGACATGACCATCTTGAGATCAAGGTTTATTTCTGATGTAATGCAATCCCCATATACTGAAGGGACATGGAGCTACAATAGATTATAGATTAGCTGAAGGAGAGTGAATTATATTGTCCTGAAATTGGCAATGATGACACTTTTTGGTAAAGGCGTGAGTATCAATTTTTGGTGTAAGCCGGTAATAACACATAAATAGGAACTTTTGTGTAGTAGTGGGATTTATATAATGGAGACCACAAGTTCCCCCATATGGTTCTTGAGAGATAAGAAGAACCTTGTCTTTGTTAACGCATCGAGTAAGGTAACTTTAAAGTAGCAATAATATAATATGTTGTCTTTAAGCATATACTTGAGAGTATTTTTGCATATTCATTGGCATGTTTGGGGGTCGATGCGACTTGGGTATGTCGATTATTGTATGAATTGGTAAATTTCATCATACTAATGCTCATATGTATGGCTATGTGACTCAATCTCACATACATACTAGATGTTTGGAGGAGTTGAAGTAGTTAGGTTATGGTGGATTTCTATAAGAGTGTCATCACTAGAATATGAATGTGACTAATACCTAAGTACGATACATGGGCAAAGAAAACACCAAGGTATAATGTTGATGTGGTATTTACTCAATTATAAATGAATTGAAGTATAACGTAAATTTTTTGACCAACTCATAATATGCTTTGAGGTTTTCACTAGGACATATGTAAGCACCACTAACTTGTTGACATATTAACTTAGAATCCCCTATGGAATGAATATAGAAGAAACCCTTAGCTAATGAAACTTGTATACCAAATATAAGATCCTCATATTCTACCATGTTTTTGTGACATCAAATTCAAGTTGATGAAGAGAGGAAATCCTAGGCTGGAGGGATAGGTGAGGACATAATCTGTCTCAAATTTTTGGAGTCACTTTTCCCCATTGAACTTTAGCATCCATGTATCCTCATGGAGATCAATAGTTACCTCCTCCTCAATGATTATGGCCATTGGTTTCATTTTTCATCACAATTATTTTTAACATTGGCATCAAAGGATTGTGCCTCAAGATTGTATGTGAAGCTATAGTAGTATTCTTTTAATAAATCAACATTGTTTAGATTCCGTAAATGAGGAGGATCACCTCATCGGGTAATTTATCATGAACAAATTGAAAAAAAGAGATGGGGAAGGAATCCAACTGGTCTACTATTAATTGTCCTTTTACTTTCCATTGTTTAATTATATGAAGATAAAATTCCATAATGAAGGTCGTCCACTTCCTTATGTGATTGATGGGAGGATAGCATGTGAGAATAAATTTTGCGCAAGGGTATGTATGCATAATAACATAAGTAGTTTGGTATAACATATAGTGACATAATTTTATAGCTTATTAATCTATGGTCAAGAAATCCTACTAAATGGGTGTATATCATGCTTCATAATCTAGTAAGGCACATATAATATAATATATGGCATGTTCCTCTCCTTTTCATCTTCTGTGTCAACATTTCCCAATGGACACCCAGTGAGTGGAAGAGGTATATAGTACTAAAGGTATATTTGATAAAGGAGGTTGTAAGGTTGCTAATGAAGATATAGAGTGCTACATATTGCCAAATTCTTGTTAAGAATCCTTAGTCCAATCTAGCTTAGTATATTTTAAGAGAAGGTTATTTATGGTATGTGTTAGATAGGTAAACTTGGGACAAATTTTTAGATTGCCAAAAGTTTACTCATGACAATACGTATATCATTATGGAAGATGAAAATGGTATGTCAAGGATAACTTTAATGTTTTTGGGTCGACATTGATATTGTTGGTACCCAAATTGATTCTCCTTTAAAGTTTGAGCAACATCACAGGTTTGACAAGAAGCTTAGAGAAAGATAGATCATAGTGAGTCATTTTGTATCTGGGGATGGGATCTAATTGGCCCTCTATCACTCAGATGTGGAGAAATGGATAACACCCTCAAGAGGATTTGATCTATCCTCACTACTTTATGGTTGTTCCTTTCAACCAGGGTGAGAGGACCCTTTTGTATCTTGTTGTTTATGGAGGATATGGGGATTTCCTTCCTTTTGATGTATTAAAGAAGACCTTGAAGAAAATATGATCAATACAAGAAAAGCTAACTCTCACAATTGTCACTCTAGATAATGGAGGTATTTTATAAGCAAGGTTCGAGGCAATAAAGACAATGAAAACCCGAGTGTTTTTACATGTTTTGGTAATAGAAATTGTGCATCTATATACACATAGGAAAAACAGAGGTGGTATGGGTAAGATTTATTGTTTTGAAATGATTTTGGTGGGAGGTGAGCAGGATAAAGTTGATTATACCAAATCTTTTTGGTGGGATAAAGTAAAGTGATTATACAAATCTTTGAGAAATTTTACAAAAAATGGAGTGCTTGAATAGCAAGATGCTTCAGAGTAGCTAGAATGTTCCTTTAAATAAAATATGTGCTTCAATGGATGCCCAGATCAACACTTTTCACAAAAACTTCAAGGATCCAAAATGAAGGCTCAAATTAGAAAACTTACTTGAACATTATCAATCTCTATTTCATCATGCCTAAGATACCCTAAGAGGCTAAAAAAAAATCTTATAGCCATAATAGGAGTTACAGTGATTTTAAATTTGTTTATTTCACTATCAGATGAAAGCTCTCTCGATAAATGAAATTGTAAATGCCACCAAACTATCAAAAGGATAAGATCTTGTGTGATTCACATAAATTTCAATGTAAGAATGCAACGGAATAAGAAAAACTACTTACAAACATTTAGAAACAGAAGAAAACACAAATTTTGCCCAAAAATAACAGAGATTAACTCAAGTTTGATTAAATTTGTCGCGGTGGAAAGTTTCTTGAACAATCTAAGAGCTTATCAATGGTTGTACACTTGCAACCACCTTGACATGATCAAATTTAACACAAAGGAGATAAATAGATTTCTTCGAGATATTTTCTCGAAAGGATGGGTTATATCAAACTTTTCTCTTAGAAAATCACTTCCAACCCCTTAAAATCCAACCATTTGCATGATAAATTCATGCAATTTATAACATTTTACAACATATTTTTCCCCCAAAATACCAAACATTGAGTGTATCGGTGCTTGTCATGATCTAGATCATGATTTCCATAATCAGATCTATAAAACATTGTTAGGAACTCATCGGGTATACCTCTTTAAACATCTCCTGCATTCAACTCCTTCCTCTGGTAGATCACTCTTCCTTTTACTCACCAACCACTTCCGCCCCTAATCTATCCAATATAGTTCTTTACATGCCCGGGAAGGAAAAATGGAAGATCAGATTGAGCCCAAAGGTCAAATCTCATCTTAATGGTAAAAGACATCCCTAGATTTCCATCACTAAACTAAGATATCAACAAGTCTTTTGTGTGTTAAGGAAAGAAAAATCAGGTCAAATCTGATAGTCAGATTGCATATTTAATGGTGAGAGACATTTACAGACCTTCCCCACAAAACCAAGCTACCAGATTAATGTTCCTCTTCATTTGGCATGTAGGAGACTCCAAGAAATGATAAAAAACCATAAGAATACGCATCCCCAGGAGCTTTGGAATGAAAATGGTGGAAAAACCAGATGCAGATGCACAACTGCCATTGATTTCTATTTTGAATTTGGACCGTCCATGTGGGAGATCCACTTTAAAATGGGCATGCGGGTTCCTTTTTCCCTTTACAACTTTTGGGAAAATGTAGAATTTTAACATTTTTCTCCGCACCTCCACCCTTGAGAAATGAGCCTGACATGTGTCCTAAGGTGGGTCCCAAAGGAACCACAAAATTCTACTATTTCATCTCTTGTTTGGAAAAGGGATAATTTTTCCAAGTTTCCGCAGCTCTACCCTTCCGATTTTAGTCTCGATGTCGGTCCCTAAAAACCCTGCTTCCTTTTATACTTTAATTCCATTTTTCACCAAAAGAAAATTTTCCAAAATTCCCCAAATTCCACACCTCGTGCGTTAATCAAACAAAATTTTGGTTATCCTCTGTCGAGCCCATGGGCCATTTTGATGTTTTAATCCTTTTAGTGACACGAGGCAAAAAATATAAGTTTCCCCGATGGTCCGCTTCCCCACCTTTTGACTTTTCAAACTACCATGTGTCATAATGGCACATCTTGAGATGGTCCCCAAAAGTTGAGACCTTGAATGAGTGCGGCTCACCATGTGTCCTAGCCCGGAAAAATTTGTTTGAAGGCTTAAATCTCAGTGGAAGGCATCATGTGTCAGGGTCTAAGGCAATCTCCTTTGGCCGTTGAAAATTCCAAGAAAATGCAAAGTGAGTGGAGGCCTCTAAGTGTCCTCCTGGTGCTTCTTTAAAACAAAACTCAAGGGCCGGTCCTCAAACATGCGCGGTCCCTCCACGTGTCCCAGGCCTCTCAAAATATTTTGAAAAAGACTAAGTATGGGAAGACCCGTGGAAGCCTCCACGTGTCTTCATGGCACAATTTCAAAATGGTGCCCAAAGCGAGACCTTAAATGCATGTGGGCTCACCATGTGTCTCTGTCCACAAAATAGTACTAGCTGCATAAAAAAATTTCTATGTCTAGGAAAAGTAGTGGAAATCTCCACCTCTCCTCCCCGCGCAACTCTAAGGAAAAACCAAAAGTAAATCTTCAAATGAGCATCATTCTTCCATGTAGACAAGTTTTTTAAGTTGAGGTGATTCATGAAATTTTGAAGTACCTTGTTGAGCCACATCCAACCAAAAGAGGCCATGTTTCCTATTGATGCAAGGATGTAAATTTGACTCAGAGAAACATGCATCAAATCGTAAAATGTAGAAAAATGACCATTTGAGCCCAGGAGATGAAATTTTCTCCAAGGACATATAATTTAAAATTTTACAAGGCTCGAATACATTCCTCTAGCTTACATCCATTAATTTTTATTCAAGTATTTAGGGAAAAACAACTAACAACAAATCCCATTGGGAAAGTTGAAAGAGCAGGAGAGGCCAAATTTTTAGATGAACAAAGAACAGGAGACCCAAATTACAGAGCCTCTCCAGATAAACAGAGAAACAAGGAAACAACTATGGATCCATATGTGATCCTTAGCCTAGGAACAAATTGATTACAGCAACAAAATGAAGGCAGAGACTTCTCAGGCACAACACGGGGAGATAATTTATGGTAGAGGTCATAAATTGATAGATTTGCAATGCCAAAATGGGGTGAGACTATTTTGAGCACTAACATCAACTCCAACTCAGGGATGGGCACTCCTTGCATGAGTGCCACAAGAAAAAAGGTAGACCAAGTCCCATAAATATCCATTGGGCAAAGGAGTCAACTTGCAAAGTACAAAATGATTACAACAACAAAAGGAAGGCAAAGACTTCTCAAGCACAACACGGGGAGATAATTTATGGCAGAGGCCATAAATTTATAGATTTGTAATGCCAAAATGGGGCAAGACTATTTTGAGCACCAACATCGACTCGACTTGGGGATGGGCACTCCTTGCAGTGCCACAAGAAAAAGGTAGACCAAGTGTCATAAATATCCATTGGGAAAAGGAGTCAACTTTCAAAGCACAAAACTAGAACCATCCCCCAGAAATGAACCAATAAACCAACAAAAATAGGCCACCAGGGGCCAAAATGAATAAAAACACAAAAGACAGGAAACAAACAACAAGCTATACACTATACAAAATATGTTCATCTTGATTTCTAGGTAATCAATCCAATAAATGCTTTAGATGCCTACCATTAACATGTAGTTCAAGAAATTTTCCATCCAAGTCTTTCAATAATAAGGTATGTTCACCAACCCTAATATCAATGGAGTAAGGGCCCATCCATAATGCATCAAATTTTCCATGCTTTCCCTTATCTTCATGCCTTCTATCCCATAACAACACAAGATCTCCAACATTGAAATCTCTTGGGAGTGACCTTCTTGTCAAATAACTTCTTCATATTTTCTCTAAACTTTACATGCCTTTGGTGGGATGCCCTCCTCTCTTCATCAAGTTCAACAATTTGGTTAATGCGAGCATCATATGGACTTACTTCTTGATCCTCTAGTTGTTGCATGAAATTATATGAGGATAATTGCATATGTAAGGCTAGTAGGGATTGAGTTCCATACACAAACTCAAATGGACCCTTTCCGGTGGCTCTCTTAATAGTAATTTGTTCAAGATCTGAAAACAACAAACTTCAACTTCTCACCCCATTTTCTCTTGTTCAACTCCAAGGTTCTTTTGATAATCTTCAGAAAATTTTTATTACTGGACTCAGCTTGTCCATTTCCTTGGGGATTGTAATTAGAATCATATGTCAAATTGATCCCATATTCTTTGCACATTGCCACCAAGGGTTTAGCTCTGAATTTCATAGTAGTGTCAGCAACAATTTTGACTGGCACCCCAAACTTGCAAATGATATGGTTCAACATGAAGTCCATGATAATTTGGTTTGTTTCTCTCTTGGTGGGGATTTCCTCCACCCACTTAGTGAAGTAATCAATGGCTACAAGAATCCACTTATGGCCAGCACTTGAAGGGTCTAAAATCTCACCAATGAAATACATTCTTCATTTCTTGAACGGGATTCAATTGATATATGATGAAAAGGAAGGGAGCACAAGCTTTTAGTCTTCCAGAGAAGCGCTAACAACTCTCACATCTTTTAACCAACAGATTTGTATCCTTGAAGAGAGTTGGCCACCAATAACCAGCCCTCAAGATCTTGTGTGTTGTGACTCTTCCAACAAAATGGCCCCCAAAAACTCCTCCATGGAGATCAAAAATTATCTTGGGCGCTTCATCTTCAATAATGCACCTTAAGAGAACTCCCTCAGGGTTCTTCCAAGCTAATGCATAATTAGTAATGACATATTTCTTGGAAGCCATCTTGAGGGCTCTTTTCTACTTCTTACTCAAATGCTCGGGGTAAGTATAGATGTCGAGATAAAAATTACATCTTTGTACAACTAAGAACTCATCAATTTTTCAAAACATCTGCCCTACCTTCTTCTATCTCATTTACGTAAATAGTTTGCAAGTTTCTCTCAACCATAAGCTTAGCCAAGCTTAAAGCTCTCATTAACTTCATGGTTTGGATATCCATGTCATATTATTGCAACTTGTTCACCCATATGCATCTTTTTCTTGAAACCTCCATCTCGATAGGATGTCTTTGACCATGGTGTTAGGAACATAAGAAACAATTTGGAACTCGAATGTAAGGCCTAAAAACCTTTTTGTCTTTCATCATGGCGAATGCTTGTTTCTCCATAATAGTGTATTTCATATCAGCACCTACAATGCTTTCCTGCAAAAAATAAAATGGCAATTTTCCTCTCAGCCCCTTCATCATCTCCGCAAAGGATAGATGCCTTGTTTTTGAAGAAAAATAAAATAGCAAAGGCTTCAAGATAGATGCAATAGTGTTTTTTGAAGAAAATCCAAAATAGTTGGAAAGGCTTCTTACAATTTGGAGCTGCTAAAAAAGGGGCATGCTTTAATGCCTCCTTGATCCCACTAAAAGCTTGAATGGCATCCTCCTCACATTTAATAACCTGTTCTTTCTTTAGCATGGAAGTAATTGGAATAGTCAACTCGAAAAAATTTTGATATGAACTTTCGTGCATGAAGTTTATCTTCCCAAAGAAGGACTAAATTCCTTTCTTGGTTCTTGGAATTGGGACCTTTCTAATGGCCTCTACCCTTTCTAGATCAATCATTACTCCACATGTCTTGTTTGACAATGTGACCAAGAAAATTTTCCTTCTGTACTTTCAAATTGGCACTTCTTTGGATTGAGTGAAATTCCATACTCTCACATCTTATTAGCATTGTTTCCAATAGAAAGCTGCACATGGTAAGTGATCACCTTACTTTTTAGAGAACACGGTCACATCATCCAGTAAACAATAAAATCATTGATGTAACATTTTGGTTCAGTTTGGAGAGAGAAAATCAAGGAACATCTCTGGTGCGTGGTAATGGCTTAATCGACGTTTCAACAACCAACTTTAATGCAAAAATACAACAATACTTTTGCTAGGATAAAAGCAACATATATTTCTTTTGAAAGGTTTCTCCATCATTAATCCTCTTAGCATTTTGTAGTGTATTGTATCGATTTTGGAGCAAGTAATGCATGTCAATGATTCTCAACCCTCTCGTCTTTGACATCTTGGTCTTTCACACATAAAATTTTGTCCCCCATGATCTTGCATCACATTGGTAAATGTTGTTTTAATTCTTCTATTAGCTTAGATTCCTTCACAACAACTTGGTTATAACCCTCCGCAAGAAACCATCCGGGAACCACCTGGAAAGCAACTCAAAACCATGTCACTAATTACAACATGTTTTCCTTATTTGATTTTGCAAATAATTATCCTTCATTGATGCTTTTCATTCAAATTTCAATGTGAAATTTACATTCCATAGCTTTGATGTCACCATTCTTCTTTTTTCAGCGACTAGTACTAGGTTTTATGAGAAGAATATGACCCAGAAGAAGAACTACCTTGCAAGGATTGTTTGAATAATCCCTCCCTATCCCTTAGTTTCTTCACTCTTCTTGCATTTTGAGAGATAGGAGAGGATTGATTGGTCTCTGTTTCTTCTTGAATGGTTTTGCATTAGATTCCAAGGGATCATGTTGAAATAGATCCTCTCTATATGTCTTTACTTAAGAATAATTCCAAGCCATGCAATCTTGATAATTTTTCAACAATTAGACATAAGACTATTTTTCCTCCTTGTTGAGATTGCTTCCCAACCAAATCTTCCTTGGTTTTTCCTTTGTGCCAATGTCATGCTCCTCAATATCCCTTGAGGCTACCATGCATATGTTAATAATGTGATCAACATTATCAAAGTTGGATTCAAGAGCAACCAGCCCTCTAGGAATGGTATTAGTCTTTAGTTGGATGATGCCTTTGCCAAACAAGGTTTCTTTTCCCTCTGCTACACACACCATTGGCTCCTAATCAATATTTTTATCAGAAAACTCTCCTTTATTATGTAGAAATCTTTTTACCTAAGCATCATCATCAAAAACTTGCCAATGCTTAATGTTGTCAGGGACAGATGGCCTTGTCAATACTTCAACATCATATTCACAATATGGGGACACTACACAATTATCAAACTAAGATCCCAATAATGCAAGTTTATCTGCTAAGTCATTGAACCTCCTATCATGATGCATAACATTGAATGAATCAAACATATCAATGAGGTCCCAAACTACATGCGTGTATTGTTTCATTCACCATTTTTTTGTGGCATAAAGTTTTCTAACTTGATTTAGAATTAATTCTAAATCTCCTTTGACAATGATGTCTTTAACACCATATTTCCAAGAAATCCTCAGACCTAACAATAGTGCCTCATACTCAACAATGATATTAGTACACTCAAATTTGAGTTTGAAGGAAAAGAAAACTTTTCCTAGATTGGAGAGATCAGAACAACACCAACACCATTTTTGAGCTTAGAACAAGTTGCATCAAACAATACGAGTCAAGGAGATCCTGCCTATTCAAGAAACTTGAATTCTTCAATTTTGTGCTCTTTTCCATCAGCAAATCCTACAAAGTTATCATCATCAACACTTGCATACAATACTTCATAGGATGCATTGTTGGGATCTTCAATAAGGTGCAACATTTTCTTTTCCCCATACAATTTTACAAGGCTTCCCTCAATCGGGATGGTAGCATAGGACATTTCCATTTGAACACTCCCACCGACACTTGTAGTCCATTTTATAGATAACAAGATACCCCACTCTGCTAGGTAATCAACAATAACAACATCAAGCTTTAGGATTTTACCTAGGTAAGTTGCAAGTTGCACCACCAGCCCTTCGAAATCCCACCATTGGCACATATCTAGAATCCATAGTTGTGCACTACCCATATGTTGTTGTTATGTTGATATCTAGCACATTCATGACTTCCAAAGCCATGACATTTCATGATGCCCTTAAGTCAAACATATAGTTGTGCAGCAGTTTGTCTTTAATGATCGAGTGGTGAAGAATGGATCAAAAATTTAATCGATACTCCACCAAGGATGTCCCCAAATAAACCTTAGGTGGTTCACCTAGTTCCTCCAACACCGATGGTGTCTCTAACTCTTTAGTGACCGGTGGAGTCTCCACAATGTTTTTATTTCTACCTCGGGCATTCTTCTCCTCTTTTAGCCCCATATATTCAAAATTGTTTTCTTGTGCTCACGAATCCTAAGCAACTCAACAATTGGAACTGATATCTTGATCTGACTAAAGATTTGGGAAATATCATAAGGGGAAGACTTTGGCAAGGCAAATAGGATGGAAGGTTGACACACTCATTAGATGGCGTAGAAATTTTGATGACTTGGGCATGAGGAGGGGTATGTTTTTTATTTGGGACAACAAGGCCTTGGTAGATGCATCTTTCTTAGGAGCCTCTTTAGGAATATTTGAAAGAAATGGAGTTTTTGGCTTGGCCTGAGACCTTGTACCTTTGACAACCCTACTCCTTGTGTTGTATTCCTTTTCTTGGGCCACAACAACATTCATCAATAAATTCTTGTCCTCCTCAGATGGGATTCCTCCATCATACTTATTTATCATTAAATATCTTAAATACTCAAAGCCATTATTGGGAAATTCAAAATTTTGTATAGTATCTAATTCTAAAGTATCGGAGGAAGAAGAATAGGTACTCGATGAATGCAATCCCAAAAATCAGTAGCAGTTCTAGCACTTATCACCTCAGTTGAAGTTGCCCCTTTTTGTGAGCTTGTGGAGCAACCCATCATGCAAACATCATCATCATTATCATCATTAGCTTCTTCTTCTTCATGTTGATCTTCCTCACATAGAGCATGGGACATGAAACATCTTTCACACCAATCAATGACATATATCTCCTCCATAACAGGAATTTGGCAGCCAAAGGATCGGGTACCATTCTATTTTCTCGGCACGGGATTGTTTATTTCCAAATCCAATAGGTCCCTTGCCTCTGTCATCAGATTTTTGATCATTTCTATGATGATTTGTAAACTTTTCTTGGCCTTATTACTTGTGCTGACCTCGTGAACTCTGCCCAAACCCTTTTTCTCTGCTGAGATAATTTGTATGGTATTTCTTTGAGAGCCCTACTAAATTCTTCACAACTTCTTCCAAATCAGCAGCTTACTTATTTGAGGCTTTCTCAGTTAATTAGTTTTACACCCTCCCTTTTTGGAGGCTTTCCAATTTCCTTGATGTTGTTTGAATTTACATAGCCATGGTGAAGGCTTGCGTCAAATTAGTAGGGTTTTGTCCCTCAAGTAGTAAGTAACTTTTTTATCAAATGCATCTGAATATTTGATCAAACATGACTCATCACATGGCCTTAAGCAAATAGTAAATATCCTCAAGGTCTTGTTAAATCTTGTGTTGAGATCATGTACCGACTCATTAGGATTATTCTTGATGTTTTCAAATTATCATAGAAGAAACCTAGGGTTAGTTCTATCACCATATTGTAATCTAAATTCATTGTTCATCTCTTTCCAAGAATCAATGGAATTATCTAGTAAAGCTTTATCCAAAGTATGGATAAAAAAATTGATACATACATCTTCATGTTCAATCTCAAATTCTTCCATCATAATGATAAAAAGATTTAGATGTTGATCACCAGTTATAGCATAGTTTCCTTGGAACTTTGGTAATATATTTCTTACATCCTGTGGAATTGCATTTTAATTACCAACTATCCCTATAAAATTTATAGGACCAAAGGTGTTTACAATAAAAGGAGGTCTAGGTGGGGGTTGGGCCATGTTGTTTTGAGGAGGTGACCCTGGAGGGAGAAAATTTGATAAGGGGTAGAGGGTCTTTGAAACACAAGAGTATAAATTTCAAAATGGATATCCCCTAAAGGCCTTGTTTCTTGGAAATCCTATCAACTCTTGAAAAGACAGGAGCAAAATGAAAAGAAAAATATTTTAAAATTCAAATGAAGGCCCTCTCCAGTTGGAGAATTCAATTCCATAAAGAGGCTACCAGATTTAGAATCACTTGAATGGAATTCTTCAATGATATACCGATCACTTTCGTTAATGGAGATCCCTTTTCTTGTCTACGATCTCAATAACTCTCCGGATTTTCTTCCTTTTGACTTTGTTTTTCCTAGCTCTGGAAATAATGACCTAGTAGGATCTCTAGCAAAGAAATATCTTCTTCCTTCTAGATTTACAAAGATTAGTAATAAAACTCACTTGATAGAGGTTAAGACAATGGTACTCATCAAGAATTAGATCAACAGGGAGTCGCCACTAAGGATTTCCACCTTAGTTGTGAAAATGCACTAAAATATGATCTATCAAATGTTTGTCAATACTAGCAACTAGAAATGGAAAGACCTGAATCTTCTTTATCTAGATTTATCAATGAAACTTAGTGCAATAACTGTAGAAAATGGAAATATTACACATAGCACTTGTAACTTTGAACACTTTTTATAGGACCAAACATAGGATCATGCACGAAAAGATGTATTAGCACTTAGAGTGCATATATGAAATGTTTACCAAGGTCTGAATATGAACTATAACCACTATGTCCCCAACAAAAGTGTCGATAAGGTGTTGATGAGTCAAATAGATATGAACGGAAAAAAATTTAACAAATCTATCTCAACAAATCAAATTAGATCCACAACAATGATGCCAGTAAAGTGTTAACTGGTCAAATATATATTAATGGGCAACAAATCAACAAATTTGTCTCATCAACTTAAATTAGATCCTCAAAGTGAGGCTGCCAGTAAAGTGTTGGTACCCAAATTGATTCTCCTTCAAAGTCTGAGTAGCATCACAAGTTTGGCGGTAAGATTACGAGATAGATAAATCATGGTGATTCATTTTGTAGCGGGGATGGGATCTAACGGCGGCCCTCTATCACTCGGATGTGGAGAAATGGATAGCACCACTAAAGAGGATTTGATCTATTCTCACTACTTTATGGTTGTTCCTTTAAACCAGGGTGAGAGGACCCTTTTGTAGCCTATTGTTTATGGAGGAGATGGGGTTTCCTTCCTTGTGAAGTATTTAAGAAGTCCTTGAAGAAAATATGATCAATACAACAAAACCTAAATCTCACAAGTTGTCACTCTAGATAATGGAGATATTTTCTAAGCAAGGTTCATGCCACTAAAGACAATGAAAACCTACGAAGTGTTTCTACATGTTTTGGTAATAGAAATTGTTCATCTATATACACAGAAGGACAAACAAGGGTAGTATGGGTAAGATTAATTGTTTTTGAATGATTTTGGTGGGAGGTGAAGCAGGATAAAGTTGATTATACCAAATATTTAAGAACTTTTACAAAAAATGGAGAGATCGAATAGTAGAATGCTTCAAAGTAGCTAGGATGTTCCTTTAACTAGAATATGTGCTTTCAATGGAGGCCTAGATAAACACTTTTCACACAAACTTCAAGGATCCAAAATGAAGGCTCAAATTGGAAAACTTAACTGAACATTATCAATCTCTGTTTCATCACGCCTAAGATACCCTTAAAGGCTAACAAACAATCTTATATTCGTTCTAGGATTCACTGTGATTTTTAATTGTTTTATTTCATTATCGGATGAAAGTTCTTCGATAAATGAAATTGCAAATACAACCAAACTATCACAAGGATAAAATCTTGTGTGATTCACATAGATTTCAATGTAAGAATGAAACGGGAATAAGAAAAACTACTTGTAGACATTCATAAATGAAGAAAACACAAAATTTTCCCAAAAATAACACAAATTAACTCAAGTTTGATTAAATTTATTAGTAGTGCAAAGTTTCTCGAACAATCTCAAAGATTTTCAATGGCTGTACACTTGTAACCACCTTGACATGATCAAATTTAACACAAATGAGATAAATAGGTTTCTTTAATAGTTTCTCGAAGGATAGGTTCTATCAAAATTTTCTCTTAGAAAATTACTTTTGGCCCCTTACACTCCAACCATTTGCACGGTAAATTTGTGCAATTTATAAAATTTAACAAGAGAGTTTTCCTCCCAAAAAACCAAACATTGAGTGTACCAGTGCTCACCATGATCCCGATCGTGATTCCTAGAATCAGATCTTTAAAAAGTTTTCAGGTGCTCAAGGGGTAGATCTCTTTGAACATCTCCCACATTCAACTCCTTCCTCTGGTAGATCACTTTTCCTTTTACTCACGAACTACTTTTTCCCCTAATTTGTCCAATCTAGTTCTTTGCATGCATGGGAAGGAAAAATGCCAGATCAGATTGAGCCCAAAGGCCAGATCTCATCTTAATGGTAAAATACGTCCCCGGATTTTCATCACCAAACCAACATATTAATAGGTCTTGCGTGCTAAGGAAAGAAAAATCAGTCGATTCCAACGAGTCAAATAACATATTTAATGGTGAGAGATGTTTACAACCCTCCCCACCAAACTAGGCTACCATATTAATGTTCCTCTTCATTTGGTGTGCAGGAGACTCGAAGAAATGATAAAAAACCATAAGAATACACATCCCCAAAAGGCTGTGAAATGAAAATGGCAGAAAAATTAGATACAAATGCATAACCTTCAGAGATTTATATTTTGAATTTAAACCATCCACATGGGAGATCCACTTTAAAATGGGCCTGCGGGTTCCTTTTTTCACTTTATAACTTTTGGAAAAATGTAAAATTTTCACATTTTTCTCCGCACCTCGACCCTTGAAAAATGAGCCTGATAGATGTCCTAAGGTAGGTCCCAAAGGAACCATGGCCAAATTCTACTATTTCACCTCTCTTTGGGTAAAGTGAAAATTTTCCAAGTTTCCCTCACATGACTCCGCCTTTCTTCTTTTAGCTTCAATGTGGGTCCCAGTGGAACCCCACTTCCTTTTACACTTTAGTTCCCTTTTTCACGAAAGGAAATTTTTCCAAATTTCCCCCAAAATTCTGCACCTTCGCCATTGACTGGAATTTTTTTTTGACTATCCTCTATCGGGCCCTTGCAAGACCATTTTGATGTTTTAATCCTTTTGGTGATAAGAGGCAAAAAATCCAAGTTTCCCCCAATGGTGCACTTCCCACCTTTTGACTTTTCAAATTGCCATGTGTCATAATGGTGCATCTTGAGATGGTTCCCAAAAGCCGAGACCTTGAATGAGCGCAGGCTCACCACGTGTCCTGATCTGGGAGAAATTTGTTTGAAGGCTTAAATCTTAGTGGAAGGTGCCATGTGTCAAGGTCTGAGGCAATCTCCTTTGGCCTGTTGAAAATTCCAAGCAAAATGCAAAGTGAGCGGAGGCCTCCAAGTGTCCTCCTAACACTTCTTTAAAACAAAACTCAAGGGCCAGTCCTCAAACATGCACAGTCCCTCCACATATCCTAGGCCTCTCAAAATATTTTGAAAAATACTGAGTATGGGAAAACCCAGTGCGGAAGCCTCCACATGTCTTCATGGCACAATTTCAAAATGGTGCCCAAAGCGGAGACTTGAACGAGCATGGGCTCACCACGTGTTCGTATAGCACCAAATAGTACTAGCTACCTTAAAAGTTTTTCTAAGTCTAGGAAAAGGAGCGAAAACCTCTACATGAGCTCCCGCCACAAATCAAAGGCCAAACCAAAAGAAAATATTCAAAAAATCAAAGTATCTTGTTGAGCTGTGTCCAACTAAAAGAGGCCACATTTCTGTTGATGCAAGGATGTAAATTTGACCAGGAGAAACACCCATTAAACTATAAAATGTAGAAAAATGACCATTTGAGCCCGAGATGAAATTTTCTTTAAGGACGGAGAATTTAGAAATGTTACAAGGCTCAAATACATTCCTCTGAGCTACATCCATTAATTTTTCTTCAAGTATTTAGGGAAAAAACAACAAGGACAACAAATCCCGACTATGGAAAGTAGAAATAGCAGGAGAGCCCAAGTTTTTAGATGAACAGAGAACAGGAGACCTAAATTATAGAGCCTCTCCAGATAAATAGAGAAATGAGGAAACAACTATGGATCCATATGTGATCCTTGGCCTAGGAATTGATTCATTACAGTAACAAAAGGAAGGCAAGAGACTTCTCAGGCACAACACGGGGAGATAATTTATGGAAGAGGTCGTAAATTGATAGATTTTCAATGGAAAAATGGGGTGAGACTATTTTTAGCACCAACAGTGCTTAGGTTTAGATATTAGGAATCCTCAAACCTTTCCTTGTGTCACCTCAAATATGCATATTTTGCGATTGATTTAAACATTGTATTTATGAAGACACCCTAAGGTGATGTCCAAATTATAGGCAATGATAGTTAGTGTATCAAGATTTGATGAGTAGATCATTAATATATACTTCAACGATTTTATGTATGAGGTTGAAAGATGTGTGTCTTAGCTCGTTGATATGTTGCACTAGTGTTTTTGAGTCCAAAGTGCATTTTTATAGAGTAGTAGGTGCCCCACTCTATAGTAAAGTGATTTGTAAACATCTAGCTTTGGAAATTTACAAGACCATAGAAGAAATTATAGTTCTACTTTCAATTTCAATAATGAAAGAATGTTTGAGGTAAGTGAAAATCTCTTTTTGCTTATAATTATTTGTAGTGAAGGGGAAAAAATTAAATGAACAAGACAACAAGATTTTTTATCCTGGAAACCCCCAATTTTAGGAAAACCAATCGTGAAGGGAAAATTTTATTTCATCCCACTTATATGTATTGACCAATTCAAAAGATACAAATTATAATAAGATGAAGGAAAGTAAACAATGTAAACACTTCCCCTATAATTTCTAGCTCTGTTCTCACACGCTTTACTCCTATAATTCAATTCCGTAGTGAATTCTTCTTTCTTACTTCTCCCATGAATCGATATCCAACTCCACTTTCTCTTCATGTATTAATAATTGATTCTCACGACATCTCATATAAGGGTTATACGAGAGGAAGAGACATAGTCCGATGCTCTAAATTAATGGTTTTTAATGGCTCCATTTTTATTATTTTTGTCTATAAGTGACAGGGACCATTGGTATCTAAATTAGTGGTTATGCAACTATCATAGTGGCTACGTAACAACCATTATGTGTAGGGGTGGTTACGAAAATGCTGGTGTGGTTATGTAACTACCTCTCTATAAATATGGGTTATTCTATAAGTCTATAGTATACTCTACATTTTCAAAATTTTCCTTTGTGTACTTGTTGTTTTGCGATGAAGTTGTGTTCTTTTCGGATCATTGTGAATCTTGCACCTCCCCTACTTAGGAGGCTTTTGGTCCCACAAAATATTAGTGGAGGAGTAGATGATGAAACAATTCCTTCACTTTCACCTTTGAGTACCATTGGGCCTACTTAGTGTCCTCCCTTTTAGTCCAACCTACTAAAATCTTATGGACCTCTCCTCATCTCCCTAATCTTTTGTTGGAGCACTACATCCTCCTCCAACTTTCCTCGTGAATCCAAAACTCGGTATTTGATGGAAGGTAGCAATTGAGACTCTTCTTCTTCATCAAGAATGGATGGATCATATAGGTGCAAGTTATCAAAATTTACTATTGAGTACATCCATATGAATGGTGGAAAATGAATGCTAAAGAAATTTTTCCAACCCAATCCAATATAATGAATGATCCATATCGTAGTGGATTTAGTTTCCTTTCTTATCCTTTTCATCTCTCCTTTCTCAAGTAAATCTCCATCTTGAATTTTGTGCTTTCTCTCTCTCTGTGTTGATCATGTTTAGCCTCATACTTGGCTTGAGATTTTTCAAATTATTCTTTCACCTTGGGATGGATTTGTTGGTTCCTCTAAATGAATTTTTATTCTCTTTTCACCTCTAAATCACGTATCTTCCCTTCTTCATGCTACCCAAGTGCTATGTCGATTGAATTTGTAGGTAGATATACCAACCATGCTTTAAATAGTGACTTAATAGTGGATTTTGCACTAACTAGTTGTAGGTATGCTAGATGTAGGCTAAGGAATCATCCCAAGTCCATGGATGTATGCTATTATATCGTATTTGTTTAGCTACACCAAAGTCTTGTTTACCATTTCCATTTTCCATTTGTCTTTGGGTGGAAGGTTGTACTCCTCTGTACCTTTGTTTCCATCTTGTCCCATAACATAGTACAAAAATTGCCCAAGAACCTGGAATCTCTGTCGAAACAATATATTTCGGCAAGCCAAAATTCATGCATACATTAGTAAAGAAAATTTCAGCTTCCTCATGTGTTTTTATTATCTTTTTCATGCCATAAAAACACACATATCACTGAATCTATCTGAACAACATTTAGATAATCATGTCCATTTTTATACATAGGTAGTCCTCCTACAAAATCCATAGAAATATCTTCCCAAGGATGAGTAGGGACCGGTAAAGTCATATATAAACCTTCCTTCCTGATTTTATCCTTGCTTGTAAAATAAATTTTACATCCTCTTATGAATTTAGATATTTATTCTTGCATATTGGGCCAATACACATACCTTTACAAGTGGGATAAGGTTTTACAAACATCAAAATGTCCCACTACTTTTGAGGTAGTTTCTTTCCACATCGACATAATCCTTTCTTCTTTTGACACGAAATCTTTTCCCATCGGTAGAGCATCCCATATTTGAGATATCAATTTTCAATACCCATCCTTTCACCCCCTTGTGACTACAACTCCTGCTATGTCACCCCAAAATCTTTTTCTTGAGCATATGCCTCCCCATTAGCTTCATTCGTGAAGGGATCAATCTAAGAGATAATGGACAAACAAGCTATTTTCTCTTGTGTGGGAAACCTAAATAGCATATCTCCTACCAAATTTGTGTTACCTTTCTTATACTTGATCACCAAATGAAACGTTTGGATGAACCTCATCCACTTGTAGTGCCTTGCTTGCAGAAATTTAGACTATGCTTATAAATACAAGAGAGGTTTTCGGTGAGTTTGCAAAATAGTTTATTTTCCCAACAAATAATGTTTCCATTTCTTTATTTCCTGAACTAGTGCATACATATATTTATCATAAACATAATATCCTCTAATGCGGAAGTGAAAGTTTCTAAATGATAGCATACTATCTTATCTACCTATAACAACACTGCTCCCATAGAAAAATCATTGACATATGTCACTACTTCAAAGGGCTTATGCAAATTAGGAAGAGAAAATACCAGAGCATGACTAATCTTGTATTTTAACAACTCAAAAGCATAATATTTTTCCTTACCCCAAACAAAACCCTTAATCTTGGTGGCCGTTATGTGTAGAGGTGTTGCATAATGGGAAAGCCCAAAATGAAATTCCTCATCTATTGTATTGGTCCCACAAAATTCTCTTCTTTGTGGCTCCCATTAGTGTTGGCCGGTTGGTGATGGCTTCCACCTTATTTAGATCCACTCATATCTCTCGTCCTCCACAAATGACTATTTGGAGAATTCACACTTCTTCATATTACATAACAATTGTTTCTCTCGATAACTTGTAATACTTGCTACAAATGTGTTAGATTATCCACCCATGTGGCACTAAAAATAATGATATCATCCAGATATACAATGACACATGAATCCATGAATTCTTAATACATCATTCATCAACCTCGTAAATAAAGAGGGTGCATTACATAAACCAAATGGAAGTACTAAGCACTCATACAATCCCTATTTTTCTTTGAAGGAAGTCTTCCATCCTCCTCAATCCCGACTTGGTGATAAGTCGACTTAAGATCCAACTTTGTGAAGAAATTTGCATGTTGAAGTGTTAGGAAATAATTAAATTAGTGTTCACGATTGATTAGTGGGTAACGTAATATTTATGTTAAATTGTTAGTTTTTTGGGTGGGTGTTTAACAAGTTATTACGAGTTCTTGGAAAAACTCGTAGATTTGTTGTAAGGAGATAATTAAGGACTCGTCCTATATATTTGCATGTGTGATTGTAAAATACATCTCGAATGAATCAATTGAAGATCTGATTTTTAATATTATTCTGGTGTATAATTTGTGCTCCAAATTTAAGTAAATTGAACCAGATCTCACATCTGGTATCAGATCAGGCAGGTTTGTTACAAGGAGAAGACTTAGAAAACACTATGTTTATATTTGGATCTGATTGAGTTGTTGAGGAAAGGAAACATAACAATGGCATATTGTTCACTATTAGAGTTCGTGGGAAGAACATGTGAATACATCAGGGCGTGTCTTTCCTTTAGGCAACCTAGGCAAATAGCCTAAGGTCTTTGAAAAGGGAGGGCGCCACTTTCTTTAAAAAAAATTCTAGGTGGAAAGATATTAAATATATTCAAATTGAAACCATTTAGAATGCTCTAAAATTTTACTATATCCGTGGACCGTGAATCTTGCTTCCGTGAATCTTGCTTCCATTTATGTGATCGCTGAAATCTAAATCTTAATTTACTCAGCTATTTTTTTGACAGTCAGTTGTTTTTTGACAGCAATGACAACGTTGTTTACAAATTATATATTTATTATTTATAGACAGTAGACTATATTTATTTAGCAAGTTTTTTCTTTAAAAGTTTTAAGTGCGAGAGACTAGAGTCATGAGACTTGACATTATTCCAAGTTTTCAACCGTGCCTCGGCTTGTTGCCGCTTAGGATTTATTTTGGCGTGGAAACTTGAATAATGGACTTGGTAATTATGCATTGTAATTTGTGACTCGGACTATAGACGAGAGACTCGAGACGGTGAGGTGGCTAAGCAGTGACTCAGTGAGTAGCTTCGCCTTCTATGATTCTAATATCTATGATCATTGATGGACTTGGTGTATTGTATTTGTGACTCACTCAGACTTAGAGTGTACTACTATAGACAGAGACACTGAGGGCCGAGGCGGTTGAGTAGTGAGACACTGAGACCTCAGACTGTGAGCAGCTTCTATGATTCTATTAGACTATCAATAATCAAGTATCAGAGATTCACTGATTCAGTCTTTCAGATATATGTGTTGTGAGTTGTGCAAATGCAGATTACAGTCATTGTGTATGCTCTAAATTGATTGAAAAATATCATATTCTCCAGCGTGACTCCGAATCTCCTAGCCTGTGGCTATAAATTGCAATGTGCGCTTGCATCAGATGAAAACAAAGTCCAAAGCCGCAAAGCCTAAAGTTCCTTTTAAATCAAGTTGAACACCGGATCTGGTAGATCATTATTCGTCTTGGGGGAAGAACATAAAGCTAAGTTATCAAACCCTAACTGCTCTAGCATCTTACATTTGATGTTGCATTAATTTTGTTCTCGATTGCATCAATTATATTATTACATTTTGATTTAAATTTTTAATTATTTTTATTATGTAATTGTTATTGATTGTATTTATATTATTTCACTTTTGGAATAGTATTGTCATTGATTATAATTTATAGCATCATTAATACATTATCAACAAGTATTCGGGTAGTTATTGTAACTTGATAATTGTTTAGTTCAAATGGATAAAACTAAAAAATTAAGTACTTCAACTTATTTACACTTTCCTAAGTGCCTCAACTTATCGGTGGGAAATTTTATTAAATTTTTTGGATGGAATTTGTCCCGTTGTAAAATCTCTTTCTGAAACAAGATGGTCAGCTAGAGCTGATGCAGTTAAAGCACTTTTCTTGGGATATAGTAAAATTCAAGATGTTTTCCTAAATATAGCACAAGACAAAAATCAAACAACTACCACGCGACATGAAGCAAAGTGTATTCACGAAAAACTAGACAAGTTAGAAACTTGTGTGATGTGTTGTATTTGGCATAGTATTCTTGAAAGAATGGATGCAACTAGAAAATATCTACAAAAGGTAGACATTGACTTAACCATGGTTGTGACTCAGTATAATTCATTGATAGATTATATTCAAAATATTAGAGAGAATTTTGATACATATGAGCAACATGCTAAGATCATTAGTGGAAAAGAAGAGTACGAAATTGATAATAAAAGAAAAAGAAAAAGAAAAGTTCTCTTTGATGAAACGAGAGATGTCGAAATTCAACAAACAGGAAGGGATCGTATGAGGGTGGAGGTATTTTATGTTATTATAGACAACTTAATAAGGGAATTATCAAGAAGAAATGAAGCATATAGTGTGTTAAATGATAGGTTTGGATTTTTGAACAATTTAAAAGATCTTGATAATGAGACAATATTGAAATGCTCTAATTCTTTAGTAAAAATATATAACACAGACTTGGAAACCTCCCTTGACATTGAATGCATCCATTTCCAGGCATTAGCAAGACGTGAAAACTTGACAAGTATATCATCAATGTCAAAATATTTAAGAAAAAGTGGACTAGACACCACGTTCCCAAATCTAGATGTTGCAATACGAATGTTTCTTTGCATTCCTATTGGAAATTATAGTTCTGAGAGAGCATTTTCCACTCTAACAAGAGTAAAAAGCAATTTAAGGTCAACAATGGGTGAAACTAGATTGAATAGCCTTTCTATTTTGACAATTGAACGCGACATCGCTACAACAATAAATTATGATGATGTCATTGATAGTTTTGCTATGGAAAAGGCAAGAAAAAAACCTTTATAGCTTTAATAAAATGTGTCAAGAGTTATACTAAGTCTATAATTGTTTAAAAACATTCACATATAGGTGGGTCATTGGTCCCAGTGGGAGGGGGTGCACGCTCCGAGTACTGCCTAGGGCGCTCAGAAACCTTAATTTGGCCATGATCATAGAAGCTGCTCACGGACTACAGTCTAAGGTCTCAATGTCTCACTATTCAACCGCCTCAGCCCTCGGTGTCTCTCTCTATAGTAGTACACTCTAAGTCTGAGTGAGTCACAAATACAATACACCAAGTCCATCAATGATCATAGATATTAGAATCATAGAAGGCGAAGCTGCTCACTGAGTCATTGCTCAGCCACCTCACTGTCTGAGTCTCTGTCTACAGTCTGAGTCACAAATTACAATGCACAATTACCAAGTCCAACATTCCAGTTTCCACGCCAAAAATAAATCCTAACTGGCAACAAGCTGAGGCACGGTTGAAAACTTGGAACAATGTCAAGTCTGCGACTCTAGTCTCTGCACTTAAAACTTTTAAAGCAAAAACTTGCTAAATAAATACAGTCTACTGTCTATAAATAATAAATATATAATTTGTAAATAGCACTATCATTGCTTTGTCAAAAACAATTGACTATCAAAAAAATAGCTGAGTAAATCAAGATTTAGATTTCAGCGATCACATAAATGGAAGAAAGATTCACGAAAGCAAGATTCACGGTCCACGGATATAGTAAAATTTTAGAGCATTCTAAACGGTTTCAATTTGAATATATTTAATATCTTGCCACTGGAATTTTTTTTTTTTAAAGAAAGTGGCACCCTCCTTTTCGGTGCCTAGGCAACCGCCTAGGTTTCTAGGCAAGACACACACCCCGATCGAGTACTACAAAGTTGAGCCACCGAGGATAAGATATTCGTTGGTCTGTAGAAATTTTAACTTGCTTCACTTAATGCTTTGGAATGCCAAACTAGAATGTAGAACAAATACGAAAAGTGTAAATATACTTCTTGTATAATCAAATAAACAAATAATGTTTCCTCTTCGTGGAGAAATAAATAATAGTGCATGCCTTTACTTTCACATTTCCTTTTCACTGAAACACCATTAGAGGATAATGTCCGCTATGATACCATATCTTGGAACTCGGAGATCAAACCGGAAAAATTGATATTCAATTTCGATTTTCTATTAAAACATAAGCTGTTACATGGGTATTAAATAGCCATGGAGGTAGGGAAACTACCTCCTACAAACTAGGAGGTTATAACCCGTTTATAATAATACGGGTATAACCAAATAACCAAAATATATTTTACTAACAAATAACATGTGTATATATATTTTTATAACAATATATACGACTAACAATATTACAAATTACAAACAATGAATTATATTTACCCTGTGGTAAATATCTTCACAACATCAATAATGTGAGCACTAATAAAGATTTCCTAACATAAACCATACTAGATAGCATAGAAGACAATACATTGATCCATACTACATAACATTAAGGACAACCCACTTGAATATAACATATAATCATGAGGTTTACTCAACAAAAGAGAAACAAAGAAATCATAGGAGTATATCAACCAAAGTGAGCACAAAATCATGTTTTTCTTCCTCCCAAAGGAGGAAAAAATAGAACTAGTGTCACTCCACCAAAGGAGGACTAAGTGTCCCATATCAAAGTGAGGTTGGGTCACTCCATGGTCCTAGACACATAGAGCCCTATCACCTCCAAAATCAATGACATGTCATCTACAGCCCAAGTATGCATTCATGAAACCTTAGGCATACCTCATATGATAAGAGAACACAACATGAACAAGCTAGGACCAAATCACAAACAAGAATGAAAAAGCATGTAACAACCTTGATGACAATTAAGCCAAGTTGCCTCCAGGAGAAAAAAATAAAGCTCCAAGTCACCAAAAAGAGATAAAATACATGAAATCTCAACAACAAAAAGAAATGGCTAAGTAGCCACATTGAAACCATAAAAATATCACAATAAATCCAAAATAACAAGAAGTTCTTAGAAGAATTTTTATAAACCAATTAAATAAAATGTTAGTCCTAAAAATAAAATAAAAGTTTACAAATATAACTCAAGAAAACCCCACATCACAATTAGTACACAACCTTTTTTGGGATTCTTGTAGGGTACTAATCATTGAGTGTGCATCTTGGTATATAGATATAATATGTATCCAATAAGATATATGTCATGATCTATGCTCTCCCAGATGGAAATACCTCTCCAAATCACTAGAAACTATCAATATTTGTTGCCAATGTCAAATTCCATACCAAAATTTCATAACGACTACTTCTATCAAACTCAAGAGCAACTAACCCATCTCCTGCTAACTACCAATATATCTCCTAATAACATCCCTTTAGTACTACTATCCAAAAAGGTACCAACCTAATTTAATGTGATAAAATTTTAAATTTCGTTTAGATTTGACACAAGTACAAGTCCAAAACACAATTTGGGGACACACTAATTAACATGCTCATCAAGAGCCACTTACCTAGCACGAATGGTGGACAAGGGAACTTTAAAATGAATCCCCATAAAATTACAATTGAATTGAGACGAAATTCAATCCATGCACTCAAAACCAATGACACAAGAATCATTAACAATTAATCCCAAAGGTTGCGAGTTTCAACCTTTCCTCCGATACCAACTGTAATGTCCACTATTTTACCATGCAAAATGTAATCGGAAAATTGGTAATTTTGTTTTGTTTTATTAATAATTGTAACACTAAAGACACTAGCGCATCTCACTACACAAAAATAACAATAACACTTTCCTTTATAATAAATAAACATACCCAAGGTGTACCATCATAGTTTTTCATGCACCGCATGTTTTTTTATTTTGGAGTAATATCCCTTTAGAAACATAGTTACATCCTCGGTGAGAGATCCTTCACACAATCCTAACACATATGCAAAGTTTGAAGAGACGATTTATTATATACTACAATTATGCATATATGAAGTCCTCTTGGTGTAACACTAAAATTTGTTTACATTACCTTTCTAACATAAAATTGTAAGTCATTCCACAAACACAAATAATGAAGAAAACTCATGTCATAACATATGTGTGTGTCTCAATTAATTGAGGAGTGTTTTAATCAGTTCACTTTAAATTTTGAATGAGATTTATTCCACCAAATATGGATAAGGAGGATTAACTACCTACTTAGGAATATGAAAGTACTCTCCGTTAATCCATTAAGCGTCATTTTCACCTAATATTCCTTGTAACCTTGGAAAACTTACCCTATTTGATCCCCCAAGTATGGCATAAGAATTTCTTTGGGATGTTACACATATCA
Source organism: Taxus wallichiana var. yunnanensis (assembly GCA_018340775.1). Classification (NCBI taxonomy): domain Eukaryota; kingdom Viridiplantae; phylum Streptophyta; class Pinopsida; order Cupressales; family Taxaceae; genus Taxus; species Taxus wallichiana. Next base: position 586,089,129 of record CM031242.1, on the reverse strand, counting down.
AGTATCTATGATAATTTACCACTACAGTCACAATTAGTCCAATTTGTTAGATTCCTCAATTAATAAAGTTCCTCTAGTGCCAATGTATTTCATATATTTATGGAAATAAAGTGAAAGTAAAAAACACAATGCAAAAGAAGAGGGAGATGAGGTATTCCAACCATAACTATGCACCTATTACACGAATAACATTTTATTCTTCTAATCCATTGGTAAATAATAGGGGTTAATGATAACCAAGGTTCATGAGCACATTCATTCCATGAACGAGGTGACCTTATCAACCAAAATCACTCATATGAGCATAGTCTAATACAAATAAAAAGGGACTACAAGAAGGAAATATTGAGTTCTTAACAATCATTCATATAGGTCTCAAGATTTAGATTTTTCATTAGATTTCATTGTGTTAACACACCATGTTGTCCCACTTATAAAAATCATCAAACCATCCATTATCATTTACAATTTATGAGTTTCCTCATCTTTGCGTTATCTCATCAAGAGTAATTTCCTTTAATTTTATTTGTATTATAATCATGTTTGCATTTTATTCACTAGATAACATTCGAGGTGTTTATGTTGTAAGAGACCATACATTTTTGAGGTTCTTCTCTTTAACTTGTTTTCTTTCTAGCTTTACATTGTGTAGTTAAATAAATCATTAAATTTGTTTAAAAGACAAAAGTAAAGTGATGAACCTTTAGTTTCCCATTTAGATATTTAGGAGCTCCAAAGGGTATAGTCCCACACAAGAAGTTTGTTTCATTATTATTTGACCACCCAAGTATTAGAAGACATATTACAAGAGAGAGAAAATACATAAATAGCAATGTAAGGTTTCCTTAGCACAAAATTCCAAGAAGTACGAAATATACATCAACATTTCATCCTATTAAGATGTATTGATACTAATTTCATCTTGATTCAAAAGGAACATGACCCTCCATGGGTAAGCAATAGGGAAAAATGGTATTCTAACCTCATGAAGGTTTCACACCTAATGGTTTTCCTTTATTAATTATTTGAAGAGACAAAAGGACGATTCTATTAATTCTTCACCCATTATTTCTTGTGGTAAAATTTTTACGAATATTCATATTTAGCTCACATTACCTATAACCCGTGACTTTTTTTTCTAGAGTTGAAAGTCATTCATTCCGTGATTGTTGGATTTGGTAATGGGCATTATGGGTAGGGAATGTTTTTCTTAAGAGGAAATTAAGATAGCCATGCACAAATTACAATTAAAATGGATTTATAGCACACTTTAATGGAACAATCACTTTAGTAATGTAATTTTTTTATCTTGTGTACAACCTAGATGAGCAAAATTGCTAGAGGTAACATATTCTACTTTGGGGTAAGGAAGGGTTAACCAAAGCTATTTTATCAAGGATACACAAATACCATGATAATTACCTATTGAATGTCATTGCAACATCTAAAAATTAATTATTAGCATTCCTATCTACAAATTACTATTAAAATAGTTCACTAAATTTGTTATGTGGGAACCTAGGATTTCTTATTCAAGGTGGAAAACGGTTATAAAAATATTTGATATAACTGTCACAATTCATACTATTAATGAAAAATCATTTTCTTGACATCCTTACAACAGAAATAATTTTCAAATTTTACCTCACTACCCTAACAATATACAAAATTACAAGGATTCGCCATAAAAATAAAAAAATTATGAGTATTCGCCATAGTCCTTTTGGAGCGAAAGGCTAAAATAAAAAATTGATTTGCTAGCCTGCAAGGAAGAAAATGGAGAAAAATGGTCAAGGCCCAAGGACCATTTTGAAGCTGCCACATGTCATGGTGGAATGGCAGAGGTGCGGAGCTGTTTGGGAAAATTTTCCAAAATCTAAGAAAGGGCAAAAGGCAAGAAATGAGCCCATGATCCCATCAATGAACCAGGTGATGCATCTGTCACTCGGGAGAGCAGAGTGCGGGGAAATTTTGGGAAATTTTCCCAATGAAAAATCAAAAGGAAAAAGAAAAGTTTGAGCCCATGATTCCATCGGTAAACTAGGAGGTGCCACATGTTCTAGAGCGGTGGAGGCATGGAGATTTTTGGGAAAATTTTCCAAAAGGGAAAATTTTAAAGTTTGACCCCGCCGACCCAATTTTGACTCTGTTTTTGCCATTTTTTCCCTAAATCTTCAAAGAGGCATAACTTTCGATCCCGAGCTCATATTTTCACGTTCTTTATATCATTGGAAATCTAGTGAAATTCTCCACATGTTGGACCCCTCAATTTTGGATTTTGGTGAAGATTCATGGGAGAAAATTGGAAAAACGTCTCTAGCACTAGAAAAGGCAAAAAATCAGATTTCCATCTACCAGATTTAATGAGGTATGGGAAATTTATTGTCTTACGGGATTGAATGCATTGGGAAGTGGATTTTTAGAGGTTCCCTTGCTATTTTAATGAATCTTGTTGGTGGTTGGAGATCTCAAATCAGATTTTCCTCGTTTTCTCCTTTCTTCCATTCTACTTCATGGTTAAAAGCCAGTTTTGGCTCATTTTGTAATGTTGGATGTTCTTGCTTCTGCAAGCTCTTATTTCCTCCTTAGTAGGTGGATTTGAAGGAGTTTCAGACCTCCCATGGAGATTATAGCTCGTTTTTACTTTTTCTATTGCAATGTATTGTATCAATTCTGGAACTGACAATACATGCTCTGTGATTGATTTTCCAATCCTCTCTTGCATTGGTTTGTTTCCTTCTGATCTTTCATTGTATTTTGGAAAATTTGTGCATGTTTTGATGCTGCATCCTTATGATATGTGTCTATTTTTGGAAATAATGCGGTCCATCACTCCTTTGGTGTATCACTGATCTTTTTTTGCTTAGCGTTGTTTTTCATTTCCACGTTTTCTCTTAACCCCTCTCCTTGGTAGTTTTAGAGTAGGAATTTTGAATTAGAACCTCTGCAAGAATTACATGCATACACCTAAACAGAGGAGTAAGAACCAAATTCAATCTAGAGATTTTTATCAATTTGCAAGGTCATGTTGTAAATATCTCCCCCACGTAGATATAGACAAGCAGAAGAATATGGAAATCAAAGAAACTTAGAGCCCGATATTTATTGCGTCACAAATATGGATGCGCCCATGGCGCAGGTAAAGGGCGTAGGTAAATGAGTGTCAACACAAATATGGATGTGCCCATGGCACAGGTAAAAGAGTGTCGACACAAATATGGATGCACCCATGGCGCAGGTAAGAGAGTGTCAACACAAATATGGATGCGCCCATGGCGCAGGTAAATGAGTGTCGACACAAATGTGGATGCGCCTATGGCACGTAAGAGGTGATAACATGAAGATAGATACACCCATGGCGCGGGTAAAAGTCACACGACAGAGAGTGTCAACACAAAAATGGATGCGCCCGGCGCAGTAAAAGTCACACGGCAGAGAGTGTCAACACAAAAATGGATGCGCCCATGGCGCAAGTAAAAGGCACAAAGTACAAAATGTCGACATGATAGAAATCACGCCTTGGCACATGTAAGGGTATGTCACCATGAATATGGATGCACCTATGGCGCACCTTCGGGAGGCACAACATTCGAGCGCCGACGAGAAGCGGACCACGACCCAAATATTCGAGACGGCCATAAATTTTCACAGGAGCTTGAATTCATGCAAGGTTAGACTTTTGGGAAGCTTACGAGGTCATTTGGGTGGGAACAAGTTCTGAAAAATGCAAAATATAGTTTGCCACTTTTTGGGTTTGCTAGGGTTCTCACCTACCACCATAATGAGATAAATTAAATGCAACCTAGAGGTGGTTGGGGTAGATTTGGATTTCCTCTCTTCCCTCTCTCATTCTTCCTATAAATTGTAAGGAGGGGCTTCTTTCTAAAGGTTGACATTCTTGTTTTCCCCTCCTTCTTCTCTTTGTCGGTGAATTTTTGGAGTTCAAACCTCCCATCTAAAACTGTAATGCAACTTTGCCTCTTGGCATTTTGTAGTGTATTGTATCAATCTTTGGAGCAAATAATGCATGTCTGTGGATGATTCTCAACCCTTTATGTGTTCATTTGCATCCTCCTGATCTTTCACCGGAAATCTAGTTATCTCGTGCGTGATCTTGCATTACATTTTGATGGTTTGTGTTTATTGGCAAGACAGGTGTTCTTCATTCCTCGGTGCATCACCTTTGTTAGTTTAGGTTTATTTTTATGCATCTTCTTACCCTGTCTCCTTGGAAAGTTAGATTAGGTTTTTGAGTAAACCCTCTGCATTTTTATGTGTGCATCTAAATAGAGGAATAGGAACCGGCCTTCATCCGGAGAGCTTTTCCGATTTCGCAAGGTCCCACACTTGGGAAAATCTCCATGTTATGCAATCGCACTAAGAGTCTCAACTAATCGAGTTGTGGATGTTTACGGATGTTGTGATTCACCATCAACAGTCCCACACTTAGAGAAAACTCAATGATGTGCATTCACACCAAATGACTTGCCTTAGAAAAGTAGATCCATAACTCATTTGGGGGTGCTATGAATTTGCACTAAAAGGTATCATAACATGTTGTTGGGATTAGCGCTAATCTATATTTATAATTTACTACTTCTCTTGGTTCATGATGTTACAAGTTTCATGCGTAAGGTTCACTCTGGTTATTCCATACGTGTGTTTTATACATTGAGTTAGTTTTATTATGGGTTTATCTTGTTCAAATGTTGTTGGCATGCTTGGTTCATGTTTTTGTGGGGTTTTCATGTAAGTTATAGAGTTTTTTGTAGGTTCCTTATTGTAAGTTAAGTATTCAGCATTTGAAATAATCATTTTTAAATGTTTTAGAAGGTGATGGAAGGATATTTTTCTGCCCAACTCGGCCCCATCTTGTTAAGCTAAGAAAAAAGTTATCCCATCTCGCATATGAGTTAGCTACATTGGATCTCCAGCTCACTCTCTAGTACTCTACATATTTCTTTGATAGTGAAGGCTCATCAATATCCTTGTTTCCTTGGATGTGCACTATATCTATGTCATCGAGGGTGTACCCCATCTAACTCGGGTTTCTTGAAAAGTCTTTGACCCACGTTTTTGTTACCTTGTGCATTGGCTCCAATTTGGTTTTCACTCACCATTTCATGTTAGTGACCCATGTTAGTGCTCTTTATTTGTAGCTCATTCTTCACCATCTATTACCTCATTCCATTTGGCCCTAGTTTTGGCTTCACGTTTTTACCCTTAATGCATTGGTCTTTTGGATTTGCTCCCATTTCACCTTTGTACATCGAGTCTCATTTTCATTTCACCTAAAATTATGTCGAGCACACCATTCAACATTTCATACAATCCCACAAAACATATCTCATGTAACTCACATTATTCCTAACACGTACTACACCAACCCAACTCACACATGTGGCCCTCCCATTGAATCAATTATTACATACTTGATGCACATTTCTCATTTGACGCATTACGAACATAACTCTTCATGGTTCCTTCAATTCTCGCCTCACTCATAATTTTGATGTTTCGACTCGCCCTTATGGCTTGACACCTAACACCACGTCAACTCGTAAGCCTTCCACATAGCATGTTCCCCCATTACGTAACTCACCTACCCCTAGTAGGCACAACTCAATGTTCCCTTAACCATCTCTCCATGCGACATCCATCTCACCCATGAACTCGTGCACCAACTCACCGACCCAACCTGGTTACCTCTCCATCCTTCCCGATGCATCTTGCCCCTAACTTGCAAGCCAACTTTCCCAGTTGAGATGGCTCACCCTTGAGCCAAAACACCCCTCTTCACCCTCTTTTGCATTATCTCCCATTTTTTTCATTTTTTTAATTAGAATAGGAATATCTAAGATAAATTAATTTAAATTTATCACTAGGGGGAGTATCCATTTTTTGGATTCATTATAACATTATTGGGGATTTTCATGACAATTTTTCTAGCTTGTCATTATTGTAGTGCTCTTATTTTAATACAAAAATCATCACATTCACCATGACCTTATAGAAAGAGAGCCCATATTTTACGATGTGAGATTCCTTCTCTCATGTTGAACATTGTTTGTACCCTTGTTCTTTCTTATGCCCTTTTGTGAATGTTTATGTTATGTTCATATGATTTTTACTAAGACTTATTCTCACCTCCACTCTTTCACGATTTTTCACCTACTAAAAGAAGATTCAGAAATTTCCTCGTGTCACACACCTTATTGTAATCAATTTACTAATAAAATTTCATTAACAATGGGGTTATCATTGTTCTTGAGTGTTGATTGCTCACGTGTGCATTCTCGACCGAGTTTGATGTCATGCAACTTTGTGTGTTCTCAACCCTTTTCCTCATGCATTCTATGCTTTTTGAGGACTCACCATGGAGGATAATTTCTTAAGATTCGAGATATATAGGATTACATCTCAACCTCTGCCACGTCTTGTTGCTAGAGATAACTATACATCATGGAATGCTTCTATTGAACATTAATTTTCTCATAAGGGAATTTATCTCTTCATGTATAGGCATGTTCCTGCACCCATTGATCCTTAACATATTGAAGACTATCTCAACATATGCAACCATGTTGTTGGTCACTTAATACATGTCATGTATCCATACCTCTTTTCTTTCATCTAGCTCACTCGGATCCTCACCACACCATCTTGATCATCTTTAAGTCATGTTTTGAGACCCTTTAAAGAATGTCATTGTTGCTTCTAATGATACAATTATCTCCACTTCCTCTTCGTCGATGATAGTTCTAATGACATAGACTCGCTTACCTTTATCCCATATGATGAATATTTTACTTCTAGCTATGATAATGAGAGTAATAATGAGGAATCCACTCTTCCTCTCAGCTATCCTTCGTGAGTATGTTTACACCCTCTTATCCAATCAAACATCGCGAAGTATTGTTCTTAGCCTCATACAATCATTATATTTGATTCCTTTCCACTTCCAATTTTTGATACCCTTTCCACTCCTCATACTTCATGGATTGATGTTTCATACATGTGAGATATCACTCTTCTATTTATCGAGCTACCCTTTTGGGATGAGTATCTCCAAACCTTCATCGTCTCTTTGTAGTGCCTATTCTGAAGTAGTACATGGATTTTCTCATCCTTCTTCAATTTTTTAGAGGATTCCTTCATCTCCTATGTTGGTATTTCCTCTTTTGAGAATATTATAACTTCCACTTTTTTAATGGCCATCAATGATCCAACATTTCTTATTGATTCTCTTTATATTGTTTTGGGGGTTGTTATTTTTCCTTCACTTCACTTGGGAATCCTTTCGCAAATGTTCCCCTTTAACATTCTAACAGCTTATACTCTTGTGGCATTACCTTCAGTTCTTGTGCAGGTCATTTTCTATACCTATGTCACATTCTAATGTAAAATATTTAGAGTTCTTTAGAATTATGCCTCCACTTCAGTCATGGAGTGGGTAGACTTCTAGTACTCCATTTATGTCTTTCCCAAGTGTAGGAACATTTTTTAATGTGGTTAGATATTATTCATTTTATTGGTTAAGGAACACATCATCGAAACTCTTCTTGGAGACTTCATAGAGTTGTAGATTTTAGATCTGGCTATGGATTCTTATGTAGTTCCTTTTGTCTCCTTTATATTCTCTACTCTTCTTCTTCTAGATAAATTTCCATTTGTGCATTGGTACCTTATTAGACATTCTATTTCCAGGACCTTGTTCATGCATCCCTCATGGATTGTTATGGGATTTTTCAATCTCTTATTGGTGATGTTTTTCCCACAAGATTTTACTCCGCTACTTGAGTTCCTTGTTCATGGGTACCTCATCAAAGCTTAGTTTCGGGAACCATCTCTCATTTGTCACTTGCCACCTCATCCTAAGTTACGATGATGTGGAGTGTTGGCGTTTTCATTTTCCACATTAGGTGGTGAGTCATCTCACTTAGGTGATGTCATAGGTCTAAGGTATCATAGGGGTTATGACAGATTTTTCATACGCATTAGTGTGTGTTAGTACATCATACAAGAGTTATTTTCCATTTAAAGAATGTAAATCCTTTTATCCACTTAAGGAGGTATGATTACTATGCATTCGGGTTATACAACATCCTCTATATACCCATTTATATTCTTTTTGATCTATGGTGGAATGAGATGAGAAGGCATTTTTACATGCCCTTTCATGGTTGAATGATTTCTCCCCATGGAACTTCATCATGTTGTCAAAGTGTAACTTGGTTATTGTTCATGTTATCTTGCATTATCCTTGTTCTTGCATTTCTTCTTTCTGTCATGGCGGACACTTGTTCACATCTATTCGTCACGATTGCATCAATTTAACATATTTCGTAAAGACCGTAGGTATACAAAACCCCCTTACAATAAAATATTCTAAGATGATCATAACCAAACTAAAGATTAACTATGAATTTCCTATAAAAATAATAGAAGTATGAAATGACGAAACTTCATTTCTTATTGGAGTGCAAAATTTGTGAGCCAAAATAACATAGAATTATTAAATCACATAAGTGGTCTAATGCTGCAATATTGATGAAGAGAGCACTAGATTAGTGACGAAATTTTGTCAAATGACTATATGCAATCATTCTATTGGTTGATGTGGTATCCCACATCATCATTTAACATGTTTAAGGAATCATTTCCTCTCGCATGATTTGAGGGGTATTTTACATGTCTAAGAAAATTTGTGTTTTATTAAATTTTTCAAGAGTACAATCGACAATTATCATGAAGTCTCAAGTTCATTTTTTTGTCATTTGGGAGGTTGTCGTTATCCTAACCCATTATCTAAGTTTTTATTTTAATAATAATTTTTACCAAGAGAGATTAACATTCAATATAAATCCTTTAAATGTGAAGCAATAAAGAAAATTCAACATTTTCAAGTACAACATATTTCTGAAATTTATACTTTTATTCATTTTAATTTTATAACTACCTAAAAAAAGAAAAATATAAATGTAAATACATGGTATAGTGGAAAGAAAACCATGCCTCGGTGTGAAGATATTACAGCTTGCATGAGGATACGAGCATGAGGGTCCTGTAAATTCTTAACCAAGATTCAAAGAATTATAATACTTCAATGAGTTAAAAAGAGTTAGTTCAATATTTTTATCTAGAACAATGTGTGATATAGAATGCTCCACATTCTTCAATCCATACAAAATTACTTGTAAAAATGCCATTTTTTGAAAAAAATTGTATTTCTCTTTCTCTAATTTAAATGTAGATTTCATGATGTCACTAATACAATGGAGATGCTTATTTTCTCTTAATACTCTTCCCAAAAAACAATTTGAGTCAACAAGGTCCTTCAAGTATGAGTTGGATGTACACAAAAAGCAGCCCATCTCCTTAATTTATTATAACTCCAATTTTATTTTATTTATGCCTCAAAGTGTAGAGTTGATGTAATTAATGGTGACTCGGGTACAAAAGAGAAATATCTCAAAAATAAGAAGAAGAGTCAAGAAGAGGGAGAGGAGAGGAAATAAAATATGTAATGAATGAATCTAAACTCTAGAACTCTAGGAAGTCTCCAATAAGAGTTTTGATGATGTCATCATCTACCTCTAGATTAAAGAAGAGCCACACACACCGAACTATGTGCATGTCCTTTGGAAGGATAGAAATGACATATTATAAGTCTACCCACTCCATGGAGGAAAATGAAGTCGAAGCATGAAGAACTCTAAGTTTTGTCCACAAAAGTGTGACATAGGTCTAGCAAGATATCCCTAAGGAATCGAAGGTAATGTCACACGCGTAGAACTATCAGAGTGGGAATAAAGAACACCCACATAAAGGATATCTAAGTGATGTGAAGGTATCAAGACAATCACCACAATAGAGAAGGTATCCACAAGAGAGGGTGGATAAATGAAGAGCTTAGGAAAAGTGGAAGTGATAAGAGTCCTTGAAGAGGCACTTCCAACAACAAAGATGATGAACTCCTCAAAAACACCAAATAAAGAAGGATGATAAACTTTTAGTGCATCACAAGTAGACTCTACAAAAATATGACAAAGGTTTGGTAGATACTAATCCCAATGAGGGGGATCAACAAATAAAAGAATGGTTTCAAATAGGTATAAGTCATCCAATGAAGCTAGAGGATAGTAGGAGATTTCCCAATGTCTCGATGAGATGGGAGAGGTGTCCACACTCTCTAAAAAGGTGAGATATGGAGGAGATATGTCCTGAATAGTACTCTCTACATCAAAACTTGGATCACAATCCTCGTCAACAAGAAGAACCAAGTGAGTATATGTCGGTGGAATGACCATCACACAAAGAATAAGAGGAGACTATCGACATTAAAATTTTCCTCCGTAATTTCTATTTTATTAATGTATATATTAGGAATAGGATGTTGTTAAGTATAATTAGTATTAGTGTCCGATAGAAGATAACGGCGCCTTGCCCGATACGACACTACCAATAATGTATAGTACGGTAATAGTCAAAAGTACAATAGGAATGTTGTGGTAAAAAGTAAATATTTGTTGTAAGTGGTTCGATAATGTTAAAATGTCAAAGTTAGGGTAAGTAGAGAAGTAGGGTCTACATGATTAGGAATTAGAAATAAGGATAAGGAGTGAGGTCATAAATATTTTGTGTATTTTATTTGTAAAAAGTCTAAAAATGTGGAACCCATGTGAAATGATAAGGTTTATCTTATCTTAAAAGATAAACTTACATGTGCAGATAAGAGTTAAGGTATGGAATATGATTTTTCGTAGTAGATTTCTTATCCTATCTTAGAGATAAGGTGGATAATCCCGAAGTTCTATAAATAGAGAGGCAACCCCCTCATTTAGCATAGAAGGAAGTAGTGAGAAATATTGTATGAGTAAGTGTGTAAAGGAAGCCATCATTTTGAAGGTGTGTTAAAGAAGCCATTAAGAGGTGTAATTGTGAATTTTCTCCCATAGTTATTGTTGGAAGGCAAGTGAAGTCAGTAACACTTGAGGTACCTCATGGGTGAGCTTGTAACAATTTCATGGTGATATTATAATTTACACTTATATTTCAGATTTATCATCATTCCTTCTTATCATAGTCTATGGTATTCTTGTGTTATGTTTGTTATTGTGTTTCCAAATTCCATCCACCAAACTAAAAGTTATGCATTAGTAAATAATCATAGCACGAGGAGTTCCCGATAAAGAATTATCATAGTGCCGATTGGTGATGAATTTTGGTTCCGTTCTTTCGACCATTCCTCGTTGGTGGATTTTTTGGAGAGATATTCCCACTTAGTCAAAAAACATTTGGAGGGTAACCTTGTTTTTACTATGCATAGTAGTTACCATGGTAAAGTCACTTTTTACCATGAATAGTATTTACCGTAGTAAAGTCACTTTTTACCATGAATAGTATTTACTGTAGTAACTTCACTTTTTAACGTGAATAGTGTTTACCATAATAAAGTCATTTTTTTACCGCACTAAGTCAAGTTTTACCATAGTTTACCATGGTCATTTCTATTTTACTGTAGAAAGGTGTAAAGTCACTTTCTATTATAGTGATTCCAATTATTTGTGCACATAATTCTTATTGATTATACTTGTGGGTTGGTATTTCACTATGGTTATTTTTGAAAATGGGGAAGATTCCTGTTTTTTCAGCCCAATCTAATGAATATGCTTCCTCTTTCATTCAAGAATTTAAATGATCTTGCATTTGTAATGGCCTCATAAGAAGGGAACAATGGACTGATTTTTGTCCTACCTTTTTGGATGGTTCATCCCTTAGGTGGTTTGAAAGACTAGGTCATAATGTGAAAAATTCATGGGATTTATTAACGAAAGTTTTCTTGAAGAATTTGGTGAACGACATAAATATGCGATCTCATGATCGATATCAAAAATCTATCCCAAGGAGAGAAGGATAAGATAAGGGGTTATCATGCTCGTGTTCTAGAGCTAAGGAGGAAGCTCGATGCCCAGATCCAGAAGAAGGATTAGCGGATGGGTTGATGAATGGCATGGATAATATCCTCTCAGTAAGCACTTCATTCTTGGGATGAAGATAGAGATCGACAACGAGTGAAGTATGACCACCCAGCTACCATTGAACAAGCAAAGGAGATTTCAATAAGGCAAGAAGAAAGCATGGAAGAGGAGCCCAAAGAAATTGCTGCTAAGGTAGAGCCTACACCAACACCTTTGGTCCATAATCCATAACCACTCTTGGTGAGCACAATCCTAGTACATCTACCGAGTATGAATATCTGCTCAAGAAGATAGGTCAGTTAACTATTAATCTTCTTCAAGGAAAAGAATTTAGTTCTCAGGGAGGAGATAGAGGTCCAAAAATAAATATTTCTAAAGTTGTATGTTATGGTTGTCATAAAAAGGGTCATTATAAGTATAATTGTCCAGATAGAGATTCTACATCTGGTACAAGAGATAATGATAAAGGAAAAGTACTTGTGAATTCTTTTGATGTAGTAGATAAGAGTATAAATAATGAAGCATATGTGTTTGTAACAAAAAGAAAGAAAGAAAAAGATAACCAAGATGGAAATGATCCTAAGAAGATGAAAGGAGAAACTAGTAAGAAACATAGGAGAAGAAAGTTGGGTGTGCAGGATTTTCTGATTTCATAGGGAAAAGGAGCATACTCTATCTTAGAAGATCTTTCCAAAAGGTCTCGCAAATATTACATATGGTCAACTCTTGGCTATGTCTTCTCGAGAAGAGGTAGGAGCTACAAAGTGGACTCAATGCTCAATGAAGGAAGGAGGTTAAGGTCACTCCTTTGGAGGTAGAGGGAGATCCCTACGCTCCACAAGTTGAGGTATTATGTAATGGTATTTTAATTCATGATGTCTTAGTTGATGGAGGTGCTGCAGCTTAATGTAATGACCGAGTATGTAATAAATATGTTGGGTTCAAAATTGATCGCCCTCAAAATTATGTTAAGGTCATTAAATAAGGGAAAAACTAAACCGAAGGTGTTGTTTCAAATGTGGCAATATTTGTTATGGGTGTTGTATGTGTGGTAGACTTTTAGGTGATGAAAAATGGTACTGTTGTGTACCCAATGTTGTTGGGAAGACCATGGCTAAGGAGATTTTATGGGAGAAAATAATTGAATGAAGGCTTCCCGACACTTGGATGTGGCAAAGAGAGGGTGAAGATAAATGTGATCCTCGGCATCATAAGGTAGAACTTGTGGATTCAAGTAATGAAACCGATGATTGGACATCCTCTAATTACTCTAGTACCAAGTGAAGTGGACATAGAAGATGAAGAAAGTGAGGTTGATGTTTCGGTCATGGATATATTTCTAGTCACACCGACTCATGAACCCATAAAATTATCTGAAGAAGAAATTGATGATAAACTCCAACAAATAAAGATTGGTGATGATGTGATGGAGAGTGAGAAGGAATGCTACCTCCACTCTTTCAAGGTACATATATCTATTCACTTTTGATTACAAGCAACTCCATCAAGTAAGTTGGGTAGAACATTCTATTGAACTAGTAGATGGTGCTAAGCCCATAAATCAAATGCCATATAGAATGAATCCTAATTTTTCCAAGACCGTAAAAGAAGAAATATATAAGTTGCTTGATGTAGGATTCATATTTACTTTGGAGAATTCGAACGGGTTTCTCCCATTGTGATCTCAATAAAAAGAATGGGAAGCTACACATTTTGTTCATTACAGGAAGCTCAATAAGGCAACACAAGAAGGATCATTACCCTCTTCATTCTCGATCAGATATTAGACAAAGTAGCTGGTCAGAGTGCTATAGTTTTGCTTTGATGGATATAGAGGATACAACCAAGTTTGTATAACAGAAAAGATCAGCTAAAGACCATGTTTACCACTCCTTGGGGAGTGTTTTCTTATAGAGTTATGCCTTTTGGGTTGTGTAATGCTTCGGAAACGTTCCAGTGTTTGATGAATAGGGTTTTTTAACCCTACATTGGGAACTTCATCAGAGTATTTCTTGATGATTTTTGCATCTATGGGAGAAAGATGGACCACCTGCACCAGATGGAGACAACATTTCAAAGGTTAGATGAAGCACAAGCCTCACTAAACCCTACAAAGTGTGTCTTTGGATGTTCTAAAGGTGTTTTGTTAGGGCATGTTGTATCCAAAGATGGTATTGGTACTGATCCTAATAAATTTTCAAAAATCAAAGAGTTACCATTTCCTATGAATAGAAGTAAGTTGAGATCATTTTTAGGCCATGTGGGTTACTATAGAAGGTTCATCAAGAATTTCTCAAAAATTGCACAGCCACTAACCCAGTTCTTGAAGAAGGATGTTACTTATGAACCAGGAAATAAGGCGCATGAAGCTTTTGAACAACTAAAGGAAGCCTTGGTGTCTTCACCTATTTTAAAGAATCCAGATTGGAGCAAGCCATTCATTGTGTATACTGATGCCTCAGATGTAGCACTAGGAAGTACTTTGAGCCAAAAGGATGAAAATGGGAATGATCATCCAGTTTACTTTGGGAGTAGACAAATGAGCAGTGCTAAGGTAAATTATACTGTAACAAAAAAGAGGCTCTAGCTATCATTTTTTTGTGAAGTAGTTTATAAATTACTTGCTAGGGCAGAAATTTATAGTTGTATAGATCATCGTGCTCTAAAATATATTGTAAATAAGCCTAACCCATAAGGGAGGATAGCAAGATGGATAATTTTTCTACAAGAATTTGAATTTGATATTATAGATAGGCCGAGAAAGAAGCATGTCAATGTAGATGCACTCTCTTGAGCCTATGATGGTTTAGGTCATCTTGAGATGATGATGATTTCACAGATGCAACATTGTTATCCCTTGATACAATCCCTAATGAATACATAGATATTTGGAATTATTTGAATGAATTCAAGTTTCCTGATGGTGCCAATGCAAAGACTAAGAGGAAGATTACTCAAGCCATTACCATACATATTCTATTATGTATGGAGAATTATTTCTAATAGGACCTCGATGGACAGCTTCAAGAGGGCAAATTGGACATGATCAAGGGAAGGAGCTGATAGAAGAATTACATAATGGTAGATGTGGAGGACACTTCTCCTGGAGAACTTACAACAAGAAGGATCTTGGATGTAGGTTTTCAACGCCCACTCTTTTTAGAGATTGTTATAATTATTGTAAGACATGCGATATTTGTCAAACATATGGTAACCGTAAGACTTCATCACTCCATTATGCTCTATTATTCCATTTGGTCCCTTTGAAAAATGGGCAATAGACATTGTAGGTCCACTTCCAACTACCCCATGCCAAAATAAGTATATTGTAGTTGCCAAATATTATTTAACCAAGTGGGTTGAAGCTAGGCCATTGAAAACAACTTCCATGGATGAAGTGGCAAGGTTCATATATGAACGCATTGTCACTAGATTTGGTTTCCCATTAGAAATTGTAACAGATCAAGGAAGCCAATTCATTAATGAGGTGGTAGAAGCCCTATTCAACAAGTTTTATATTAAGCACATGAAGGCAACATCATACAAGCCAAGCACAAATGGACAGGTGGAATGAACAAATTTTGTGTTGTGTCAAATTCTAGAAAAAAGATGCATCCTTGCAGGTACATAAGTAGGATAAAAGGATTCATGCAAAGCATTGTGGGCATATAGGGAAACATCAAATTTAGCAATAGGATACTCCCAATTTCAGTAGGCTTATGGCATTGATCTAGTTCTTCCTATTGAGTTTGATATTCCCACTGTGAGAGTTATGAAAAATGAAAGGATGGATGAAAGTGATTCAGTAAGAGAAAGATTGGTACATCTTCTTTTACTAGAAGAAATGAGGGAAACAACGAAGGATACAAGTTATAAGAAGAAAATGAAGCAGAAGGAATACTTTGATCAAAAGATCCATTGGTTTTGATTTCATGTGAATGACTTGGTTCTAGTATATGATTCCGATACAAAAAAAAGAAGACAGAAAATTTCTTCCAAAATGGATGGGCCCCTACAAAATAGCAAGCAGATTGTGCATGAAAATGGTACATATCGATCGGAGGAATTGGATGGTACTCCCATTATGAAATGGGTCAACCATGAAAAGTTAAATATATTCCAGTGCACCAGCTTTAGAATGTCCATAAGAGTCTACTCAAGGATGGAGTAGAAGCTAGGAATGGTGAAAATGTCGACATTAAAATTTTCCTCCGTAATTTCTATTTTATTAATGTATGTATTAGGAATAATATGTTGTTAAGTATAATTAGTAGTAGAGTTTGATAAAAGATAACGGCGTTCTAGATGATGCCACCAATAATGTATATTATGGTAATAGTCAAAAGTACAATAGGAATGTTTTGGTAAAAGTAAATATTTGTCGTAAGTGGTTGCAGTAATGTTAAAATGTCAAAGTTAGGGTAAGTAGATATGTAGGGTCTACATGATTAGGAATTACAAATAAGGACAAGGAGTGAGGTCATAAATATTTTGTGTATTTTATTTGTAAAAATTCTAAAAATGTGGAACCCATGTGAAATGATAAGGTTTATCTTATCTTAAAAGATAAGCTTACATGTACATATAAGAGTTAACGTATGGAATATGATTCATCGTAGTATATTTCTTATCCTATCTTAGAGATAAGATGGATAATCCCGTAAGTTCTATAAATAGATAGGCCACCCCCTCATTTAGCATAGAAGGAAGTAGTGAGAAATATTGTATGAGTAAGTGTGTAAAGGAAGACATCATTTTGAAGGTGTGTTAAAGAAGCCATTAAGAGGTGTAATTGTGAATTTTCTCCCATATTTATTGTTGGAAGGCAAGTGAATTTAGTAACACTTGAATTACCTCATTGGTGAGATTGTAAAAATTTACAATTTCATGTTGATATTATAATTTACACTTATATTTCAGATTTATAATCATTCCTTCTTATCATAGTCTATGGTATTCTTGATTAGTAAATAATAATAGGACGAGGAGTTCCCAAAGAAAGAATTATCATAGTGCCGGATTGGTGATTACAAGACCACTAGATCAATAGTAAAAAAATGGTGGATGTCTGTTTTAGAAATAAGAACTAAAATGTGGAGAAAATCCCACACACAATCACAATAGTAGAAACTAATATGTAGAATAATAACACATATCTAAAAATAATTGCATAAAATAAATGAACTAATCGTAAACTTCTTCTTTGAACTCTATGAATCACACAATCATGTTGTTCTACTTTCAAATTTTGAAAATGACATATTTTCTCTCTGAAAAATTAGAGCTTCGTGACTAGATTATCTAGTGCTATAGAAAGGAAATTGTAGAGAAGGAAAGAATTCAAAACTTCAACACCAACAATTTTATCCTAGAAACCTCCAATGGAGGAAAACCAGTCAAGAAGGGAAACTTCTCTTTCTTCCCACTTTTATTAGTCTAATATAGACAATTAAAGATTACAATAAGTATGAAAAGAAGCAACAATGCAAAACTTCTCTACAATTTCTTGCTTTCTCTATTTCTACACCTTTCTCTTATAATTCCATTCCAAAGACCGAAGAACTTGCTCACTACTCTCATTAAATTTTGCTTCTCGATCTCTTAGGATATGTGAATGATCATTCTCTTTCTCCTTTCATGCATTTATAGGCCTTCCCATGTCCTCCCATGCACTGGAGGATGTGAAAGGGCATGGAAGGGGAAGAGACACAGTTGGGCACTTCAAATTCACATCCATTCGTGTTCCATTCTTCTTTTCTATTTGAAAGTGTCAGACCGCCACCCCGAGCATGCCGGTGGTCTCAAGACCTCCTCCTTGGCTAGGCGCGCCTGTGACTTCCACCTTGTAGGGAAGTAGTTCTAAAACCACCACTCTGCAAAGAGTGGTGGTTCCTTCTAGAACCTCTATTTACTTTATTTTATTCACTTTTATTATTTCTACTTCTTGGTGTTGACGGAAATGATGAAGTGGTGTGTTTTTATATATCCCTATGGATCATTCCTCCCTACTTAGGAGGATTTTGGTCCCACAAAATCTTAGTGAGGGAGTTGTAGAGGAATCAACTCCCTCTCGTGTTCATTCGAGTACCACTAGGTCTCGCCTTTGTGTCTTCTCTCATCCAACCCGACAAGACTCCTTTGGATCTTTGGTTTGTTGCTCCAGTGATACATCCTCCATTGATTTTCTTAAGTACAATCCTCTTTAGAAGGTAACTTTTGTATATTTCATCTTTGTCATGTATATATGGCATTAGTAGATGCAAGCTCTGTAACTTACTATCATGTGCATCCACATGAATTATGGCCTCAAGGTTTCTTCTCCAACCCGCTCAATTATGACGAAGGTCCCACATCAGTAGTGGTTTATTCCTTTCATGTCTTTGCTTTTTTGAGACGGATTGGCCGAATCAACTCCAAGTACATTGCTATTATAGTCACCATTGTTCCTTGCATCTCCTCTTCTTCTTGCTACCCCACGGTTAGGTCTAGTGAATCAGAGGTAGATATGGTTATCAGCATAGCAGAAATTTATTTTTCTCCTTAAATGAGAAGTTCCTATGGTGGTCTCTTCTCGCAAGAAATGACAAGTTATATTCAAATTATCCATCCTTTCATAAAAATATCCATGCTATCACATCCATTTTGCTTTTATTCCAATGAAAGCAAACAAAACTAATGATTTTACCGAATAAGTCTTGTTGCTTGGTTGGCACCTACCATAGGCTTATTTGATTTTCTCTCGTGTGAGTGGATGTTAAAACAATCTCCATCCTTAACCCATCTATACCAGCTCTCCCTCCTTATGAATATAGCATCACCGGCATACAAGTAAGGACTTACGAAGACAACGTCAAATGCATAAAGTGGAATAATATCAGCCTCTAATACATCTATGTATTGGGTATTTATCCCAAACCGAAACTTACACTTCCTTATATCTTTTATTTCTACACCCTTCTTCACCCATCCTAGTGGGTATGGATGTGGATGCACATAATTCTCTAGAACAAGATGTTCTATAACCGCATTAGAAATCAAATTTGACTAACAACCATAATCTACTAAAGTGTTTACCTTAGTCATTTTGATTTCAATTTTGATATGAAATAGCTTACTCATCTCTTTTTCTCGCACTACAGACATGTTGGTGGCCATGCATCCCAACCTCTTGTCTATATCTGAATCATCCTCAATCTCCACCTCTCTTTCTATCTTCACAATGGCCATGGATTTCTAGGAATCCTTGGTTCGATGCTTTTGATGCAGTTCCGGATGCAACTTCTAACATGTGGCATCATTATGTCCATTTACATCACAATTCCTACAGAAATTATTAGGATATTTACAAGTATGAAAAGTAGTAGCAGATGTTTACCTTTCAATTTACCTCTACTACTTGTCTTCCTTGTTCTTTGTCCTTTTGTTCTATTGACTCGGTCTCGTCATCAATGTAGTATGCTTATATACAAGCTTCATTGAGATCCTTGGGCTTCTTGGATATTACCTTCCTTTAAAGGTGAGTGTGAATTCCTCCCAAATACTTGGTCGAATGTCCTCATCCTCCAAGTCGATATTAAACAACATGGCTTGTCTCAAAAATTCTGTAGTGTAGTCTTGCATGCTTTGACCGCTGCCCTATCTAAATTACTACCGCTATTAATCATGTCACTTATTATGGCTAATAGGATAGAACTTATCTCTAATAAATTCTTTAAAAACCTTTCCAAGTACTAACAAAGGACATTTTTTCTTCTCACAAGTGGCTAGACGGGTTTCCCACCAAACTAGAGCATGACCTTCCATTTTGAGACATCCAAAGGTGACCATTTGTGCCTCAATGACATTATGCACACTAAATTAGACTTCCAATTGTTTTATCCATTTATCCAAGTAATTTTGCATCTACTTGTCCTTCAAAATTCTTTATTTCCACTTTCATTTCAACTTTAAAAGTTGTATGTGCAAATTGTACCTTCTCACTTACAATTGGCATCTCTTCATGCTCTTCCCATTCTTCCTCTTTGTGGCTCTTCCCGATATCAAAATTTTCAGCTAGTGCTCAACCAATGAGTCCATGGAATCTTGCTTAACCGAAGCCATTATTTTAAGATCTCAAATCTCTTCTTGTTTTCTATGCAAATCTATCCATCATGGTCTCTAGCATCTCAACTCCACGCACCAATTTCCCTTCCTCCATTTGAGCTCAAAATCTCTGTTTCTACTTCTTTGTAGACATATCTCTCTCAGTAAGGTAAAATTCTTCACCTTTGGACCTTGTCACCTGTCATAAAAATCACAAGAAAGATTCGAATACCACATTTATGGATATATAATCAGCTTTTATACCAAAATGATCCCCAAAATTCTACTTTGGAACTCTACAAATAACACAATTATGTTGTTCTACTTTCAACTTTGGAAAATGACAGATTTTATCTTAAAAATAGAGCTTTGTGGCTGATTATCTAGTGCTATAGAAAGGAAATTGCAGAGAAGGAAAGAATTCAAAACTTCAACACCAACAATTTTATCCTCGAAACATTCAATGGATGAAAACCAATGAAGGGAAAATTCTCTTTCGTCCCACTTTTATTGGTCTAATATACATAATTACATATTACAATAAGTACAAAAACAAGGAATAATGTAAACCTTCTCTCCAATTACTTGTTTGTTTTGTTTCTAAACCTTGCTCTTGTAATTCCATTCCAAAGATAGAAGATCTTGCTCATCGCTTCTCATTAAACTTTTCTTCTCGATCTCTTTGGATCTTTGAATGATCATTCTCTTACTCCTTTCATGCATTTATAGACCTTCCCATGTGTCCTCCCATGGAATTGAGGATGTGAAAGGGAATGGAAGGGAAGATACATAGTAGGGCACTTGAAGTTCACGTCCATTCACGTTCCATTCTTCTTTCTATTTGAAAGTGTCTAGACCACTCACCGAGTAGACCAGGCTGGTCTTAGGACTTCCATCCCGGCTAGGTGGAAGTTTCAGACCACCGCCCTTACATGGTGGCGCTTCTGAAACCGCTTCTCTACTACACGAGCGGCGATTCCATCCGTAACCTCCATTTACCTCATTTTTTTCACTTTTCTTGTTTCTCCTTTTTAGTGCTGATGTAATCGATGAAGTGGTGTGTTTTTCTAGATCCCTATGGATCAAGAAAACCACACATACATATAATTTAACGTGGTTCATCCAATGTGGGAAACATCCACAAAGAATCAGCTTTGTCAAATTTTTATTATAAGCCACCTCTTTCTCTCAAAGAAAGTACCTAGATTTGTTTGGATATTTTCTCAACAAACTATCCTTAATCCACACTTAAACTCACTCACATCCGCAACGTAACATCAACCCTATCATATGCACAAAAAAAAACATAAATAAGAAACTACTTAAGAAGTTTTATAATACCATGGGTACAAAAACAATGTGCCAAAACCACACCATAAAAATATGGGTCAATAATCCCACCCAAATGACAAGAGAACATTTCCCAAAATATTGGGCATGTTTCCCAAACCCTAGCGAGAAAACTATGGATAGTGTATATTAATTTTAGTGTAGATTATTCAACACTTCAACACATGAAAAAAGGCTCCACAACTTAACAATATCCCACTTAGAGACTAGTTTTCCTCTAAGAAAGATTCTCAACCCTTCATTTTCATCCGTGAAGACCAACCAAAACTGAACACAACTTCGCCACCCTTGTTACAACCTTGGTGATCATATTTGTAGGATTGTGACTCATATCAATCTTTTCCATCTTCAACTTCTCTTCCTTCATATATTTCCTAATAAAATGGCACCTTAATTGTATAAGCTTTGTTCGAGAGTTAAAACCAAACTTCTTAGTTAGGTGAATATCACTCTTACTATCGGTATGTAGCTTCCCTTTGTCCTAATTTTGCCTCAACTCCTCAAGAAATTTTTGTTACCAAATCATCTCTTTTGTTTCTCTATGGTAGAAATATACTTAGCCTCCATGGTTGACAAAGCCACCAGCTTCCGTAGTCATGAAATCCATCTCTATATTTTCCTACCTATAGTGTAAATATAAGTTATCATAATGCTCGTGTTATCTACATCTCCTTCCATGTCCGAATCTACATAACCAAAAACAAAGTGGTGTCTGGATACACTTTGTAGCATTAAATTGTTCCCATGGACCATCTTAAATATTGAAGGATCCACTTTACTCGTCTGCATTAGTGATATTTACCTAAATCAATCATAAATTTACTCACTACTCCCGCCACATTGTAATATAAGGCTTCATGCACACATTGACATACATTAAACTACCAAATGCTAATGAGTTAGGTACCTTGGACATATGGTTTCTCTCCTACTTTGTCTTGGGACACATCTCCTTTGATAACTTAAACTCGGTTGCCAAAGGAGTCCCAACCGATTTAGCTTCATGTATATTAAACCATTTCAATACCTTCTTAATTTACTCTTCCCGAGATAAATTCATCTTCCATTCCTTCATATGGCTAGATATCCTCATATAGAGGATTTGTATGGCTTCCTGCAAATCCTTCATATAAAATGAGTCACTTCACTACTTCTTGAGTACTTTTATTTCCTCCATGTTTTTTCCTGAAACCAACATGTCATCCACATACGAGCATAGGATAATATAACTTCCATATTGAAATTTATTTGTATACACGCAATAGTTAGAATGTAATCTAATATAACCTTTCTCCATCATGAAGGTATCAAATTTATTATACCATCGATGTGGAGATTTTTTTAGGTCATACAATCTCTTCTTCAATTTTCACATCGTCTCCTCTTTACCTTTGACCTCATATCCCTAAGGATGCTGCATAAATAGCCCCTCCACCAAATAAACATGGAGGAATGTAGTCTTTACATCTAGTGTCTAAGTGTAAGTCTTCTATTGCCACTATTCCAAGAACATTTTTAATAGAAATCATTTTTACCACGGTAGAAAAAATGTCATCAATATATATATGTTTTTCTTTGTAAACCCTTTGAAAACAAGCTGGGAATTGTGTCTTTTATTTCATCCTTCCTCTTTAACTCTATACAACCACTTTTTTGTAATTATCTTTTACCTTTGTTTATCTTCACCAAATCCCAAGTTTGGTTCTCGATGAGAGACTGATGTTCTTCATTCATTGATTGCTCCCACTTCTTCGTGGCTTCTACATATATTAGTTCATCAAATCTCTCTGGCCCTCCACTGTCAAGTGAGTAGTAAATAACAAAAAGATAAGGATAAAAACACTTAATTTTTCTTTCTACCCTAGAATACTTCCTCAATATAATATTTTAGGTTCCTATTGAGTAGGTTCGTGAAATGATTCACCAAGACCCTATACAACTACATATTATTTCTTGATTCTTCCCTGTTTTCCTACAATTATTTCTTATACATAACTTTCTCATTAAAGACCACATCCCTAGATCAAATGATTTTATTTTCTTTAATACTCTAACATTTAAATCTAAAGTAGTCACCACCAAAACCAATGAAAGTGCATTTTTCTTATTTAGGCTCTAGCTTAGTCCTATCATCCTTGTGAATATGAATAAACATCTCACATCCAAAGACTCTAAGAAATGAGTAATAAAATTTCTTATCATACCAAGCCTCCTCAGTATATGCCTCCATCCAACACACTCCACAATCCTCTATTTATCAAGTACATAGTTATGATTACCGCTTCTTCCAAAAATGAAAGACATAGTCTTGCATGTAACTTTTTGATCTTTGGATGTTCCATTATTATCTTGTTTATCCTTTCTAACACCCCATTCTATTGTGGAGTTACTGAACCATCTTTTACCCTTGGATTCCATTATTAGAACAATAATCATCAAACTCATTTTTTAATACTCCCTCAATTATCCGACCCGAGACATTTTATCTTAAGACCTGTTTCATTGTCTACCAAGGCTTTCCATTTTAAAAAGTGTCAAATACATCATATTTATTTCTAATACAATATATCTAAACTTTCCTTGCTGCATCATCAATAAAATTGACATAATAATTTTAACCCCAAAATATGATACCTAAGCTAATCCCCAAACATTAGAATGTACCAATTCTAACTTACTCTCTTTATTCATAGGTTCAACCTTGAGAAATATTACTTGCTTCTATTTCCAATATACGCATTTCTCACATAACTCCAAAATTGTTTCTATATATACATGAAAATTATTCTTTACGATCTCCTTGCCCTTATGTCTTATATGACTGAGCCTATACTCCCACAATTTTGTATCTGCTTCTAAAGCCGTAAGATTACAAACATTACTACTATCACTCATTAAATACAAAGTTCTAAGATTCTTATCTCTTACCACAACAAGAGCACCCTTGGTAACCTTCCAAGATTCCATTGTAAATATCACAATACAACCATCACTTCCTAGCTTCATCCGTGCCAATATTAAATTTTTCTTAATCTAGGTACAATATGGCATCCTTCAATAGCCATGTATTCCCATTCCACATCTTAACTTAAAAACACCTTTTCCAACTATGTTGCAAGGCTCATCATCACCAAGAAAAGTATGCCCAAAATACCCTTCAACATAATCAACAAAATAATGCCTATGTGGAGTAGTATAGAAAGAAGCCCCCCAAATCTAATACCCAAGATTCAGGTAATATTATGCAAAGAAAGAATCAAACCATCCCGACATACATTACTTGTTGCCACATTTACCACCTTGTTTTCTACATGTTGTTTCTTCTTATCCCGAAGCTTGTAATAGTCCTTCTTTACATGGAAAACTTCGCACAATGACAACATACCATCTTGCTTTTGGATTTTAACCTTTCCCAATATTTTGATTTTCCACGGTGTCCTTTATTCTATTGTCACTCTATAGTTTCCATTGTCCAAGAATTCTCTCAAGTAGAAAATTACTAATAGATTTTTCTTCACATTTCTTCACTTAGAATCACCCCTAAAACATCTTAACACTTCAATTTTGAGTTATCTTGAAATGAGTTGCTTACCACCATTATTAGGTTATTCCCACTCTCATGTAAAGAACACATAATTAATAAATCAGTAACTTCTTCATCAAATTATATTAGAACTAAAGCTAGTTTATTCACAACCATATTAAAATCATTTTAATGTTCTCGCTACGAACTATTTTAAGACATCCTCATATTAAACATATATTTTATTAAAAATATCTTGTTAGAACAAAAGGTTTTTTCATATAACTTCGTTAATGTATCCATAATTTCTTTTGCATTCTTTTCCTTTGAAACATTAAATAATACCAAATATGTAAGACATATTCATATTATTCCAAGTTCCTTCCTATCGAGTAAGTCCCGCTTTGCATCCATCATACTCAAAGGTTTGTTCCCTTTTCAAACAACACAATATAAAGATCATTTTGGTAAAGGTAATATTCCATCTCGCATCTTCCAAATACTAAAATTATTCCTTCTCGAATATATCAACCATTGATTTTCCATCATCTTCCATAGCTCACAATCAAGCGAAATTTTTTCCCGCAATTCAACACTTCAGCAGACATAACTAGGCTTTGATATTTTTTTAGGAAATAAGGGATAAAATGTGCGTAACAATACAACAAAAATCGCAATAGTAGAAACTTGTATGCAAAATAAAAACAAATATCTGAATTATAAGTGTAGAAAAAAATAACACAAAACAAAGACAATATTTCACGTGGTTCACCCAATTTGGGCTATTACCATTAATAATCACTTCCTCATATTTTTATTACAAGCCACCTCTCTCTCAATACAAAGTATTGAGATCTATTTGGATTTTGCTCAAAATTCTTAGGAATTCACACTTGAACTCACACACATATATAATGTTACATCAACCGCACCATATGCACAAAAGAACATAAATATGAAACTCCTTAAGTTTTTACATTACCATGGTTACATAAACCATGGGCCAAAACCACCGAAAACCTATGGGTCAAAAAATATTACGCATATGAGAAGAGTAGGTTTCCAAATATTGTGCACGTTTTTCAAAGGCAAAAATCAATACAATAATTTTAGTGTATATTATTCAAAATTTCCACACATGAAAATAGTATCCACAACATAAAAATATGTGAAGGGTCTCCAAATAGAACTTAAATATGCTCCAGATACAAAGTGGGGAGGATATCGGCTTAGCCACGTGAAAGTAGAAAGGTCTATGACAAAACACAACAGGGACCAAAAACATGGTCAGAAAATGTCTAAGAAGTCCTCAAGATGACCTGGAATCATGGGTTCAAGAATTCACCCAATAAAAAGTGTTTAAGACCCTTGTATGTGAATTAGTGTTCCATAAAAGCATGCCAAGATGAATAGTTCTCTCTCCTAAGAAGAACTAGAGGAGCCTCTAACATGATCTTGTGACACTCAAGTCTGGAAAGATCATCCTCCATGATGCAGAATTAGAAGTAAAATGTGCAAGGTGCACAAGAAGAATGGAGCAAGAATGCAAGACATTGACTCTACCGATAATGGGTTTCTAAGCAATACAACACTTGAGAAAAGAAGTGGTAACCCCATTGTTTGTAGACAAATATGGTGCATGACTACAATACGGTGCATTTTTTTCAACATTTAAATTTTCCTCCATGATTTATAGTTCCTTAATGTATATATTGGGAATAGGGAATTCTTAAGTATAATTAGTAGTAGCGTCCATTAGAAGATAATGATGCTACTAATAGGGTACTACCAATAGGGCACCGCCAATAATAATTAGTATTGTAATAGACCAAGTACAATAGTAATGTTTTCGTAAAAGTAAATATTTTTGTAAGTGGTCCGATAATGTTAAAATGTAAAAGATAAGGTAAGAAGAGAAGTATGGTCTACATGATTAGGACTTAGAAATATTATCTTTGTAATAAGGAAAAGGAGTGATGTCATAACTATTTTGTGTATTTATTTGTAAAAAGTATAAAAGGTGGAACTCGTGTGGAATGATAAGGTTTATATTATCTTAAAAGATACACCGACATGTAAAGATAAGAGTTAAGGTATGGAATATGATTAATTAGAGGAGACTTCGTATCCTATCTTAGAGATAGGGTGGATAAGCCTGAATTTTTTTAAATAGAGAGGCCATCCTCCTTATTTAGCATAGAAGAAATTAGTGAGAAATATTGTATGAGAAAGTGTGTTAAGGAAGCCATCATTTAGAAGGTGTGTTAAAGAATCTATTAAGAGGTGGAATTATGAAGTTTCTCCCATAATTGTTGTTTGAAGGAAAGAGTGGTTGGTAAAACTTGAGTACTTCATGGGTGAGATTGTAATAATTTCATGTTGATAATATAATTTACACTTGTATTTCATATTTTTCATCATTGCTTTGTATCACACTTCTATGGTATTCTTGTCTTATGTCTAATATTGTGTTTCCAGATTACTACCATAGAACAAGAAGTGGTGCATTAGTAAATAATCATAGCATGAGGAGTTCCTAGTGTAGAATTGTAATAGTGCCTAACCGGTGATGACATTTAAGTTCCATTTCTGGGACCATTCCTTGTTGGTGGATTTTCTAGAGAGATATTCACACTTAGTCGTAAATCATTTGAGGGTAACCTTTTTTTTACCATGTATAGTGTTTACCATAGTAAAGTCATATTTTACCCCGCATAGTGTTACCACATTAAATTCACTTTTACTATCCATAGTGTTACCACTATAAGTTCAATTTTTACCATGAATAGTATTTACCCTAGTAAAGGAAATTTTTACTCGTGAATAGTATTTATCGAGTAAGTCATTTTTTACCATAGTAAATATATGTTTACTATGGTCATTCATATTTTTTGTAGAAAGGTGTAAAGTCACTTTCTATTACAAAGATTCCAATTACTTGTGCACAAAATTCTTGTTGATTGTACTTGTGGGTTGGTATTTCATTGTGGTTACATTTGAAAATGGGAAAGATTTATTTATTTTAGCCTAATCTAATGAATACCCTCCTCTTTTGATTCAAAAATTTAACCGATCTTGAAATTGTAATGGCCTCATAGTAAGGGAACAAAGGGAATAAAATATTTCCTACCTTTTTTATGGTTCAACCTTAGTGGTTTGAAACACTAAATTCTAAAGTTACAAACTCATGGGATTTATTAACTGAAATTTTTCTTGAAGAATTTGGTGAACAACAGAGGTATGTATATCTCAGATCGAGATCACAAAGCTAGAAAAGGAGAGAAGGAGAAGATAATATATTAGCATGCTCATGTTCTAGAGTTAAGGAGAAAGCTCAATGCCCAGATCTTGAAGGAAGGATTATCGGATGGGTTGATGAATAGCATGGATAATCTCCTCTTTAAGAACTCCATTCTTGGGATGAAGCT
This sequence comes from Taxus wallichiana var. yunnanensis, assembly GCA_018340775.1. NCBI lineage: Eukaryota > Viridiplantae > Streptophyta > Pinopsida > Cupressales > Taxaceae > Taxus > Taxus wallichiana. Next base: position 586,060,765 of record CM031242.1, on the reverse strand, counting down.
AGAGATCGATAATGAGTTAAGTATGATCTGACAACAACCCTTGAACAAGAAAAAGATATTGCTGAAGGAATTAAGAAAGCATGGAAGAGGATCCCAAAGAATTTGTTATTAAAGGAGCCTACAAAGAACACCATTGGTCAAGAAATCACAACCACTTTTAAGCGAGAAAACTCTTCCCTCTAATACCTCCACTTAATATGAAGATCTCCTTAGGAAGATGAGCCGCTTAACCATTAATCTTCTTCAAGGAAAAAAATTTAGTTTCTAAAATTCTCGTGGAGATAGGGGCTCTAAAATAAATATATATGAAGTTTTATGTTATGGTTATAAAAAGGTTCATTATAAGTATAATTATCTAAATAGAGCTTCTACATCTGGTATAAGAGATAATGATAAATAAAAGCACCAAAGAATTCATTTGATATAGTAGATAGGAGCATAAAAATAATTAGATGTGTTTGTAAATAAAAATAAAGATAGAAAAAGATAACAAACATGGAAATGATTGTAATAATATGAAAGGAGAAACTAGTAAGAAACATAGGACAAGAAAGCTTGGCATGTAGGATTTTCTGATTTCACAGAGGCAGTGGACCATACTCCATCTTAGAAGATCTCGTCCAAAAGGCCTACAAATATTACATATGGGAAACTTCTTGCTATGGATTCTAAGAAAATATGGGAGATATAAAGTGGACTCAATGCTCGATGAAGGAAGGAGGATGACATCCCTATTTTGGAAGTAGAGGAGGATCCATACACTCCACAAGATGAGGTATTATGTAATAGTATTTCAATTCATGATGTCTTAGTAGATGGAGGTGTTGTAGTTAATGTAATGATCAATTCTATAATGAATATGTTGGGTTTAAAAATTGATCACCTCTAAACACTTATGTTAAGGTCATTAAATAAGGTAAAAAGTAAACCAAGAGGTGTTATTTTAGATGTGGAAATATCTCATCATGGGTGTTATATGTGTGGTAAAATTCTAGGTGATGAAGAATGGTACTTTTACATACCCAATGTTGTTGGGAAGGCCACAACTAAGTAGAGTTCATGAAAGAAACTAATTTAATGAAGGAATTATGAAACTTGGACGTGACAGAGAGAGGGTGAAGATAAATGTGATCCTCAACATCATAAGGAAAACATGTAGATTCAAGTGAGGAAATTGATCATTAGGCATCCTCTAATTACTCTAGTGCCAAATGAAGTCGACATAGAAGATGAATAAAGTGAGGTTGATGTATCGGTCATGGATATCCTTCGATTCACACCGACTCGTGAACCCATAAAATTATCTAAAGAAGAAATTGATGATCATCTCCAAAAATAAAGATTGGTGATGTTGTGATGGAGAGTGAGAAGGATTCCTACCTCTAGTTCTTTTGAAGATACATGTAATTATTCAATTTTGATTACAAGGAACTCCATCAACTAAGTTGGGTATAACATTCTATTGAGCTGGTAGATTGTGTTAAGCCCATAAATCAAATGCCATATAGAATGAATCCTAATTTTCCAAGACTTAAAAAGAAAAAATAGATAAGTTGCTTAATGCATGATTCATATTTATTGTGGAGAATTCATAATAGGTTTGTTCCATTGTGATATCAATAAAATATAATGGATGGTATGTATTTGTGTTGGTTACATGAAGCTCAACAAGGAAAAAAGAAAGATGATTACCCTCTTCCATTATATCTTAGATGAAGTAGCTGGCAAGGAGTGTTATAGTTTTGTAGATGGCTATAAGCAGATACAACTAAGTTCACATAGCGGATAAATATCAGCTAAAGAATATGTTCACCACTCTTTAGGGAAATTTTACTTATAGATTTATGCCATTTGGGTGGTGTATTGCTCAACAACATTCCAATGCTTGATGAATAGGTTGTTTGAACTCGCATTGAAAGCTTCTTCGTAGTATTCCTAGATGATTTTTGCATCTATGAGATAAAAATGGACCAGCTACACTAGATGGAGACAACATTTCAAATGTTAGATGAAGCACAAGCCTCACTAAACCCTAAAAATTGTAACTTTTGATGTTCTAAAGGTGTTTTTTAGGGCATGTTATATCAAGAGATCAGATTGGTACCAATTCTAATAAAGTTTCAAAAATCAAAGAGTTACCATTTCCTATGAATAGAAGTAATTTGAAATCATTTTTAGGCCATGTGGGTTACTATAGAAGGTTCATCAAGAATTTCTCAAAGATTGCACAACAATTAACCCATTTCTTGAAGAAGGATGTTACTTATGAACCAGAAAAGAAGGCACATAAAATTTTTAAAAACTAAAGGAAGCTTTGGTGTCTTATCCTATTTTAAAGAATCCTTACTGAGCAAGCCATTCATTATGTATACTAATGTTTCGATGCAACACTAGGGAGTACTATGAGCCAAAAGGATGAAAATTGGAATGATCATCCATTTTACTTTGGGAGAAGAAAAAATGAGTAAAGTGCTGAGCTAAATTATATTGTAACTAAAATATAGGCTCTAGCTATCATTTTTCTCAGAAAAAGTTCAGAAATTACTTTGCTAGGGAAGAAATTTATGCTTGTAATAGATCATCGTGCTCTAAAATATATCAGCAAATAAGCCTAACACATCAAGAAGGATAACAAGATGGATAATTTTTCTACAAGAATTTGAATTCGATATTATAGATAGGCCAGAAAGAAGCATGTCAATGTAGATGTACTCTCTCGAGCCTATGATGGTTTAGCTCCATCATGTGGCTGATGATGATTTCCCATACGTAGCATTGTTTTCCTTTGACATAATCCCTAGTGAATACATAAAAATTATAATTATCTAAATAATTTCAAGTTTCCCGATGGCACCAATTCAAAACTAAAAGGAAGATTAATCAAGCTAGTCATCCATATTCTATTTTACATGATTTATTATTTTAGATAGGACCTAACAAGCATTACAAAAGGAAGTTGGATGTGATAATGGGAAGTAGGTAATAGAATAATTCCACAATGGTACATGTGGAGGACACTTCTCTAGAAAACGTACAATAAAAAGGATATTGAATACAAATTATCACTAGCCCACTCTTTTTAGAGATTGCTATAATTATTATAAAACATATGATATTTTTCAAACACATGGGAACCATAAGAATTCATCGTATCCATTATGCCTTATTCTTCCACTTGGTCCCTTTGAAAAGTGGGTAATAGATATTGTAGATTCATTTCCAACTACCCCACGCCAAAATAAGTATATTATAGTTGCAAGAAATTATTTAACCAAGTGGGTTGAAGCTAGGCCCTTGAAAATAGATTCCATGGATGAATTGGTAAGGTTCATGTATGAACACATTGTGACTAGATTTGGTTGTCCATTATAAATTATAACAGATCAATTAATCTACTTCATTAATGTGGTGGTAGAATCCCTAGTAAACAATTTTTCTATTAAGCACAAGAAGGAAACAAATTACAAGACAAAAATAAATGGATAGATGAAGTGAAAAAATTATGTATTGTATCAAATCCTTGCAAAAGATTTAACTTTGTAGGTATATAAGTGGGATAAAGGGATTCATGCAACATTGTGGGCATATAGGGAAACATCAAAGTCAATAACAAGATACTCCCCATTTCAGTTGGCTTATGACATTGATCCAATTCTTCTTATTGAGTTTGATATTCCCACCGTGAGAGTTATGAACAATGAAAGGATTGATGAAAGTTATTACGTAAAGGAAAGGATGGTACATCTTATTTTCTATAGGACACGAGGAAAATAGTGAAGGATACAAGATATATGAAAAAAATAAAGTAGAAGGATTACTTTTATAAAAATATCCTCTAGTCTCCAATTCAAGTGAATGAATTGGTCCTAGTATATGATTCCCATACCTAAAGAGAACACATAGAAAATTCCTCCCAAATGGACGGGTCCCTACAGAATAGTAGTTGTGCATGAAAATGGTACATATTGACTGGAGGAATTAGATGGTACTCCAATTAAGAAATGGGTAAACCACGAGAAGTTAAATATTTTCGAGGCACCAACTTCGAATGTCCATAATAGTCTAATCAAGACAAAGTAGAAGCTTCTGAGGGGAAAGATTTCGACACTAAAATTTTCCTTCATGATTTATATTTCCTTAATGTATATATTGTGAATAGGGTGTTCTTAAGTATAACTAGTAATTGCGTCTAGTAGAAGATAACGACACTTTGCCAATACAACTCACGCAATAATATATAATATTGTAATAGTAAAAGTACAATAGAAATGTTGTTGTAAAAAGTAAATATTTGTTGTAAGTGGTCCGTAATGTTAATATGTCAAAATTAGGGTAAGTAGATAAGTAGGGTCTACATGATTAGGAATTAGAAACATTATATTTGTAATAAGGAAAAGGAGTGATGTCATAAATATTTTGTGTATTTTATTTGTAAAAAGTCTAAAAAGGTGGAACCCATGTGAAATGATAAGGTTTATCTTATCTTAAAAGATAAGCCTACATGTAAAGATAAGAGTTAAGGTATGTAATATGATTAGTCAGAGGATATTTCTTATTCTATCTTAGAAATAGGGTGAATAAGCATGAAATTTCTATAAATTTAGAGAGGCCACCCTCCTCATTTAAAATAGAAGGAAGTAGTGAGAAATATTGTATGAGAAAGTGTGTTAAGGAAGCCATCATTTAGAAGGTGTGTTAAAGAAGCCATTAAGAGGTGTAATTGTGAAGTTTCTCCCATAGTTATTGTTGGAAGGAAAGTGGAGTTGGTAACACTTGGAGTACTTCATGGGTGAGATTGTAACAATTTCATGTTGATAATATAATTTACACGTGTACTTAAGATTTTTCACCATTCCTTTGTATCATAGTCTATGGTATTTGTGTGGTATGTCTATTATTGTGTTTCCAAATTACTACCACCAAAATAAAAGTTATGCATTAGTAAATAATCATAGAACGAGGAGTTCTGATGGAGAATTATCAATGTGCCGATTGGTGATGATAGTTCATGCGATGTCAAATAATTAACCACTCACTTTGTATTAAGTGATAAGTCGTGAAATATTGGAGGCCATAATGAAGTCCTAAGTCAAAAGAAGAGTGATAGATGAAATCAACCACAAGAGGTAGAAAGCATAAAAAAGTACAAACTACTCAAGCCGAGAGAAAAATGTGTCTCACATAGCAAAAAAGAGAAGGCTCTCTTTCTACAATGTTGTAGTGGACACGTTTAATAGCCACAGCGAAGAGGAACACTATAATGCAAGAGTAAAAAAATCCCATAAATCCCAATAACGCTATACTGTGGCTCGATAAAATATACCCCTTATAAAATGAGGCTAGAAAAAATACCCCCTAATATAAATCATTTTTTTGTTTTTCCTTTTATACAGTGCTAAGAAGTGATTAAATGCGAAAAAGCTAAAAATACCGAAAAAAAAGGAAAGTAGGGAGGTCTTGAGAGCTCAAAGGAGGGAGAAGCTTAGAGATCTTAAGCAAGTAGCTCAAAATGAGCTACTTAGAAATCTTGAAGGATCAAGGTGAACTATGTAGTGAATTTGCTTGGGAAAGTTGAGGCGTTGAGAGTGCTTAGTAGCTTCAAAGTGAGTATGGTAGATCACGAGGTCGAGTCATCGAAAGTGGACCAAGTCGTTGGAGAGGACACGTCAAGATTATCATTCAAAATGTGGCAAGAATGATTGAAGATTTAAGCGGTGGATGCACTAGTGAGGAAGCCACTTGGGTTACAAGTTTAGTGTAGAGTAGTCACCGATGTGCCAAGGAAAACTGGCCATATAATAACCGAGGAAGAAACTAGTGAGGAGATGAGCCCGAGGTGGGTGAAGATCGATGGACTCGGTGAGATTCGTAGGGATTGGGTCAACGTCCAAGTAGAGATGAACCATAGAAGCCAATGCACCATAGAAGCATGAACTCCAGCGATGAGAGGCTGAACCAAACGTCGATCCAAACACACCAAATTCAAGGAAACATGAATAGAGGATTGAACATGGAAAAAATGGGATTGAGAAGAGATCGAAATGAGGAAAGGACATGGAAAGCTGAGTTAAACTAAAGAAAAATTGGGAGAGGATAAAGATGAACCCATTAAATATAGGTAACATGGATGTAGGAGGTGCTGATCAAGCACTAGAAGAGATGTAAGGCATGATCCTACAAACGGTCAAAGAATATGCAAAAAAACCCGTGGCAAGGAAGAACCATTTGAGGTAGAATTCAACAACGATTCAAGGCATGTGCAAGGAGGTGTGGTCAAGTCGGGGCTGAGTTGAGCTCAAGGGAATCTCAAAACAACCTTAAAAAGCACAACCAACACCTTAGAAATCCATAGTCAAACTTCCAACCTTTAAAATAAGACCTGCAAGACACCTCCAAATATCTATGCACACACCGGAAAGCACCAAAATCCACAAACACAAATGAGCACAAACTAGAAGCTAGAAACACATGAAGAACCCCGAACAGAGGTTTAAAACCCCGAATTAGTGTATGAAACCACATGACAGAATCACAATTATGACACATGCAAACAAATATTTATCTCACGAACTAGAAGTTAGAAAACATGTAAATAGGAAGTAGCACAGATTCCAAAAGTACTAGCTATGATACCATGAAAGTGGTTGACCAAAAACCTCGAAGTGTGAGGATCATGAGGGATGGCATGAACATCCACCGACGTGTGAATGAAAACATTGCAAGATCTTAAGAGGAGTGAGAATTAGCCAAAAATGTGCATGAAAAGATGAAAAGGGGTAAAAGATCATTACAATCCACAAACTCTCACTCTATCTCATAGACTTGAAATTGTGTACATATAGGATGTGTCTAGTAAACCCCAAAGTCATAATGACGACCTATAAAATAGAGAGGGGGAGTTAAATTCTCGGAATGGGATTTAACTCCCAATGATGCACCCGATGTATTGATGTAATGAAACATAACGGAATTTCATGATGAAGTTAAAAAGACACAAAAACTACAATCTCACCTAACTAACATGACTCACCTAATCATGTGGAATATGACTCAAACCAAAATACACTGCTGCTTATTTTAGTTGTCATATTTTTATTTAATATATTTACACATGTTTTTATTGGTTGATTGTATGCAAGAAAGAATAAAAAGGGGGCACTACACATAATATAGTTTCATGGCTGAGATTGGGGTGACTATGAATAGTAGTTCTTGTAGGATGAGAGCTAGAGCATTTAGGAGTATGAAGAGTACTTGTAGGAACAATCGAACAACCAATGGAGAAGCACAAAGGGTTTAATAGTGCCAAAATATCCTCAAAGGTGACATGTTTATAACTTGGATATCAGAAATAAGGCTCTATAAATTTGTACTTTAGACAAAATAGGCCTGTAAAATGTTTACACATGGCCGGATTGCATAAGGATTCATATTCAAAGTGGAACATAAATTATCAATTACAGCTTGAAAAGATGAACAGTACCTTTACCGTATCCTGGGAATCAAAAGAATAGAAAAAAACAAAATTGGTCATGGAATAGTGTCTTTAAAGGGGCCAAAGGTGTCTTAAAGCACGTATTAAAAAATAAACAGAAATATTTCCTAGGTGATGGTGTATGCAGTGTAAACAAATTTTAAAGGGTTTTATGGTTTTAGATTCTTAAATAAAGTCAAATCTGAATATGGGTTCTTTTAATGAATTGTCCTCGATCAAAAGGTTGATTCACATCAAATTCACCAGGGAATTTATGTGGGCCAAATATGTGTCTCAATAGCTTACAATCATAAATAATTCGCTTTGTTTAAGGTTATTGAGGTAATAAATGGGAAACACACATGTAGCGAAGTATAAACGAGTATACATAAAGGTCATACAATGAGAAATAGTGTTGCATTTATAGAGGAAGTGATTTATAGAATAGGTCAACCTAGGGTTTCCAATGCCCACATCCAATATAGAGGAAGGTACCCTACTGATATATTAGTAGTTAGGTGTGGGGAGGTATAGATCAACAATAAACATACATGATATAATTGAAATAAATGTGGTGATAGCTAATGAGATGATGTTTGATTCGATTTCTATGCTAAATTTAATCCAAACATGTGTAGTACTAAGCTAACATATCATAATGAGGAAAGGACACAAACTTATCAATAGAAAATGACAAGAAATGGTTATAAAATTCATCTTGTACCTATATGGTGGTAATCGATGTATCTATTTCTCTAGAGAAGAAGCACACATAGAGAGAATGAATATTAGGTGGAGAAAAGGAACATCATTGTTGTCCTAGAATCATAAAAGGTGGCCTAATATTGAAATCAACCATCAAAGATATCCAATCCCATGTAAGTAGGCTATGGAATTGGGTATGGGAAAATGTAACACCACCACCATTACCCATGGGAGATGGCATCATCCAAGTGTAGTGAAAAGGAGTGATGTGTCATAAAAAATAATGTGTTTTAGTTCATTGATATGAATAAACAAGGTGGAAAGAGGTAGAATACATGAAGAAGTTGTAAATGTGATGTGTATGATAACTAGGAGGAAATGGATAAGTAGTATAAGGAAAACTAAGGCCAAGGCCAAATAGTGACATTCTCTTTGTGTACTTTCTCTAACCAATAATGATTATGTGAATAACAATTTCCCTTTCCTAGTAGGCCCCTTAAGGCACCCAGTCAAGAAATAGATGCATCAAAGACCCTAATCTTTACAAAAGAAATTTCTAGTAACAAGTATGAAAGAAAAATAAAAAAATAGTTATATACAATATCTTACCTTATTTTTTCTATGTAGAGGTCAATGACCCCATATCATTCGAATTTCAGTTGGGTCGAGGATTCAATTTGTTTCAAAATAGATATGTTAGGCGCTACCAATGAGTTATTATTTCTAGGAACATATTATCAACAGATTACTTTTGTGATCATGAAATCCACATTTTCTTCACAAGAATATATAAGAGAAGATAAGACTTTACCATAAGGCACACTAATTAACCATTAAATGATCCATCGCCATCATCTTCTAATTTTTCCACTCTTGTGTTTCCATCTCTCAGAGTGAATATTCGAATCATTTCTTCTATTTATACATAACATAATCCTTCACTTTTTCCTTTAAATTCTTCCAAATGTTTATCTCTAAACAAGGTGTTCTCAACCAAATTTATTTCTCGAATCATCAAATAATTCCCAAGAAATTATACTCAAGTTAGAGGATTGAATAAATTTTATAGTTCATGTTCATTTTAAACAAGTTTCATGTTTGCATAGACATTTTACTAAATTATTTATTCTTTAATTTATTTATATTATGGCCTTCTTAATGAACATGTCGAATGGATTTTATTTCATAAGTAGTGATACAATGAAGAGAAAATTCAACTAGGATCTCATCATTTATGTTATTTTCAATAGAATTGATGGTGAAAAAATAATGTATACATTCTTTCTAAAATAATTCAACATGATCATATTTATTATCAACATATTATATAATTCCTCTTACTCATAACATGGATACTATAGAACATGTTCTTCAACTTCTTATTTTTATACCAACTCGAAAAATAACCCACAACTAGACTCATCCACAATATTTATATGAGTAACTCATCAACATATGTCTCATGAGGAATTTGCAACTCTTCAATTGTATTTTAATTTACTTTCAACACTTGTGCATCATATTGAGGATCAAAAATATGAAAAAAAAATCAATCAAAGTTACCCAAAGATCACTTTTTGAAGGTTCTCTAGTAGTAAAGTATGAACTTAATTTAAGTTGGGATTTTTTTATGTATATCTTAATGTTGAGAAGAAAATTCAAAAGCATTGGATAAGTTCTCCGATAAAATCTTCTTCTCGCTCCTCGAAAGCCACTATTGGAACAATAATATTAAGTGGGTTTTACCCCTTACTAAGTTCCTAAAGAATATTATATTTAATATTACTAGTAAATATAACTATAAACTTTAGATTATAAATAATAAATAAAAATATGAACATATTTTATTTATTAAATATAAAATAAAGGTTTATACATTAATTGTTCACAAAATAAACTAATTCAATAGGTATATTGGGGAGTCACACTCGATCACCCTAATTTAAATAAGGAACTCGATCCGAAAATCCTCACCGAGAAATTATGATTTAAAATCTTCTCGTAATCCGGTACTAGTAGTTGCATGACGTGGAGAAAAATATAGCTTTCGCAATATCTTGTCTACGAAAATGGAGCAAGAATGCAAAAGTTATGGTCCACTAAAATTTTTGGCCAATCAAAAATCAAGATCGCACGTCTCGCCAAGGGGACAAATGAAATTTCAACATGTGGCACTATATGTATGAATCAAAACTTTATTTTAACATCGGGTTTGGACACTCGTGACAGATAGGTGGGCCTCGCTTATGATGGAAGATGGACATCATCCAGCTTTTGACACACTCAATAGTGAAGGGGTGCCTTCACCTCCATTTATTCATATTAGCATTGTGAAGCTTCTCGTTTATATATGTTGTTTATTATTTTAATGAGATCAATGTGGGAAACTTATATATTGCATTATAAATATTGATTAGGGACTAACTGGGTGGAAAGCCTAACTCACCAACCAAGTCGACCTCAATACCGAGAAAACCTATCCACTCAATCATCATCTCATTTTTTATCTACTACAAATTCTACATTATCTCCCTCGCCTCTCACCTTAACTCCTTAACCGCCTAACTCCTCAATCGCCTAACTCCTCAAATACTCAACACTTTATCTCCTTATCTTTCTAGCATTTCCATACTCTCCACATGGCCACCTTGTATATACCACACATCATGTCCAAATTAGCATGTGATTAAACCAACTCGCAATCAATGTAGCTACTAAAACAGCTCCATAGCCAATGTAAAATGGCCAGCACCCATCATATAAATCACTCCCCTAACTAATGTGCGGGCCATGTGTTATCTTTTCCCACAAAAGAAATACAAAGTGGTGGAGGGGTTATAAGGGAGTTGAACCCTTATCCCACAGTGTTCAAAAATTTATTGCTAAGCTTTGGGCCAAACACTTAAGCAATGTTATAAATTGTGTTATTTGATATATAACGAGGTAATGTTAGTAGACTATAATTTTTTAAAATCTTAATTTTGGGAACTATGAGAAGAATATGGGAAAATGCCAAAGGAGACCAGGGGGTATTTTTGTGGGAGAAACATAAAGGGAAGAAACAAATCATGTAATATTGGTTATAAGTATTATCTTGTATGATTTTAATAGATTGGTCCCTTTATATGGACCCAGAGACGTACGCCACAAGTGTCAAACTACGTTATCATGTACAATATAGAAAGTCTTGTCAAATTTTCCTTGTTAGTTCTATGATTTACATAGTGCTCGTATTTTTTTAATTTTAATTAAAATTACAAGAATGTTAAAATATCAAGTTTAATTCGTAAAATATTTGTATGATATTTTTTGGTTAAGTGTGCAATTTTTGTAAATATTTCTAGATCACTCGTATCATAGCTACTTTATGATTAGATTATCGGCGTTTTAAATTGATTTTTTTGGTGTTGAATGTTAACAAGGTCTCATTTTAGAAAGGTCAAAGAAATTTAGCATAAATTGATCCAAAAATTGGTACAACATGATCTTGAATCCCAAGGATGGGTGAATAAGAATAATTTCATCATCATTCTTTCAAATTAAGGAGATGGTGGAAGAATTGTATCGTAAAGGAGAAGAAAATTAGAAAATGAAGCTAGAGAACGTAAAAATGAAGAAAGCTCTAGTTCCGATAATCCTAAAGGTGAATCAAAAAAATATGATTTCCTTCAATTAAAACTAGATATAAAGTTAGAATTTCTAGTGTATAATGGAGAGATTAATGCATGAAGTTAGATTAATTGATCAAGCATATGGAGGTATATTATAGGGTTCATTAAATTGTTGATGATGAAGCACTAAATCATTTGGAAACTCTTCAAATGGGTGGCACAAAACTCATATGGTGGGAGAGTAAGCTTCATGAAGTAGATGAAAATAAAGGTAATGAAATCACTTTTTGTCCTGATTTTATATCAAATCTTACACAATAATTTTATTTTCTTGGATATAAGCCAAAGATATGATGGATTAGCAAAATTTGAGATAAACTAAGGGAAAAAGTGTTTGGGAAAATAGATCTTATTCTTCGTATTTAGGAAAAGGAAAGGTTAAACAAAAGACAAACTCTATTGTCAAGGAAAATATGAAAAACGATTTTGCAATCATTGTAAAAAGAATCATGATGAATCTAAGTGTTGGAAATTACATCCTGAAATGAAGCCTAAATGGATGAATAATAAGAAGGGAAAAGAGAAGAAAAATAATATTGTGGTACATGATCTTAAGTCCGGTTAATGAAATGAAACTATTGTCAATTTTGCACCCTTCACAAAAATTGCACAATTTGGGAGATTTGAACCTCGGTAATTTCATGGAGTTTTGATGAAGAATTTGAAATTTTAGGTATTTCCCATGTTCGGGCACTTGTAAGTGTTTCAGGATTGATATCCTTTATTGAGGTTCAAAAGATCCATACTTAGCAAAAAAATTAAGTATAAATGGAAAAATTGGAAAATTTTTTTTTGACACTTCAATATATTCTCCTAACTTCCCTACCCAAGAAAAATCTAAAATAGTTAGTGAGAAGTCGGAAAATTTTGAAAAAAATGGGAAAAAGGGATAGAATTCAATATATTACGACATTTACGGATTTTATAGGCCCATACCATACAAAGTCCTTTGGGGCTTGAGTTCCCTTAAAACCTGACTAGCCTGCAATAATAAGGATTTGGGCAGAGGTAGTTGAGTACGCTGAAATTGAATCGTGGTGGCCCAAGTGGAACGAGTTTTATTGGGTCAGGTGTTCTCTGATTCACTGAATTCACCGCAATGAATGGAGGTAGAGAGAGTATAGTGTTTTGCAGGTCGGAGTTTTTTTTGTGAGCTCGTGAGGTTGAGGTGGAACGGGTTCCATGGCGTCATCATTAACCCATGAACTCGAGATGATAAAAATTTACGTGGAACAGGGCCAGGCTTTGTGTTACAGCCAAAGCGGCATTCGCGGGCTTTAGAGGAATGTGAGGAACTACTTCCCTGAAAATATATAGGTATGTAAACAAAAGAAAATGAGGCAAAGGTGAGGAGTTGTAAGGGTTTAACGTATTGGTGGTAAGGAGGTTAAAATAGGCCCGTGAAGAACAACCAACATCGTTCCATGAAACCCTAGATTCTCTTATCCCCTTTCATCCGATTTACAAAAAGTAATTTTATAAAACATAAAGGGTGGGAAAATAATATATTGCGGACACTAGACCATATTTTTACCCAGAGCCCGATACTTCTAAAAATGAGCAAAACAACACCTGATTATCCGCATGGGCATAATGTTTGACCGGGATGTCCAGTTTTTAAAAAAATTATCTCAATGGATTTGTATTTACAAGACCTACAACTTGGAATCTTTAGATTCTGGTTTTTATGGACATAATTGAAGGGAAAGAAAAAAACCCATCTCCAAAAAAAAAAAAGTGTATTTCTAGTTTAACAACAACCAGCATTTAATGTGTTATGGGATTTTGTTTTTCCACGAGGCATGAAATTCGGAGAACGGATTTTTGAGGATGCCCATACTCCTTTTCAGACCAATATTGATAAATCAAGGAGGATTTTGGGTTTCTCTCTTCTCTTATCTCACTTTATTATATATGTTGTAAAGGAATTTCATTTGAAAAGGGTTGAACACTTATATAATATTTTGTATTCTCTTCCAAGGGTTGTATATGTGTTATATATTTCAAACCTCATATTTGAGCATTTTACATGGTGAATCTTGCCACATATTTTCATTTTAATTGTAGGCAACTAAAATCTACTTCAATAGTTTTAATGCTAAAGTGGTGTCAATTGTCCTCTATTTAATCATTTCCATTATAATTACTCGATTTTCACTAACTAACTAACGCTTTCCTTAGTTTTTGGTCAATTAACTACACTTATTTAATTAACTCACCGATATAACATTCTAGATGCAAATTAACGACACACATCGTTAGTTGTAATCCTCTTCGAATAAAAACTTAGCTATTATTAGTTTATTGAACCTATTTACCCTTTTATTGGTTAAAAAATCCTGTTCCAACCATTCAAAATGACCAAAATCAGTTCAAATAGCCTAAAAAGCTTATTCTAGCCTATTAATTAGTCTTATTTGATTAATTAATACCATTTATAACTCCCATGAGTTGCACATCCTTTCTTAATTCTTCATAACAAGATTATCCTTTGTATTTCTACTTTGGGCTTTTTCCCGCATGCACCAAGTTTCAAGTTTTCCCCAAACAAAAGCTATAAAAATGGCCAAGTTCCTACCTTCACACCTTACACCCTACTTTGAATAGTATCTCATGTAAAACATATGATCAAGTGTCATACGCCATTAATGGAATAACTTACATCATCTCATTTGTATCCATTTCTCAAATCTTAGTTAGTAAGAGAAGATATAAACATGGCCTCAGAGCCATTATAGTGATATATCTTCCCCATATTGAAGTAGTATCATATAATTTGATTTCTTGTGATCTACTTAGGTTGATTTTAAAGTGCAATCATATACTAAGTAGAAATGTTGTAATTAGATAAACAATTTCATGTTAATTCATCGTAGGCATTTCAATAAGGTATGATCTTGATGGTTCATTGATAAATTTGTGCTTATCTCTAGACTACTAGGTGTTAGTCTATGTTAGTTATCTATTGTAAAGTTTTAGCATGTTCACATTTGGCACACCCAATAGGACGATAGTCCATTGCCCTTTGAAATTCATTTTCAAGATTTTAGATTAGTTTCAAATTTTTTATTTACTAACCTTCTTTGGCATTTTTAGATAAATATGAAGTTTCTTAACTAGTTTGGTTTGGATTTATTTGATTTTTTTGCTCTTGTCGATTAAAGGAGGTGAGGTGCTATCAAAATTTGATCAAATTGACAATTTTTTGAGATTTTTGAAAAAAAATTGTCAAAAAATTGTTGTGTTTTGGTCATCTAAAAAACCCACATGGGTGTTATTCTACTCCGCGTTTCTATCATAATTTATGCAATAACATTTCAAGGGCCATGTTGGTGTTACAGGGGCAAAGGCGTTGGTGCTCAAAGGGACATGATGGTGTTTTTCTGGACACATCTACGTTACACCTTTTATGGATCTCTATGTCTTGATCTGCACCTTTTCATAAGGGGCATGTAGGTGTCTCTCTATACATGTTGGTGTTATATTGTCCGCTGATAGTTTATGTTATTTTTATCATTGACGCATTTTTTGTACAAAGGGCCACACTACTATTTATAGGGAAGCATTACCGTGATAGCTTAAATTTGATACTAACTTTGAGATTTGAACTTCCGGTTTTTTGTGTTTCGTTGGTCAGAGGTTTTCCTAAATACTTTCTGCAGTTTTTTAAAATTTCTAATCAGATTTCTAACAAATTTTCTCAATTTTTTGATTAATTCTTTTGTTTCCATGCTTTATGCAAGCTAAGATAGATTTTTTTGTATGTTATTCTCTTTCACCTTATGGTGATCTTTAGAATCAAAGGAATATTTTTCATTTTCATTTTCTAACATTTTTGTTAAATTGGAAAGTTAATATTACAAATTTGGATTAAGGAATGAAAAAATTATCAAGCTTTGTTTAATTTTCATTTGGTTAAATATTTTCCTTTACATTTTTATAATTAAATCAAATCATTGCATATTCTCTTCTCTTGTTTCCTTAGATGATACCGAGAATCAAAAGAAACTTTGTTCACTTTCTATTAAGAAATTACTAAAATAATTTATGCGTAGGATCTAATGATTTTCGGAGACTTGGGATCTAAAAAAATATAACGACATGTGTGTTGCAGGTTTCTAATGGTGTTCTAAACCTCATTTCTTAATCCAAAAGATAAAAAACAAACCACATTATTCATCACACTGTACTTGGAGGTTTATGTTAAGAGTTATGGCTCGTGTGATTTAAACTGGGGGAAGTTTCTTGGTATAATCCATAAAAATAATAATGAGGATTACCCTAAGAACCCTAAAGTAGTTCACACCTTGAGAGAAATGGTGAATGAAATGGGAAGTGCTCCGCTACCCAACTAACTAGTACACCTTTGTGAGATTAGCGTAAAAATTATCTTCACATGGTCCCAATGAGATATAACTAAACACAATTTATTTCTCCTTGTACTCAAGGGGATAAAGTAAATTCAGAATACTCCATGATTTATTTAGTGTGAATTTCTTAAAAATTGCTCTTTTAGGAATAGTTTGTGACACCTAGAGAGTGAAACAATAGGAAGCTTGTGGATTTGAGTGAAATAACTCAGATCCATCGCATTCTATAGAGATCTCACCAAGTGAAAATGATTTAAAATTCATAATCTTATTATTCAAACAAGTGTAGATTCTATTGAAACTAGAGCGTAGTGTTATTCATCATGACATTTACGACATGTTACTTTCTCCTATTTTTTCACTTGTCCTAAGACAATGCGAAACTTTTCCAAAGTTACGCTTACTATTTTTCATGACAATTGGTCTAGTCCTTTGTTGTCTTGTTGTGCATTTGGGAAAAAGTAGAACATACATTCGCAGAGATATAAGAGATTGTGTCCACTCATCACATACGCCTACTTACATCCTTCCTTATTGTGATTATGATAGTAAGAGTTGAAAGCGTGTTGGTACGTATTTTTATCTTAGTAGCCATTATCTTGTTACCAACATCAAGATCATCATTGAGTTAGGTTGTATCATCAAGGTGACTTAGTTTGAATTTTTATGCTTCTCGTATCATATCAATACGGTTTTGATACTTACATCTTATTTCCTTTGTGAAAGTTGATCTAAGTCTCTAAGTTATATTGTTACGCTTCTTGTATAATTAAAAATTCTTGATATACTTAGACTTAGTATAGATCCCAACATCATCTTGTTTTTTGAAAGTGTCATCTTTATGCTTCTCGCATTGCAATGATATCATTTTGATACTAAAATCTTTCTTTTCCGTAAATCTTCATTAACATGTTTGAATAGTGTTTTTGTGCTACTCACATTTGTACCTTCCATTTCCAAGGACTTAGCCTTTATTAGTATCTAATTTTTTTTTGTATATCTTGTTGGGAGATCACATCAACACTTTCTTAGTATTTAGGTCTTGTTTTTCTCAAACTTTACCTAAGTAGTGATATTGTGTTGTCACTATTTACACTAGACCTATACCTTTGAAAAGTAGGGAGCAATTATTTTGTTATTGGATCATATTCTTGTACTTGATCATTGTGTCCTAGATGCTTATTAATAAACGTACATTATCAAGTGTGTCATTCTTTATTATTTGGTGTCCTTGGGGCATATTTCCTTAGACGTGTTACCATTTTTTATTTGACATTATTTGTGATGAATTTCATGTCGTTACACACTCCGCTTACCCTAGGATCAATTTTAATCAACCTTATAAAAAAATTCTTATATACCTCCTATGACAAGAAGGGGGCATCCCAAGTTAGGGTCAAATCCATTTACAAGTGAAAAGTTAAATCCAATTTTTGAATACAACGTAATGGTTGATCATAGTGGTGGTGAGGATAATTATCATTGAGTGGACTTTGAATTTATCCCCACCCAAATAGATAACTTCTAGTTCCAAAATATAAATGAGGTTTTTGTGCATGTTGTAGAGTTAGCGCCAAGTTTCCATCTACAGCTTGCTCCTCCTGTCTTTTGGGCATGATTCAAGGAGAAGAATAAGTAAAGTGTCCTTTACATCACGTTGATGAAATATTAAACCCATGACATGCTTCTACCTCTAGAAAAAGAATGAAGAAGAAGGTCCTTCTAAAATGATGGTGGATATCGCATCCGAATTGTCAAAATACATTGTAAGGATCCCAAGAGAATGTCAACCATGAACGACCCCCTTTCACAAAACTCATAAAGAGATACTAAGCCACAAAATTGGAAAGTGTGGCTTCACACACTAATAAGGAATTCATGAAGGCTCTCGATAAGAAAAAACTAGAGATTCATAGTCATATTTTTATACCAAGAATCATAGGAAAGAAAATCTAGAAATGCCGTATTATGAGTCTTATACCAAAACTCATTAACAAGACAAACCTAAAAGGGGTTATGAAGAGTTATACACAAATAAGGATGATGGTGAAAAAACTAGAATTAATAGCTTGTATAGGGCTAACCCATTGACACATGGATAACTCTTTAATCAAGAATTCTTATCCATGAAGAACACCCTTATTTCCTTACAAGAAGGTAAGTTAGGACCTAATAAGAAATATCAATTTCAAGAGTTATGTCCATATCCTTTCAATAGGGATATGTTACAAGTTCCTTTCCCTATACACTTTGATTGTCCAAAATTTGACAAATACAAGGGAAAGGGTGATCTAAGAGATCATGTCAAAGAATTATTCATGTATTTCCAAGAGTTCACCTTCAGTGATAACTATCTTATACGCCTTTTCCCATGGAGTTTAGGGGTCAATTACTTGAGTGGTTCTTTAATATACTAAAGGGATCCATCTCTACATGGCCACAATTGGTGGAAAGCTTCATGCACCAATTCTCCTTCAACATGGAGAATGACGTTACTATGATTGACTTATGCAATACAAAACAACGTAATAAAGAGAACTTCACTGTTCCTTACAATGATAGTGAGGGTTAACTAGTCACTTCCCTTGATCTATACTAGAGAAAAAAAAGCAACATCTTCGTTCATAACTTACACTGAGATTACTTTCCACTTGCAAATGCATGGTGGTAATACATTCAAGAGGTTATAGAAGAAGGTAGAAAAACTGAAAAGCATTGTTCATAATAAGGGACCTTGAAACCCTTCTCACATGACAATTATGATCAAAATCCTAATGAAAAACAAAAAATAGTTCTAAAGAAGAAGAAAAATGTCATAGGTGGTGGTATTAAAGCTTTTAAATGGGTGCAGTAGTTCAAAATTGTGCTCCTTTAAACTAGCTAAAGGACCTCCACCCCCTAAGTACAAACATAGTGCATTTACCCCTTTATTTGAATCTATGTCATCAATAATAAAATAATTAGAGGTAGTTAGCAAGGTCAAATACCTAGAAACAACCCCATATCCGGGTGATCAATCGAAACCATCATGGTTTAGAGAAAAAAAATATGGCACATTCAGTTATTATCTGTAATAATAAAATTAATTGGGTGCTTATGGAAGGAAGATCACACCTAAACATTTAAACCTTAAAACATGTTTGACAATTAGGTCGTATGCGGAAATAAATCTGAATCAAAGGTCATCACCATATAGGCATATGACATTGAAGAGAAACAGTTGACCAACATGATAACATTATCACTAGGAGTAGGGCCTACTACTTGTGACACAAAGTTCTATGTTCTAAAATTGTATCTTCCTTATAACGTAATTCTCGCCGCCTATGGCTTCATGTTGTACAATGTGTCATCTACGTATCATCAATGTCTAAAGATATACTATGAAGTGAAAAGTTTAACTATTCGGTGGATTCTAAACCTTTTCCTCATTGTAGAGAATTATTAAGTTACTTACCTAATTCTATTTATTTCACTTCCGTATAGATGGTTTTTCCAACTTAGTATGAGGATATTGCCTCGTCGGTTGATCCAGATTCTTTGACCCCTAATAAAAATGGTGCTTTAACATCAATCTATCCCTTTTCTACAAGAGAGATGAAGACCATTTCAATCTGGTTGTAGGGATTATGATCTCCAATAGGCCCTTCTGGTTTAAAAACTTCCCTATCACCTAAGACATGGGGTAGGCCATGTTACAAGTATCAAAAATCTAGGAGAATTACAAACTTCACGCTTTCACTCCTGGTGGACTATTAGTAGATGAAAATATGCTTAACAATATTATATCCCGACCTCTAGATAATGAGAAGGCTCATGCCATCAATCACTCGATTTGATATCCCCGATAAGATGATGTATGCTATGGGATATAAAAAATATGGCTATGGTGTAAACGAACAAGGTATGTGGGAAGATTTTCCAATACCACATCACAAGGTTTGTAAGTATGGTATTGACCTTGAACCATATGGATCTATTCAACTCTCGTGTGATGCCACTACTTTGAACGTGAACATAGTGAGTTAGGGATGGTTTTTCCAACTTAGTATGAGGATATTGCCTCGTCGGTTGATCCGCATTCTTTGACCCCTAATAAAAATGGTGCTTTAACATCAATCTATCCCTTTTCTACAAGAGAGATGAAGACCATTTCAACTGGTTGTAGGGATTATGATCTCCAATAGGCCCTTCTGGTTTAAAAACTTCCCCTATCACCTAAGACATGGGGTAGGCCTTGTTACAAGTATCAAAAATCTAGGGAGAATTACAAACTTCACGCTTTCACTCCTGGTGGACTATTAGTAGATGAAAATATGTTTAACAATATTTTATCCTGACCTCTAGATAATGAGAAGGCTCATGCCATCAATCACTCGATTTGATATCCCCGATAAGATGATGTATGCTATGGGATATAAAAAAATATGGCTATGGTGTAAACGAACAAGGTATGTGGGAAGATTTTCCAATACCACATCACAAGGTTTGTAAGTATGGTATTGACCTTGAACCATATAGATCTATTCAACTGTGTGTGATGCCACTACCTTTGAACATGAACATAGTGAGTTAGGTTATGAAATCGAAACATATTCCCGCTTTGTAGTCTTTACGAAGACCTTACCTCCACCAATATGTTTTATAATATGATTATAGCAACCTTCTCCCCTACCTTACCTATCCTCGATTCTTAATTAAAACTTTTTGTACTTCCTTTGTGAAATTGGACTAATAACAACATTTATCGATTGACTTATTTTCCAAAGAAAGAGCTATTGGTGAGTTTATGGGTATTTGAGATGACATCCCAGTAGGTGATCATAAAAGGATTCTCTATTAACCTATATGTGTGTGCACATTTTAGGGAGGAGGCTAAGTTATGTGGTCATCAAAATAAAATAAAAATAAAGGGAAAAATCTCTAAGGAGAAGCCTCGTAAAAAAAAACATTTCAAGTCGTATAGTGAAAACCTTTTTTGATGGACCGTTGGTAGACAAAAAGAGGAAAATTTAACGACAAAGAAATTGAATTTTCCAATGGTGGAAATTTCATTGATACACCCTTGGAAGAAGATCTCAATCTCCACATTTATCATATGTGTAAGGTAGAAGAATATAAGCTTCTTGTGGAGGAGACTATTGAGGTCAACATCAGAACAAAGGAATTACCTAGGATGGTTAAGTTGGGAGCTTCTCTCTCAACTCAAGAACAAAAGACATTTGTCTTTCTTTTGCATGAATTTTCTAACATATTTTCTTGGTCCTCTATGGACATGCATGGAATTGATCTGGCATTATTAGTGTATAAAATTGTTGTGCATGAAGAAGACAATAATATTAAACAAAAGATCAAGAAAATTCATCCTCATGTTGCCTTGTTAGTTAAATAACATTTAGAAAAATTATTGGCAGTTGGCTTCATTCAGCCTATTGATTACTCGAGTGGATTTCAAATGTTGTATCTATTTGGAAAAATCTCATAGGTATCAAAATTTGTATAGTTTTTAAAGACATAGACAAAGCTTGTCCTAAGGATGATTTTCCTCTCCCTAATATCAACATGATTATTGATTCCATGGCTTGTTATGAAATTCTATCACTCATGGATAGATTTTTTAGGTTATAATCAGATTAAAATTGTGGAGGAGGATCAACATAAGACAACTTTCACAACCCCTTTGGGGACATTATATTACCAAGTCATGCCCTTTGGCCTCAAGAATGTAAGCACAACTTATGAACGGGCTATGACTGTCATCTTTAATAATATGATCAATGATATAATAGAATATTACGTGGAAGACATCTTTGGAAAGTCCAAAGAAATGTGTCTTTAGTGTGGTATCGGGAAATTAATGGGTTAAATTGTATCACCGATGGGAATTGAAGTAGACCCAACTAAGGTCTCGCTATCAAATATATGCCTCCTTGTAAAAACATAAAAACCTTTGTATCTTGCGGAGGAAAATTAAATTAATTAGGAGATTCATTTCTCGTCTCACGTGATAAGTGCCATTCATTTATGAATATTCTCAAGAAGGATGTCAACTTTTTATGGGGTCTAGAATAATAACAAGTGTTCTCTTTTCTTAAAGAGTATCTATCAAAATCCCCTATTCTCATGCCTCCTACTGCAAGTGAACAACTTCTAGTATATATATTTACTATGAAATTTACAATTGGGGAACTCTTGGCCCAATCTGATAGGGAGAAAAAGGAAAAATATGTATATTATCTAAGTCAACCATTGATTTCTTAAGAGATAAATTACCCACATATCGAGAAGGCTTGCTTGGTCATAGTTTTTCCTCTCAAAAAATTCATCATTGTTTTCTAAACAAAAAAATCAAGTCGATATCAAACATGGCCCGATTGAAGTATCTATCATCAAAACCAACGCATTTAGGAAGGATATCCAACTCGGATCATATTACTCATTTAATTTGATATAGAATATGTCCATAAGAAATCAATCAAGGCGAGTGCTACTGAAATATCAAATAGCTAAATCCCTTTACCAGGTACAAAACCATTAAGTCATGAACTTCTAGATTTTTCACTGATGTATCTTGAGGAATCCATAACATGGAAAATTTATTTTTATGGATCCTTCACATTCCATGGTTCAGGAGCAGGAGTTGTGCTTATAACTCCTTCAGGGACTTTATCCCACAAGATTTCAAAATAGGATTCCCATGCACTAACAACATAGAAAAATATGAAGCTCTCATCGCAATGATGAAGACAACTATACGGTGGGCTATCGATAAACCTCAATGTGACTGAATATTCTATGTTGATTAACAAACATGTTATAGATGACTATAATGATAAGGATTTAAAACTCATTCCTTATAAAATAAATGGTTGATACATTAAAATATTTCTTTGTGCAGATCACATTTGAATGCAGATTCCTAGAGGGTAGAAGCAAGTAGTAGATGTTATGGCTATGATGGGTTATTTTTTATGCATTTCACTTGGATAAAATGATAAACCTTTCTTTTTGGATCACTTATTGATCCCAATGTATGACATGCTAGATTCTTGTTTGATATGTGAAGTTGTTTGTTCCCATTCACCATGGTACCTTGATATTTTCAATTTCCTTCAAGATAGAACCTTCCCTCGAAATTTCCCATTTTGATAAAAGAAACCTTATCCAACGTATATCCCACTATACCTTACTTAGGGAACTCTCTATCATAGAGGGTATAATGGGAATTTGTTATGTTTTCTTAATTTTGAGAAATCTATCTGAAAGATTAAGAAGGTTCACAAAGGTGTGTGTGTGGCCAATAAAAATCGGATTATCCTATCCAAAAGATACTAAGAGTGGGCTATTATTGGCCTACCATCTATAGATTCACCCAACCATTTAAGAATATAAAACATCCATCCACACCCATACTACTGGAAATCCATTTTACCTCTTGAGATCAAGCTCTCCACTTTGTGCATAGATCTTAGAGATTACTTGGATGAATAGGAGGATTACATAGTGCCTTGACCGCATAACCAGGGTGTGGGATGATAAGAGACTTCACGCCCTTGATCACCTCAAAATATATCACAATAAAGTGTAGAATTTATAACGAAAGAGTCTTGGCTCGCCAATTTGAGATCAAAGACCTTATGATTAAGGAAAATTGTTTCAATACCACCAAGGACCATGAAAAGAAAGGAAATTTTGAGCCAAACTGTTAAGGGCCATATATTGTCGTTGTTAAATATCGTTCATGTGCATACAAGATTGCTCACTTAGATGGTGATGAACTAAAGGAACCCATGAACGTCATGCATCTCAAGAGGTTCTATGCTTAAGTATGGGGTTCTATAAAATTAAAAAGAATAAACAAAAAATATATAAAATGAGAAAAAGTAAAGACAAATCAATACATCCAAGTGTGAAAACCATGCAATTGTGACACTTTGGATAAGTTCTTTGGTGAAACCCATATTCGGCATTGTTTAAGCATCCATTGTTCACAAGCATCTCAAAATTTAGGATTGTAATGGATTTATCCTAAGCTAATATTCACCTATGTTTGAGATACTTTTGATCCTATCCCTCTTGGCATTGGTCCTGATTGATCCTATTTTAATATGAGAAGAGGTTTTCCTTTTACATTCCCACCTAACACCAACAAAAACATTGTATATTCACCTTCTTGAACATACGTGTGGGATTCTACCCTTGTACATCCCATCTAACACTAGGGGCATTCATGTTTCTTTGTTTTATTGCACATAGCTTCAAAAAAGTTATGGAAAATCATAAAATCCTTTGTAGAATTTTAAAAATCACAAAACATTGAAATATGTTAGTCGAAAAATAAAAAAAAATTCAAATATGTTTTATAGAAAACTCAAAAACAATATAACATTGTCTTGAGATAATACAAAAAATAGTGTAAAATGTTTCAAAACTATCCCACAAAAACAAAGTAGTAGTTTATTTACTTTATTTGTTTGACTATACAAAGTTTTAGTTGGATTAATTCTTCATTTTGTGTGCTTTAAATTGGATTAATTTACTTTCTTAGATTTAATGCTACTTTAATCGGTTATGCATTACATTGAGTTAATTTTATCTTGCATACTTGTACATAGTTGTGTTGCTTCATTTTTGATTTGATTAACTTATGCTTGTTGTTTTCTTGTAAATTTTTTTCCATATCATCATCATATCATCTATCATCACATCTATACATCATATATCAATAAATTCTAAGATACACCATCATGAAACTATAAATTTAATGTGTATGCTAACCTAAAATCATATGATATCACCAACAAGGAAAGATGGATCACTATCTATCCCCCTCAAACATAGACCATAATAAAAATGTGGATTAAGCATGTTATCTCATAAACACAAAGATGTGATAGAATATACATGGTACATAAGTCATCATATATCCATATCAAATATAAATTTCCATATGCATAACAATGTGTCTTGATATACATCAAATACAATAAGTCATCATGCCCATTAAAAATGTGCCTTCATCATGAGGCATAATAAAAAATAATACATAGTACATCCGTACATAAAAACGTGTCGTCATGATAAGGAATAATAAAAAATAACACATAGTACATCCGTACAATATGTGCCTTCATCATGAGGTATACATAAAAAATATACATCTAATACAATATAAAGAGTCAACCATGACTCTCACTTACCCTGGACTATTTTTCGTAGGTCAAGGTGGTGGCATCTGTGTGTTGAAGCACCATGATGAGCTGATGGTTGCTATACTAATCTAGTAGACCATGATGACCTTTGGGATGTGGATATGGACCTATTTCTAGCTAGTTGACTATAATCCATAGCCCACTCACCTACTAGAATGGCCCACAAGTATAGCATCTTGTAATATGTAGCCTCGCATGTGATGGAAGTGCACTAAAAAATAGGTCCTTGACTTTAGTTATTACCTAGGATTGGTAGAGTGCATCGTGTTACGCTCTCACACTCATCAAATCATCATGTAACTAGTACCTCTCCATAACAAGTTGGTCCTTTCCTACAGTGACCTAATTTTGCTAGGATATCACCTCTTTTTGTAACTCTTTGCATCATGACATCTAGATCACCTACACTCTTAGTGCTTTGTCTCGATAGAGATCACTATGGCAACCTCGAAATCTACTCTCCAACCTGCTCCCACTAGGCGTGTGGTGGGGACCCATCCATCCCAAAATCTCCATCTCCCCATCTACTCCATCCCATCCATCCTCAAACAACTTTGTCTTTGGAATCGGAATATACAGAGGTGATAAAGGCACCTTGTAATGAAATCTTCTATAAGGGTATTATTTTTCAAGATCCACCCCTCAAGGTAAATTTTGGTAACTTATGCAATTCTTTAGGGAGAAGAAAAATCCAAGAAGTTAAAAATTTCAAAATATGCAAAAAGATTAGCTTGTGCTAGTGTATTGCAATTAAATCAGTCAAAGTGGCCCAAAACGCACAGCAGTGCGAGGGAACACCTATGACTGGAAAAGGCTGAAAAGGCCACGAGTCTAAGAGTAAGTTGGATAAATTAGGTCAAAGTGGCCCCAACCGCATAGGTACGCATGGGAACTCCAGGACCCAAAACATGAAATCACCGTAGGTAGTTTAAATTGACAAAGTCGGATATATTTGATCCACCGGTCCACAGGACATTGGGACAAGCAGGACCCACAGAGCAAACGGGTGATTCACATGTAAGTCGGCTAAATCAGTGTAAACGTGGCCTAGGGCATGCAGTGCGTGTGGAACAATTAGGACCCAAAATGATGATTTTTCTAATTTGCCGGTTGGGTCGAAGGGATACGGGTTAAGGAGCGGTCAATGGCCCCAATGACTTGGTCAATGGAGGGACACATGGGACATCAAAACCCTATTTTGCTAATTTTTTTTGCGAAGGTGTAGTGCGGGTAGACAAAGGCTTTTTCCTAGGACCAGTGGTACCCCAGACCCAAAATACCCATTATGGCTGCATGCGAGGGAAAACACTTCAAATCGGACCTAGAACTTCAAATGACCATCACATTTGATCCGAGCTCGATTTTCACAAAATTTGACTTTATGGAATGATCACGAAATTCTCTACACCACAAAAACCATACTAAGATTGAGAAAAACCAACAGATCTACCCTATTAACTTGTTGATCATTTACTTGAGAATCAATCCTCATCAAGGTCATGGATGTTCCATCATTTGGAAGACTTTTCTTTGCAGATTGAGCTTTCTTATGAGGGCATGTAGATTGAATTTGGCTTGAGACCTTTGGTTCCTACATCTAAATGTTGTATTTTCATATTCTAGAGATTGAACGTTGGACACCTCCCCCATTTTGAGGGTCTTTTTCTCTAGATGTCCTTTATTCATGTCAAACTCAACACAAATTCTAACATAAGTGCGTAACCCACTATGAATATATTAGTCATCTTGTTTTATGAATCTCCCTAAGTAGTTCCCAATATCCTCCACAACAAGATAAAAATTGAGGGGGAGGTTGGGTAATCTCACCCAAACTGGGACACATGAGATGGAGAAGGTGCATGGGTCAAATTTTGGAAACCATAGTGTAGTGAATAAATCCGAAGATCCCCAAAACCAAGGGCCCTCATTAATGACCCTATGATAATAATCCTAATCAATGAAAAGAATGAATAAAAATCCTTTGGCACAGAATAAATGATGATAATTTTTGGTCCAATTGGAATGGATCGACACGATAAGGTAATTTGTTGAAGGCTAGAAACCAATTAAACTGAAGATGATAGCCTTTATCTAAAGATTTATTTAGAAGGTTAGAGATTATTCACTTGCCTATTTTAAGACAAGGGGTATCTATAGCTTTAAAATAAAGGAAAAATCATCACCTCCTATCAATCGATGCTCATTCTCGTTAAATGACAAAATGCCTTAAAGACCCAAAATAGCTACCCGCACATTGAAGATGATAACTTCTACATTTCTTAGCAAAAACACAAAAAAATTGTATTTTTGGAATCAATATTCCCAGACCAATGCACAAAAATTAACAAATTCAGAATTTTATGAAGTATCAATGGAAAGTTTGTAGAAAACGTGCCCAGTGGTTCATAACAATGATTTATTTGGTAGTTGGGATGCATTAAATGGAGCATTGGCTGAAATTTCTCACCTGCTTTGCAAGTCATGGGGTAGTATGGGGAGCCTTTTGTAAGAAAAATAAAATCATTTCACTAAACTTACTACATCTTGAAAGTGGTTGAAGGACATATATCGGGATTCTCATTTTCCCTCTCTCTCTTCTCAAAATTCTATAAATTAGAGTGTTGGGCTCATTGTAAAGGGGGGATAGTTTTGAGTAACCAAACTTTTTCTATATTGTTTTTTTGAAGCCAACATGATGCAAGCCCTTGTAGTGGACTCCTTGCATGGTGATCCAGGCCCTTATCTTTTAATGAATTGAACTCTGCATGTAATGAAGCAATAGATGCAAGTTTGTGGATATCTCTTCCCCTGTTGTGTTTGTTTGTATTCCTCTTACCTTTTCAATCTCATGCAAATATATTGTGTCTATCTTATGCTCTGTAGGGATTCATTATCATTGTGTGTGTATGAAACATTTTTGTGAATGCATTCTACTAGATTGTGGAGAATCTGTTATCACCCCTTCTTGCATACACTTTACCTCCATTTCTCATGTATTAGAAGACTATTCTCACACTCTCCTTTTCTGGTGTATCACCACTTTAGTGTAGGATTTGTTTTCATGCAATCTCTCTCCCTGGTCCCTTGGAAGGTTAGATTAGGAGTAGATAGTTTTGCCTACATTAGGGTATATTGTGGAAGGTAGTTTAGGAGTAAGAACCAGCTTTTTCTAGACGTCTATCTCAAGTAGCAAGTCCCGAACTTGGAGATAGTACCCTTGTTATCCAATCACATCCCGAGCTCAAGCACACACACTTGTGTAAACCATAGGTGCTTTGTTTCAAAAATAATAGGTACTTATAATGGAACATCTCCCTATGGTTCTACAGTGCATATGGTGGCACCCGTATTTGTGTACCCAATCTTCCCGACATCGTGCCTATAGGTTTTCCCGTACCTATGCCCGTGCTTATTTTCTAATATCCCGGCCCTATAGGCCCTTTTTCTACTGCAATTCCAACCTATATAGGTGCCTATGGTATAGTGAGTCGCCAGTGGTAACACTGCCGCATACAATGCTGCATAATCCCTAGTCTCCCTAGGATCCACTATTTATGGATGTGCAACTTAAGGTTTTGGGAACCCCTGTTAGAAGCTATCATCGAGGCTTGTTATTGTCTAATCAGTAGGCTAATGTCAAAGGTCTCCCCGGTGTTGTGCCCGTACTTCAAATCTCATCTCTCGTAATCCCTAGATTTTTTCAAACTTATAATAGAATCTCTCAACTCTTTACAACTCAAGATTGTAGTCCTAGATACCAATGATAAAATTATCGACCTCCATCATGCTAAGCTCTACAACATCCTTAGGCCATTGATATAATCTATATGGGTGCTATGTAACTATGTGGACTTGTATATCATCAAATTACCTCATGTAGTATGTTAAGTCTCAAGTATGTCCACGTTCATCCTCACCAATTAACACCCAACCCATAATAGATGGCTCATCAGGATCCTTGGCTCGCAGCACTCCATGTGGGTAATCTATAGCTTTGTGATCCTGGGGACATATCTACAAGAATGTAGCTAGACATATGGTTTTCGACCGTGGTATGCTATCAAATACAAATCTAATAACAAGTGGGATAGTAAACAATTTATTGAGGAATAAAACTCTCCACTAATTAGCCCATGAATAACTCGATCAGGCCAAAATTTAAGCATGCACTAGTCTTATATGGTAACAAGATCCTATTTACAAGATCCATCAAATACACTAGTACCCACAAAACAGGATGATCAACAAAACAATAGTGTATGTAAACCGCCATGCCCTAGTGAGTTATCTACGCTACACCAAAAATATCCATGATATCCTGTAGAATATGGCCATGGTCACCATCATATGTAATCAACTATCCTCGGATAGAACTCATAGTATGCGCTAGATGTCCTCCGTTGATGATCATCTCACTTTGGTTACAAATTTGAATGTCAAGATCTTGCTTGGTCATCTCTCTTCTAAGGTAATGTGGAGGATATGGTTTAGTGTAATCTATGGCATGCATGCCACATGAGTGAGGAATGTGACATCTAGCGTGATCTCGAAGAAGATACGATCACACCATGAAAAAGTAGCCACGTGGGCTTGTAGCCACCCATGTCGCTCTCATGTCTCCAATATGGGTAGCCTAATCTATAAAAATCGGGAAAGTCACTTTTTAACATCATTTTCATCTATGGCACATCATCTAATTTATTCTACTCATCACCAACTTCCTCTAAATTTTTCCTAAATTCTTCTAAGGATTGTCCAAACCTAGGTTATAAAGACTTGGTGCTCCTAGTGCTCACGATTTTTAACACCAACCCCTATATTTTTATGCGGCATGCCTCTTTTCCCCCATTTATATGTTAATGTCATTGTGTCTACTTTAACACTTGCATTCTTGTCTCCAAACATGTGCGCCCATGCCTACATTTTAACACCTACACTATACTAGGGCATGTTTTTACTTCTCGGTGACCCTTTCTACTACTACAGGGCATATTTTTTTCTATCAAGCATTATTTGAAATGTCCCATGATATTTTCATTCTTCTTGATCATTTTATTCTTGGAAAATTTAAACTTCAAAAATGAAAACTACCCCCAAAAGAATTGAAAATTTTAAAAACACAAAAATTGGTAAAAATTGAGAAAAATAAAAAAATATCAAATTTAAAAATTTTAACAACTGTAAATGATATGCATGCAAATAAATCACATGTCGAATGCATTTTCCTCAAACATCTAAATTTTTCGTACAAAACATATTTCTTGGTCCTCTCTTGTTTTTGTCACAACGACTTGCAGATTATTTTTTATCTACCTCCATTAAAAAAGCCGGTTTGTTTTTATGTTTTTAAGCCTTTTGCACAAAGATATGTTGGGTACTATTTAATAGTGCACAAATTATTTTTCATAGGACCATTTTTTCCTTTGTTTTCCCCCTTGCATGTATTTCTTTGAACAATTTTATACCCTTGTCGTTAAACACAAACATTCTAGAACAAGATTGATTACATAAACATTGGTACAACTATCTTGAATGTTGTTTTTTTGAGTATGTGTGTTTATACTTGATTCCCTATCAGATTATCTTGTTTAGATTCTCATATTACATTGCATTAGGCATGTTGCATGGAGTTAAGAACTTTTACCATTGAAAAAATCTTAGTATGATATATTTTCATGTTATTTTACACTTTTTTGTACGTGTTCATTGTAATAAGGGATGATGTTGATCATTTCCAAAAAGTGATGAAACAAAATTGTTAATTGAATGAGTTGTAAGCAAAAGATATTTCCATTTTCATCTGTCAATTCTCATTGCTAGAAGAGTTTCTTCCATCTTACATCTTCTATCTGTTTCCTTTATATTTTTATTGTACATCTAATTCTTCTATCACCCCATCAACACATGAGGAGGAATCCATCATTCTTTTATTTTCTCTTAAAAAATTTGTGTTTAAATTTTTCTACTATATTTGAAGTGGCGTCACTTATGCCACCTCAAAGAGGGGAAAATGTAGACATCTAAAATCCACTTCCGCATTTTTAATGCTAAAGTGGTGTCAATTGTCCTCTATTTCATAATTTCCATTATAATTAGTGATTTATGCTAATTAACTATCGTTTCCCTCCATTTTGGTCAATTAACAACAATTCAATTATTAAGTCACTTTCATCACATTCCGGATGCCAATTAACGACACTTCGTTAGTTATAATCCTCTTCAAATCAAAAATTAGCTATTATTAGCTAATTAAGCCTATTTACCCTTGTATTTAATCAATAAACCCTTTTATTGGTTAAAAACTCCTCTTCCAACCATTCAAAATCACCCCAATCACTTCAAATAGCCTAAAAATATTATTCTAGCCTATTAATTAGTCTTATTTGATTAATTAATACCATTTCCAACTCCCATGAGTTGCACATCCTTTGTTAATTCTTCTTAACAAGCTTATCCTTTGTATTTCTACTTTGGGCTTTGTCCCACATGCACCAAGTTTCAAGCTTTCCCAAAATAGAAAGCTATAAAAAGGACCAAGCTCCTACCTTCATGCCTTACATCATACTTTTATAGTATCTCATATTAAACATATGATCACAAGCCTTAATCCATTAATAGAATAACTTACCTCATCTCTTTTGAATCAATTTATTCAAGCTTGGTTAATAAGAGAAGATCTAAACATGCCCTTGTATCGATTTTCGTGAGATTGCTTCACCATATTGAAGTACTAAAATCTAATTTGATTGATTTTGATTTTCTTAGGTTTTTTTTTAGAATGTAATCATATACTAAGTATTAATTTTGTAAGTAAATGGACAATTTCATGTTAATTCACTTTGTAGGCATTTCAAGAAGCTATGATCTTCATGGTCCATTGATAAATTTGAGCTTAACTATAGAGTACTAGGTCTTTGTCTATTTTAGTTAGCTATTGCAAAAGTTTAACTTGTTTACAAGATCTTGTTTTTGCAAGACTCCAATGTAATAAAATATTGGTTCTGTGACTATCAATCTATCTTAGCTTGTTTTTTACTTGAAATTTCTTTCCTTACATTATATTTACGGTTATTTTGTGCATCATTTATTTTTTTCAAGGTTGAAATCTTATGTCTTTTTACGAAACAAGAATTCTAAAAATTGTTTTTGAATGTGGCACTCACACTTTCCCTCTTCATTGCTATTTTTCTTCCATTTTCCTTCAAATAAAAGTTTCTTTTCACCCTTATTTTGTTTTATCATCTCCTATAATGTAGGATTTAAATTTATGCAATTCATTCTACCTCTTGTCATTTGGAATGTTAGCATAGGCTTAGATAACTTAATTTCGATAATTTGGAGTAGTTTAGCGATGAAAAATCGGTAGAGGAATTGATGTTATCCAGAGTTCTATCTTAGTTAGGATTCCCAGAATGAGATTCAGATCCCACGTTGCCTCAAATTTCTTATTCGATCATGATCATATCCAGGATGCAATTCTTATCTCTCGACATTTTTGCATTCCCAAAGTCATGACAAGTTAGTTGGAAGCTTTATTTTAAATATTTTGTTACTTTTTTGTGTATAACTTCCTAATTTCCATCCCTTTGAGGCTCATTTCTTCACAACAAGCGACTCCAACTTTTAAATCAACTAGTTTTATCCATTCAAAGTTCCTTAGGTTTATGAGAAGAATCCAAACAAGGTGTAAAATAATAAGATTTTATGAGTACTTGCAGGTTTTCAAGAGGGAGGGAAATAAGAGGAATAACATTTCAAAGGTCACCTTCCCCTCCAAATAGACCTCTTTTTACACCACCAAAGCTGTGTAGGCCTTTCTTGCAATCCACTAGAATTATTAGACCTATTATAATGTAAGCATAAAAAAATCAAGGATATTTAAATTTCACTGGTAGTAGTCCTCTTTCTCGCAATGCTCAAAATCCTTTTCCAATAACTACACTTAAGAGTATCCCTTTCTTCGTGGAGAAAATCATACTACTCCAATTGAACATATATAGGATATTTCCAATTTTTTTGCTATTCATGAAATTGTAGAACAATATGTGGCTATTAGGCTATTGGATTCTTCATTCAAGGGGGAGAGCTTTGTAATGGTTCATGATTTTGACAATAGGATGAATTAAATATTAGAATTATATAGAGGCAGCCCTTTGCAAATAGTTTAGAGAGAATGAAAATAATTGCTCCTTACTAGAATAACTAGTAATTATAAAGACGGCTCCCAATGAGCTCATGGAAGATTTCAATTTCATATTTCAAGACCTAGGAGAGGATTCCAACCCTTATGAGATGAACTCTTGAAGGTATTTTTATACTATTTAAGATCTTTAAATTCTGATATTGCTATTATAATCTAATCTATGGGGATATAACATTACCTAGGACATTTGCACTAGCTATTAAAGTTGAAATTTTTTTATAGAAGATGAAAAAATAGCTCCTGACAATCCATGCCCTTTTATCTTGAATTGCATAAGGCTACTTAGCCTTCTATTGCTCCTATTCCTGTGAAAAATACCCAACCCATTTCCTCTACATCTCATTGTCCTACACAACAAAAGGAAGACAGGGACATGAAATCAATAATCATTAATTTGAAAAACAAAGTTATATCCTTGGAAAATAAGAAGCCCAATCACATAGGGATTACTCTAACTAGGGAAATATTCAAATTAAGGATTCAACTAAGGATATCATCTACATAGGAATGAGCATCCTAACAGGGATATAATGCTTATTTCACTAAATCTGGACATATTCCAGTGAATCTGGACTCTAGTATTACAAGTATTGGAAGAAATCCATCTCCATTTTTTCGTATATTAGATTCTATTTTTGGCTATACTGGATTCCATTATTACTATTATTGGATTCCATTAGTAGAAATATTAGATTCCAATACTTTCATTATTGGAATTATTCAAGTTCTACTTTTGATTTTGTTAGATTATGATTTCACTATTATTGGATTCCAATTTCCCTTTTATTGGACTCCAATTTCGCTATTACTGGATTCTAATAACGTAATTAATGGATTCCAATTTTCTCCACTAATGGAATCCAATTTCTAAATCCCAATTTTTGGATTTTAGTTTCACTATTTTAGGATTTATATTTTATTATTATTTGATTCCCCCACATAAGCCTTGCGACCACCAACTTACATAAGCCAAGCAGTTTCTAACTTACATAAGCCAAGTGACCGCTAACTTCAAGATAGTGTGTAAGTGATTGTTGTCATTTATGCCACATATCAATCTTAATATCATCATACATATACGCCTAATTCTACATGCCTTATTCAAATTAATAAATTTTGATGTTGAAAATCCTATCCTAGAACATCCTTGAATGGTGTTAAATTTTATAGTTGGTTAGACATTTTTGTAATTTTAGATGTAACATACTTAAAAATACTTTATAGAAATGGCACATGTGACTTGCATTTTTAAAAGGAAACCATTAATTTTTATATACATTTATGTAAAAACAATATGGAACTGTCATTTATAAATTTTTAAGTATTTTATAAGTGCAATTGGTCACACATCTAACTCGTGAGCCTCGAGTGTCCCTTCTCTCGACTAGCACTTTTAAGTGCAAGTACTATCACTTCTAAATGTGTGTATTCACTCGCACTTTTAAGTGTGAGTCTTAATTCGCATAGCTAAGTATGAGTCTTGATTCACATAGCTAAGTGCAATAACTCACCTATCAAACAATTTTTGGGTCATGGTAATTTTTCAACACTGCCCTTTAAAAATACAAAACAATGTTTATTTATATGAATTATTATGTAAAAATTTCATCATTTTTAATATATATTGATGTAATTTTTTTATAATGTATATATAAATCTATATTATTAATCGACAGCTTAAATATTAAATATGAAATTAAATTGTGTGTGGTGTTTATTAAAAATATTTGTAAGTATTTTACAGCTACAATCAACAAAAACATCTAAACGGGATTCAATAG
This sequence comes from Taxus wallichiana var. yunnanensis, assembly GCA_018340775.1. Taxonomy (NCBI): domain Eukaryota; kingdom Viridiplantae; phylum Streptophyta; class Pinopsida; order Cupressales; family Taxaceae; genus Taxus; species Taxus wallichiana. The sequence goes on along the minus strand of CM031242.1, from coordinate 586,025,349 downwards.
TTACATGAAAAAGTGTAAGAATAAGAATTAAGGGATTTTATTTACGATACAAAAATTTTAATATTATATTCTTACATTAATTATTTACAATACAAAAAACACAATATTAATGAGAACCATTTTGTAAGGTAAAATGCTAATTAATGTTGTGGTTTCCTCAACATTAATTAGGCATTGAACGCAGGTATGTAAAATTTGACATTTAAAAGTACACGTTTCATTCAAAATATGTTCACCTTTTAGAGCATGTAAATTTTGTAAGCCATTAATTAGTCATTTAATGTAAAGCAATGTAAAACCGTGAATGCTCCTCTTAATTTCATGCACCAATGAAATTGGTGATTGTATTTTTTAGTTACATATCAAAAGTATAAATAGTTAGTTTTTGAGTTTATATTTTTAACATTTGCGTTTCTATTCTCTTCACCAATGCATAAGCTTATTCATCAATAAAAATTCTTACTTGTGAAAGCATTAAAAATTCTATACACGATTTCTGGAAACATTTTTATTTCCTCTCCGTGCAAAACAATGCTATGCATTCTCACCTTCATCCCCTAAAAATTATAAAAAAATTTTAATGTAAAATCTTCCATAGGTTATTAGGGCTTATATATATGTAGGGATTATTTTGATGACTAAATGGAAGCAAGTTTGTTCTTCAATATATGGTAGAAGCTAGTTTTGTTTATGAAAAAATAATTTCATAATATATTAAAAATTTGTTAGAGTAGTGAAAGAGGAAGGAATGGAGCACATATTGTGAGATAAATGACGCACATTAATCAGTAATAACATGAGAAGAAAATTTATAGAATTTTAAAAAATTCATAACACCTACCAAGAACTTAATTTTTTGTGTTTTGAAAAAGAATCCTGGTGGTATGGATGGTAGCTCAATTTGCGTGGTAAAATAATATTACATCTTCCTTTTTGGATAAACATGCAAATACATCAATGAGAAGATCTATTTGGTAAAATTGATCTTATTTTGTTGGCCCTATTGTTGTCCAAAAATAGTCCTCTACTACACATACTCAGCAAAATTCAATGGCTACGACATCGTTGACATTGTCAATGACAATATTTTAGAATACATTCATATTAAGAATGAGTTTTCATTCAATGTGTTGGTGTTGGATTACAATGACCTATTTACAAAATAAATACATTAATGCAAGAGTAAAAGAACCAAAAAAATATTGGAGAACAAAAGAACAAATAAAAATATCTAAAAGGATAATTTGAGGAACAAGGAAACTCTAAGATGTTTCTTATTATCTTTAACATAAGCACTACTTTTGCATCATGGAATTTGTAGCTATCCTCAAAAATATTCACAATATCTAAATTTTCTCTGTTTAGGTTGTTCCTATGTGGCTTTTTGGCTTTCTCTATCTACAAGATTTCCCTCTTATATGATTTAATGTCATATTCATCCTTAAGGGCTTTTTGTAAAAGGATGTGGATCCTTTTAAAACCCCCATATTCACCCTTATACAAAAATAAACATAGAAGTTGTACATCAAAATATGATGATGTGGCATAACCTAAACAGACTATATGGTTACAATATCTTGGTTTATTTTGTTAAATCCCATCGATCGATAATATCCAATTACTATGGTGTCACATAACCTAGTGGATGTTGAGCTAAAAATAATAATTTTTGACTTGTTAAATTCTACAAATGTATAACCTCAAAATATTATATTGTGGAAGTATTAGGTTACCTTAGCGAGATGCTAAGCTCAAAACATCTTACTTTATTAGTTCCTGCCTCCTCTAGAATTCTATACCTTTCATTCAAACAAATAATTTATCCTCAATCCACCAATCAAAATAAAAAAATCTATAACTTTTCAACTTTCTAATGTTTATATTTTATTTAAATAATTTTTTAATCTATAAAACTTATTTATATTTTTCTTTATTTGCTAGTTAGTACTTGATTTGACAAATATGAGGCCTTGTTGCAATAATGATTTATTCTATTTAATAAAAATCAAAATTCTAAGAAAAACATTTGTCCAATCTTTAAATAAGATACGATATTTAGAAAAAAATAAATTATTAGAATATTCACTACATTTAATGTTTATCCAAAAAGGAAGATGTATTTGCATGCTTGGACAAGTGGCACATCCAAAATAGTACACTATTCATAAAATTAATAAAATTTATTTAACAAATCACATTATAAACATTTCTAAATTAAATCCCATCCCACTCCTTATATATTTTTTACTATTTTTTTGCTAGTCAAAAAGTTTAATCTTTGTTTTATCCCCGTTTCATAATAAAAATTAGATTTGTAAGTTAAATTTTATAATATACAATTTTTTAATATGGAGTATATTGTGTTAAAGACAAGAAATATAATACTATTATTAGTTATCTATTGTGATAAATCATTTAACTGATTTATTTTGGATATTCCATTTAATACGAAAATTTATTCTTTATGTAGGCATATTCAACTTGTAGAAATCATGGTGGTTTTTTTATTAAACTTGAAAAATATAGCATACTATGTATTTAAAAATTCCACTTATATTTTTTGCAATATTTTCCAACATAATATGATTTTATATCGCTTTAATTTTTCTTAAGAATTATATATTTGTTGCATAATTTTATTTTTTTCTTTTTCCTCTATCTCGAATTTTAAAGTGGACATTTACAATATGTGCAACATTTAAACTAGGTAATTGCAATATATAAATATTTTATGCATTCAAAATATATACATAGGGGCATTCTTTTTTTTGGCATTATGTGGATGTCTTCATATTGTATGTGGATACTTTATACATTAAGTATTGGTACATTCTAATTTCTAAAAACATGGAAAATTTTAGTGGTGAATATTCGTTAATTCACGAATATTATGGTTTTTGAAATTTGAAATTAACAAATTTTTAGGTTACAAGTTAGGACCATTTTTCCAAAATTTTCTGGGTACATGTTGATTTTAGGGGTCAATTCGCATTCCCACAAACTATAAATTGGAAATGTTTTCCTGAATATAGTCATTTTGTAGCATATTTTAATGATATCGTCGACGCCATATATTATGTTATTAGCTGATATTATAAAAATGTGACCGCCAAAAAAATTTATGTTATTCGATGTCAACATTAGTCTTTTTGGATTAGGGAAAATGAAAAGATGGGGATGAGGAAAAAATAGAGGAACACTCCCACATAACAGAAGGAGAACATAAGTCAAAGCCACTAGATAGAGAGAAGAAATTTGTCTAGTCATAGAGTTAGTCACACAAAGATACATGAATAAGAGAAGGAAGAAAACCCAAAGCTATAACCAAAAATAACAAGAACAACCAGCCAAGAATGGAAAAGAAAAAGCAACTCCAAAGTAAGTTACTAAATGAAGAAATGGAGACAACCATAAGGCAAACACAAAAGAAGAAGAAGAAGAAAGAATATGTGAAAGGATAGGACTATAAATGTTTACCCTTCTTTCCTTATTCGAGTGTAGCAACCGCAAATTCTTCGTAAAAATTTCCTCTAAATATGTCATGTTTGTTAAGTATAGAATCGAGGGGATCGATTATGTAATTCCATGTTCGTGAGAGAGATGGGGCCCTCTTTATCCAAATCCGAATGATTTAATTTATGAGGCCTCTTAAGACCTAGAGTTGGTTTCTCCTTTGGGTGGGAAAGTGCTACTTGTTGACTAGTTGGAGCACACTCACCGCTGCAGGTAGATTGAGCAAAAACAACGGATCTACCCTCTTAACTTTTTAATCGCCTACTTTAGAATCTGAATCCTCCTCAAGGTATGGGATGTTCAATCGTTTGGAATAATTTTATTTGCAGATTGAGCTTTCTTATGAGTGCGTAGATTGGAGTTGGCTTCTAGACTGTGGCTCCAACATCCGAATGTTTTATTTTCGTAGACTAGAGATTGAGCGTGGAACGCCTTCCCCATTTTGAGGGTAATTTTCTATAGATGTCCTTTATTCAGGTCAAACTCAACACAAATTCTAACATAAGCGAGTAACCCACTATGAAATGATTAGTCATATTATTTTATGAATCTCCCTAAGTCGCTCCCAATATCCTTCGCAACAAGATAAAAATTGAGAGGGAGGTTGGGTAACCTCACCCAAACTAGGACACGTGAGATGGAAAAGGTGCATGGGTAAAATTTTCAAACCATAATTTAGTGAATAAACCCAAAGAGCCCGAAAACCAAGGGCCCTCATTAATGACCCTATGATAATCATCCTGATCAATGAAAAGAATGATGAAAAATCCTCTCACAGAGAAGAAATGATGAAAATTTTTGTCCAATTTGAATGGATCCTAATGATAAGGTCTTTCCTTAAAGCCCATAAACCATTAAACTTCAAGATGTGATCCTTTTTCTAAATATTTATTTAGAAGGTTAGAGATTTGTTCACTACTTATTTCTAAACAAGGGGTATCCATAGCTTTAAAATAAAGAACACATATTCAGCTCATGTCAATCGATGCCCATTCCTGCGTTAAATGACATAAATACCTGACAGACGCAAAATAGCTACCTCGCACTCGTAAGGCCATAAATTTTACATTTCTCAACAAAACCACACAAAATTAGTACCGTTGGAATCATGGTTAAGAGACCGATGTATTGAAATCAAGAAATTTAGAATTTGATAAAGTATCGATGGAGAGTTTGCATAAACATGCCCAGTGTTACTAACAATGTTTTATTTGGTACATGGGATGCATTAAATGGAGAATGGGATGACATTTATCAATGCTGCAAGTCATGGGGCAGTATGGGGAGCCTTTTACAAGTAACATAACATCATGTCACTCCATTTAATACATCTTTTGCAATTGGTCAAGGATACATTTCAGGATTTTCATTTTCCCTTTCTCCCTCTTCTCAATATTCTATAAATTAGAGTGTTGGGCTCATCAGAAAGGGGGGATAGTTTTGAGTAGAAAAAATCTATAAAAATATTTTTGTGAAGCCAATGTGCTACAAGAACTTGTAAGTGGACTCCTTGCATGGTTATCCAAGCCATTATCTTGTAATGAATTGAACTCGTCCATGTAATTAAGAAATAGATGCTAGTTTGTGGATATCTCTACCCCTCGCTATGTTTGTTTGTAATCCTCTTGCCTTTTCAATCTCATGAAATTATATTGTTTCTATCTTAGGCTCGTAGGGATTCATTATTATTGTGTGTGTGTGAATCATAGTTATGAATGCATTCTACTAGATTGTGGAGAATTGTTATCACCCCTTCTAGTATGCACTTCACTTCCATTTTTCATGCATTGGAAGACTATTATCCCACTCTCCTTTTATAGCGTATCACCACTTTATGAAAATAAAGGAAACATCTTTAGCTCCTATCAATCGATGCTCATTCCCGTTAAATGACAGTAAATGCCTCGATAAACCCAAAATAGCTGCCCACACTCAAGAGGCCATAACTTTTGCATTTCTCAATGAAAAGACATAAATTGGTACCATTGGAATCAAGGTTTTGAGACCAATGAAAAGAAATCAATAAATTCAAAATTTTATGAAGTATCAATAGAGATTTTATAGAAAACCTACCCAACTTCATAACAATGTTTTATTTGTAGTTGGGATGGATTAAAAGTATCATGGGCTGACATTTCTCACCGCTACAAGTCATGGGCAGTATTGGGAATCTTTTTGCAAACAAAAGGACATCATGTCACTTAATTTAATACATCTTGCAAGTGGTTTAAGGACATATTTTGGGAGTCTCATTTTCCCTCTCTCTATTTCCAAAGTTATATAAATTAGAGTGTTGGGATCATTGCAAAGGGGGAGGGGATAGTTTTGAGTAACAAAATCTATCAATATTGTTTTGTGAAGTCAACATTCTATAGGCCCTTATAGTAGAATCATTGCATGGTGATCCGTGCCCTTATCTTGTAATGAATTGAACTATACATGTAATGAAGCAATATATGCAAGTTTGTGGATATCTCTCTTCCCGTTGTGTTTGTTTGTATTCCTCTTCCTTTTAAATCTCATGCGAATGTATCAGGTCTATGTTATGCTCTCGTAGGATTCATTATTAATGTGTGTGTATGAAAATTGTTGTGAATTCATTATAATAGATTGTGGAGAACTCTTATCATCCCTTCTAGTATGCACTTTACTTCCATTTTTCATGCTTTGGAAGACTATTCTCCCACTCTCCTTTTCTGGTGTATCACCACTTTAGTGTAGGCTTTGTTTTCATGCACTCTCTCTCCTTGGTCCTCGAAGGTTAGATTAGAGTAGATTGTTTTGACTATATTAGGGTATATTGTGGTAGGTAGTTTAGGCGTAAGAACTAGCTTTCTTTTGAGGTCTATCTAAAATAGCAAGTACCACAACTTGGAGATAGTACCCATGCTATCCAATCATAGTGTGAGATCAATCACACACACTTTTTCAAACCATAGCCTTTGGTGATGTGATTCGTAGATAACATGTAACTATAATGGAACTTGTTCTTGTGGTTCTACAGTGTTCCTACCGTGGCACCTAGATTTATGTACCCAATCTTCCCCGACACTATGCCTACATGCCTAATTGTATCGATGCATGTGCCTATTCTCTAATATCCTATCCTTGTAAGCTCATTTTTACCGCTTCAATTACAACCTATATGTGCCTATGGTATAGTGAGCCGTCAGGGTAACACCGTCATATACCATGCTACATAATCCCTAGTCTCCCTGTGATACACTATCTATGGATGTGTAAGTCAAGGCTATGGGACCACCTATTAGAAACTATCTTAGGCTCATCATGGTTTAATTTGTAGGCTAATTCCAAAATTCTCCCCGGAGTCGCACTTGTACTCAAATCTCATCTCTCGGAATCCCCTAGATTTTTCCCAACTTTTTCTAGAATCTCTCTACTCTTTAGCACATAATATTGTAGTCCCGTATACCGATGATAAAATTATCAACCTCGATCATGATAATATCTACAACATCCTCGGGTTACTGATATAATCCATATAGGCACTACATGTAACCACGTGGAGTCAGATATAATCAAATTACCGCATGTAGTATGTTAAGTCTCTAGTTTGTCTGCATAAATCCTCACTAATCGACACCAAACCCATAATAGATGGCTCAACGGGGTCATTGGATCGTAGTATTTCATGTGGGTGACCTATTGGTTTGTGATCCTAGGGACATATCTTTAATAATGTAGCTCAACCAATGGTTTTCTTACCATGGTATGCTATCAAATACAAATCTAATAACAATTGGGATAGTAAACATTGTCCAATGCAATAAACCTCACCACTAATGAGCCCATGAATAAATCCGATCAGACCAAGAGATAAGCAAACACTAGTCTTATATGGTAACAATATTCTATTGACAAGATCCATCAAGTAAACTAGTACCCATGTAAACCGATGATCAAGAAAACATATGTGTATGTCAACTACCATTCCATGATGAGGTATCTTTAGTACGTCAAAATTCTCCATGATATCCTTTAGAATATGGCCATGGTTACCATCATATGTAATCAACTATCCCTAGATGGGAACTCTCAAGCATGTGCTAGATTTCCTCTAGATTGATGCTCATCTCACTGCCACAAATTTGAAAGTCGGTCTCTTACTTTATCATGTCTCTACTAAGGCATTGTGGAGGCTATGGTTCAAAGTTGTAATCTATGGCATGCATGCCACATGAGAAAGGCTTGTGACATCTAGCGTGATCTCTAAGAAGATACCATCACACCATGAAAATAAGCTTTGTAGGCTTCAGAAGTAACCCACGACGCTCTCATGTCTCCAATCTGGGTAACCTAATTTGCAAAAATCAGAAAGTCACTTGTTAACATCATTTTCTTCTAGGGCACATCATCTAATTTTATCTACTCATAACCAACTTCCTCTAAATTTTTCTAAATTCTTCCAAGGATTGTCCAAAACAAGGCTATAAAGACCAGCTGCTCCCCTAGCACTCACACTTTTAACAAAGCAATGCCTTCATTTTTACATAGGCATGCCTCTATTCCCCCATTTCTAGGTAAATTCTAGTGTGTATGCTTTAACACTTCAATTCCATTCTCCACACATGTGCACCCATGCCTACGTTTTCAAACATACACAGTGCATATGCTTTTCTTCATGCCTATATGCCCCGATCATGCCTACGTACTCCCAAGGGTCGTGCTTGTGTTGTTTTGCAATTTTATAGGTGCAATAAATAACAATAAATGAGCCCAATATTAAAAACATTTCTTTACGTATTTTTGGGCCATCCTTGGGAAGCCTTATGTAGTCTCATATGATTTTTGTATAGTGCATATAGTCCCGAACTTGTACCATTCCTCTCACACATCGTAGAAAAGTCACCAAGAAAATTGTAAGGTTAGGTATCAAAAACTAATTTCAGTTGTAAGAGCATGTGTTGCATGGAGTTAAGAATTTTAAATTATTAACTCCATGCAACATACATAGGCATATTTTTTCCTATCCGTGTTATTTGGAAATGTCCCATGATATTTTCACTCTTCTCAATAATTTTCTTCGAAAATTTAAACTTCCAAAAATAAAAATGCACCCAAAAAATTGGTAAAAATTGACAAAAATTCAAAAATTGTCAAATTCAAAAAATTACAATTAGTAAATGATATGGATGCAACTAAATCCCATTTCAAATGCATTTCCTCAAACATCAAAATTTTTCCTACAAAACATATTTCTTGGGTCCTCACTTGTTTTTATCACAACGACTTTTGGATTATTTTTTATCCACCTTCATTAACAAAGTTGGTTTGTTTCCGTGTTATTATGCCTTTAACACAATGAGTTTTTGGGTACTATTTAATAGTGCATGAATTATTTTTCATAAGACCTTTGTGTCCTCCATTAATCCCCTTGCATGTATCCATTCTTTAGGAACCATTTGCACCCTTGTCATTAAACATAAACATTCAAGAATTGAAGATTGATTACATAAATATTGGTACATCAACATTGTTTGTTTGAGTATGTGTGTTTATACTTGATTCCCCTCGCTGATTATCTTGTTTAATTTCTCGTATTGCATCGTGCATTATGTATGTCAGTGCATGGAGTTAAGAATTTTTAGAAATGAAAAAATGTTAAGTATGATATATTTTCATGTTATTTTACACTTTTTTGTATGCGTACATTCTAATAAGGTCTCGATGGTGTTGTTCATTTAAAAAAAGTGATCAAACAAAATTGTTAATTGAACAAGTTGTAAGAAAAGATATTTCCATTTTAATCACAATTCTCATTGCTAGAAGAGTTTCTTCCATTTAACATTTTATATCCGCTTTCCTTCATATTTTTTATCGTTGATCTAATTCTTCTATCACCCCATCATCAATCGAGGGGGATTCCATCATTCTTCTATTTTCTCTTCAAAATTTTGTGATTAAATTTTTCAACTATGTTTGAAGTTTCATCAATTATGCCACCTCAAAGAGGGGAAAATGTAGACATCTAAAATCCACTTCCACATTTTTAATGCTAAAGTGGTGTCAATTGTCCTCTATTTCGTCATTTCCATAGAATTTTTTTTTCGTTCCTCTGTCCATGTGAAAGAATTCTAGTAACTTGGGAAAAAACTCAGGAAAAAACTTTTTTCCTTTCCTTCCATTTTCCATATCATGTTTTGTTGTCCTTGTCATGAAAGATTCATTTCCGGGCTCAAATGGTGATTTTCCTGCATTTTACGGTTTGATGGGTGTGTTTTTCCTGGTCAAATTTACATCTCAGCATCTGTGGAAATGTGGCCCTTTCTAGTTGGATGTGGCTCAACAAGGCACTTTGAAAACTCTAAGGCTCACTTCAACTCAAAATTTGTCCACGTGGAGGGTCGACGCTCATCTGAAAATTTTCCTTTGGTTTGGCCTTGAGTTGCGCCGGGAGACACGTGGAGGTTTCCGCTACCTTGCCCAGACTTAGAAAATTTTTCATGCAACTGGTATAGTTTTTGGTGGACCATGGACACATGGAGGGCTAGACACTGCTCATTTGAGGATCTACCTCAGGGTCCCACCTTAACAATTGTGACAGGAGACATGTGGAGGCTTCCACGCTCCACTCTATACTTAAAATTTTCAAAGCAATTTTCTAAGGCCTGGGACACATGGAGGGACCACACCTGTTTGGGGACCGCCCCTAAATTTTATTTTGAAGAAGTGCACAGGAGGACACTTGGAGGCTTCCACTCACTCTTCCCTTTGCTTGGACTTTTCAATGGCCAAGGAAAACTATCTCGGACCCTAGACACATGGCACCTTCCACTGATCCTTCAAATTTTTAACAACTCGCTTCTGACTGAGACACGTGGTGAGCCCACACTTGTTTGGGGTCTCCACTTTTGGGGACCATCTCAAAGTGCACCATTGAGACATGTGGAGGCTTCCACTGGCTCCTTTTTTATTGAGACTTTTTCAAAGGCCAAAAGGCATTTTTCTTGGGCCCAGGGCACGTGGAAGGCCCATGCGCTTGTTTGGAAACTTTCCCCTATACTTCTCCTTTGTAGTTGCACCAAGGAAACATGTGGATGGTTATAAAATAAAGTAGAGAAGGGAAAATCAATGGTTGTTGTGCATTTTATCTATTTTTCTGCCATTTTTTCCAAGACTCCTGAGATGTGAATATGCACACTATTTTTCATCATTTTTGATGAAATTCCTTGTCATTTTTGTCTGCAAAGTGCCATTGAATGGATTCAAAACTTAATTTGTGAGTCCAAGGATTGTTAAGGTTGATATTTTGAAGTTGGAATTGCTCAGGCACTTGCAAAAATGGAATTACCAGAGAAGATGGATGTGGGGCAGAGTTGCAGAGGAAAGAAAGGGAAAAGGATGAAATGATGAAGGTTACAGGTGCAAAAAAGATGAAAAAGGTGTTTCCTCGAGAGTGAAAAGGATTACCTGTTAGATCCAACTATAGAGCCTCCAGAAAATGATTAAAAAAGGGATTTCTCACATGACAAAATCAAATGATTAGAAGGATTGCCAAAAAGGTTGTGGCATGGCATCCTAGTCATTAGTCGAGGGCCCAAGAAATGTGATCAATTCATAATTGGTCCACCTGGCAGCTTTCGATGTGAATTTGTTAAATGTCACTTTCTAAGGGAAAATTGGTAACAAGAAAAGGTCCCTTGAATATTCTTCTTTTTGGGGGAAAAATTGAGTGAGTAAAATGTATAAATGCAATGAGAATACTCTTGCAAAGGGTCAGGGGTTGAATTCTTAAGAGAAAATTTGAGAAAATCCATCTTCCTGAGAGACCAATCTGAGATAACTGTTAATTTCTTCTTGTGTTAGATTTTCTATCATGTCAAGTTGGTTACAGATGTATAGCCATTGATGAGCACTGAGATTTCTCTGAAGCTTTCCCCTACTGATGAATTTAAGCAATTTTGAAATTAATTTGTGTCAATCTTGGAGCAATTAGTGTCTTCTTTGTTTCAATGTCTCTACAAGTAGTTTTTTCTTGTTCCTATTGCAATCTTACATTGAAATATTTGTGAAATCACACAGATCTCATCCCTATGATAGTTTAGTGGCATTTGCAATTTCATTTCAAGAAGAGCCTTCATCTTGTGATGAGATAAACAAATTAAAATCACTTCACTATCATTTGTTGATAAATATTGTTTGTAAGTCTTGGGTGTACCTTAGGTGCATGATTGATCAGATTTTTGTGTTTAATTGAGTCTTTTAACTCAAGCCTTCATGTTAGATTCTCAAATATTGTGTGAAAACATGTGCTGATCTGGGCCTCCATTGAAGCACACCTTCTGGTTGAAGGAACGTCTTAACTATTCAAAGCTTTTTGTTGTTGAGTTGTCCATTGTTGTGAAGTTTCTCAAAGATCTGGTATAATCAACTTTATCTTCTTAATCTCCCACCAAAATTATTCAAAAACCATGAATCCATCCTAAACTACCCTTGTTTTCCCTGTATATCAACAAAGGAACAAAATCTATTTACTAAAATATGCAGAACAATCAGGATCTCATAATGTCTTCAATAACCTTAGCCTTGTTTTGAAAGTATCTCCATCTTTTAGAAGTGACAACTCTTGAGAGTTAAATTATGGAGTATTGACCATATTTCCCAAGGTTTTCTTCATAAAATTTGTGCAAAAGAAGGATATCTCCATCTCCTTCATCAAACAGAGGTTACACTATGGGTCCTCTCACCCTGGTCGAAAGGCACGACCTAAAGTAGTGAGGATAGGTCAAATCCTCTTGAAGGTGCTATCCATCTCTCCACAAATTTGAGTGACAAAGGGCCAGTTAGATCTCATCCTCGACTACAAAATGACATACATTATGATCATGATCTATCTATCTCTAAGCTCCATGCCAAATCTGTGATGTTGCTTAGCTTGAAAGGGAGAACAAATTTGGATACCAACACTTTGGCACCAACATGCACTATTGGGATTATTTGAGCTGGGATCTTTGGGATCATTTTTGTAGTTTTTCCTGGGGATGACAACATTTTTGGGATTTTGTTGATTTTTTTCACCTTCATATCCATTTGGCCCATCAACAACACTTGTGCCATTTTAGGATAATTTGTTGATTTTTTCAGTTCATATCCATTTGCGGGCCCAACGACACTCGTGGCACATTGTGTGGCATTTTGGGGATTATTTTATTCTGCCAGATATCCATTTGGCCATCATCAACAACACTTCATGGTGCATTTTTTGGGGACAAAATATTTGAAAATGTATTTTAACACCATCAATGCAATATATAGACCCTCCTCGTAATGTTTCTTACATGATCTAAGTGCAAATACATTGCTAAAACATCATTATCTGTTTCAGATCTGTAAGAATTGTTCAAAGTTGTAAGTTTTGAGTGCAATATTTCCAGCTTATATAGTTATTGCACTAAAGTTTGTATCATCATTGACAAATTTGGGTAGAAGAAGAGAAGATCTTGTAAGCTTTGCATGAATCTGGTATTGACAGACATTTGATAGGTCTTTCATAGTGCATTTGCACAAAACTAAGGTGAAAATCCTTAGTGGTGACTCCATGTTGTTTAAATTCTTAATAAATACCAATGTCTTAACATATATCAAGTAAGATTTGTCATTAATCTCTACAAAGCTAGAAGGAAGAAGATATTTCTTCACAAGGACCCTAGTAGAAGGTTGTTTCAAGAGTTGGGAAAGTCTAATTCAGAAGGAAGAAGAATTTGGAAGGTTGTTGGAGATCAAGCATCAAGAAAAGAGATCTCCATTGGTGAAACTAATCAGCCTGTGATTGAAGATTGCAATACTTCCTCAAGTGCTTCTAAATCAGGTAGTCTCTTTGTTGAATTGAATTCTCCATCTGAGAGGGTCCTTCTTTTTGTATTTGAAACATTTTCTTCTCAATCTGCCCCTGTATTTTCCAAATCTAATAGAGTTTTCCAAGAAACAGAGCCTTTAGAGGGCAGTCATTCTGAGAATTACATCCCTATACCACACAGACTCTCACTCCTCATCATTTTGTTTCTCCTCCAAGGTCACCTCCTCAAAATAATATGGCTCAACCTCCACCCAGACCTCCATTTGTTGTTAATACTTTTGGTCCCATCAATTTTAGAGGTATGGTTGGCTATCCAAATGTGTGCCACAAGATGTAAGAAATAGATTGCCTAAGTTTCAAGGAAATAATGCAATCACCGTGATCAACACTTTAAAGCTCTTTTTAATATGATGGAGGAATTTGAAATAGAATTTGAGGATGTATACATTAAATTGTTTATCCATACTCTAGAAGAAGATGCAAGGGACTGGTATAAATATTTTCTAGATAATTCCATTGATTCTTGGATAGAGATGAAGAATGCTTTTAGATTGCAGTATGGAGATAAAATAACCCTAGGTTTCTTTTATCGAATTTGAAAATATAAAAATAATCCTAATGAATCAGTGCATGATTTCAATACAAGATTTAACAAAACATTGAGAAGACTTCCTGTTAATTTGAGGCCATGTGATGAATCATGTCTGATAAAGTATTCAGATGCATTTGATAAGAAAGTTGCTTACTATTTGAGGGATAAGAACCCTGAACTTTGAGGCAGGCCTTTACCATGGCTCTACAAATTGAGAACAACATTAAAGTAGTTGGAAAACCTCCTAAGAGGGAGGGTGTTAAACTGATCAACCCAGAGAAGCCTCAATCAAGTAAGGTTGTGGATCTTGAGGAAGTTGTAAAGACTTTGGCCGAGCTATCAAAGAAATCTCTTACAAGCTAGCCAAGGTAGAGAAAGGAATTGACAAGGTTCTCAAGGTCAGCATAGGCAACAAGGACAAGAAAGATTTGCAAATCATCCTAGAAATGATCGAGATCTGATGATAAAGGTAAAGGACCCATGGGAGCTAGACAACCCCAAGCTAGGGAAAATAGAGTAGTGCCTGATCCTCTAAATGCCAGAGTTGTTGTTGTTGGTGAGAAAAATGAAATTGAGTGGTGTGATAAATTGTTTCTTGCCACATTCTCCATGTGAAGTAGATCAGCAAGTTGAAGAAGCTGATGATGATGATAACACTGATGATGATGCATGCATGGTGGATTCCTCCACAAGTTCACAACAGGGAGAAACCTCAACTCGAAGTTGATGAGTGCTAGAATTATTAAAGATTTTGGGATTACATTCACTGGTATTACCTCTTCCTCCCACTCATACTTCTAAAATTGATATGGTGCAAGCTTTTGAATTACCTAATAATGATTTTGAATACTTAAGGGCATTAATGATTGAGAAGTATGATGGAGGAATCCCTTCAAGGAGGATAGGTAAATTGTTAATGAATGTTGTGGTTGGCCATGAAAAAGAATATAATACCAGGAGTAAGGTTGCCAAAGGGGCAGGGCCTCAAGCCAAACCAAAAATTCCAAGTGCTTACCAGTATCCCAAAAGAAACTCCAAAGAAAGATGCATCTGGAAAAGGCCTTGTTGTCTCAAGTAGAACTTGTGTCCCTCCCCATGCTCAAACTATAAAAATCTTGTGCCATCAGATGAATTTGTAAACCTTCCTCCTAACACTACATTACCCAAATATGTTCCTTGTGACATAGCCCAAATCTTGAGTCAGATCAAGATTTTTGTTCCTATTGTTGAATTTCTTAGAATCCCTGAGCATAGGAATAGAGCATTCAAATATTTGGGGTTTAGAGAAGAAAAGGTCACCCAAGGTAGAAATGTTGAGATTCCTCCTACCATTGCAGAGTTGAAAAAACCCCAAGTACTAGAAGAACTAGGTGAACCACCTGAAGTTTACTTGGGAACATCTTTGGTTGAGTCTCAATTAAATGTTGATCCATTTTTTACAACACTGATTATTAAGGACAAACTGCTACACAATTGTATGTTTGATTCTAGAGCATCATGCAATGTTATGCCTCTAGAAGTCATGAATGAATTGAACATTAAAGTGACAAAAACTTATGGCAAGTGTACTACAATGGATTCTAGAGAGGTGCCAGTTGTAGGATGTGTAAAAGGTTTGGTGGTACAACTTGCAGCTTATCCGGTAAGAACTTGAAACTTGATGTTGTTATTGTTGATTTCCCTACCAAATGGGGCATGTTGTTATCAAGAAAGTGGGCTGCAAGTGTTGGTGGAAGTGTTCAGATGGATATGTCTTTTGCCACCATTCCAATTGAAGGCAACCTTGTGAAGTTACCTGGTGAAAAGAAAATGTTATATCTTATTGAGGACCCCAACAATGCTTCTTATGAAGTATTGCATGCAGATATTGATATTGATAACTCTGTGAGCTATGTTGCTTTCAAGGAATATGAAATTGATCAATGCAGGTATCATGAGCAAGGATGATTTTCCTAAGAGACTTTGATGTGTGATGCAGCCTCAAAGGATGTTAAAAAAATTGACCTAGGCACAAAGGATAAGCCTTGAAAAAATGTGGTCAGATAATGACTTGGATGGAAAAGAGAGACAATCATATGACCAACTTGTTAAAGACATATCAGAACTACTTAGCATGGTCATATCCAGAATGGCAGGCACTTGAAGATTTTCCTTGATTGTTTTCTTTGAATCAGATGCTCACCATTGTATAAAGTGTATAGTCTTCTAGTTTCTTTTACTTTCATGTGTTTTTCTATTTTGTTTCATCCTGGTCCTTGGCGCCATTTTTGTTGGTTTCTCGGTTCATCCTTGGGGAGTTGGTTATTATTGTTCTCTCTGCAAGCTTATTCTTTGACTCCATTTCCCAATGGTTTGTTTTTGGCACTTGGTCTACTATTTGTTCTTGTGGCACTCACAGGAGTGCCCATCCCCGAGTCGAGCCGATGTTGGTGCTCAATTGATCTCACCCATTTGTCCTTGAAATTCTTCAGTTTGTGGGCTCTATCATGTTTTCTATCTCCTCGTATTGATGCATGAAAAATTTGTCCTCCATTTGGTTTGCCATGATCAGTCCCTTCCTTTGGTCGAGGATCACTTAAAATCCAAATTTTTTTTTTGTTCCTCTGTCCATGTGAAAAGATTTGTAACTTGGGCATAAAACTTAGGTTTTTTCCCTTCCTTCCATTTTTCCACAATCACGTTTTGTTGTCCCTATCATTTTTTCCCAAATATCTATGGAAACGTGATTGGATGTGCTTAGAGGATCATATTTGGGCCTTATATCATTTCCAAATTCTCTTCCTTGAAGAAAGATTCATTTCGGGCTCAAATGGTGATTTTCCTACATTTTACGGTTTGATGGGTGTGTTTTTCCCCATCAAATTTACATCTCAACATCTGTGGAAACATGGCCCTTTCTAGTTGGATGTGGCTCGGTGGGCACTTTGAAAACTCTAAGGCCCACTTCAACTCAAAATTTGTCCACGTGGAGGGTCGACACTCATCTGAAAATTCACCTTTTGGTTTGGCCTTGGAGTTGCGTCGGGGAGACACGTGGAGGTTTCCGCTTGCCTTGCCCAGACTTAGACAAATTTTTTTATGTGGCCAGTATAGTTTTGGTGGACCATGGACACATGGGAGGGTGGCACTCATTTGAGGATCCACCTCAGGGTCCCACCTTAACAATTACGATAGGGAGACATGTGGAGGCTTCCGCCGGCTCTCACTCTATACTTAAAATTTTCAAAGCAATTTTAAGGCCTGGGACACGTGGAGGGACCACACCTATTTGGGGACCAGCCCCTAAATTTTATTTTGAAGAAGTGCTAGGAGGACACTTGGAGGCTTCCACTCACTCTTCCTTTTCTTGGACTTTTCAACAACCAAGGAAAACTATCTCGACCCTAGACACATGGCGCCTTCCACTGATCCTTCAAATTTTTTAACAACTCTACCAGACTGAGACACGTGGTGAGCCCACTTGTTTGGGGTCTCCACTTTTGGGACCATCTCAAAGTGTGCCATTGAGACACATGGAGGCTTCCACTAGCTCCTTTTTACTGAGACTTTTTCAAAGGCCAAAAGGCATTTTTCTTGGGCCTAGGGCACGTGGAAGGCCCGCGCTTGTTTGGAAACTTTCCCTATACTTCTCCTTTGTAGTTTGCACCAAGGAAACATGTGGATGAACTATAATATAAAGTAGAGAAGGGGTAAATCAATGGTTGTTATGCATTGTGTCTTTTTTCCACCATTTTTTCTCCAAGACTCCTAGAGATGTGAATACGCACTTTTTTCATCATTTTTGATGAAATTCCTTGTCATTTTTGTCTGTAAAGTGCCATTGAATGGATTTAGAACTTAATTTGTGAGTCCAAGGATTGTTAAGGTTGATATTTTGAAGTTGGAATTGCTCAGAACTTGTAAAAATGGGAATTACCAGAGAAGATGGATGCGGGGAGAGTTTGCAGAGGAAAGAAAGGGAAAAGGATGAAATGATGAAAGTTACAGGCAAAAAGATGAAAAAGGTGTTTCCTCGAGAGTGAAAAGGATTACCTATCATATCCAACTTATACAGAGCCTCCAAAAATGATTAAAAAGGGGATTTCTCACATGAAAAATCAGAATGATTAGAAGGATTGCCAAAAAGTTTGTGGCATGGCATCCTAGTCATTAGTCGAGGGTCCAAGAAATGTGATCAATTCATAATTGGTCCACCTGGAAACTTTTAGATGTGAATTTGTTAAATGTCACTTTCTGAGGAAAATTGGTAACAAGCAAAGGTCCCTCAATATTCTTCTTTTTGGGGGAAATTGAGTGAGTAAAATGTATAAATGCAATGAGAATACTCTTTCAAAGGGTCAGGGTTGAATTCTTAAGAGAAAATTTGAGAAAAGCCCATCTTCCTGAGAGACCAATCCGAGATACCTATTAATTTCTTCTGTGTTAGATTTTCTATCATGTCAAGTTGGTTGCAGATGTATAGCCATTGACAAGCACTGAGATTTCTCTGGAAGCTTTCCCCGCTATGATGAATCTAAGCAATTTTGAAATTAATTTGTGTCAATCTTGAGCAATTTGTGTCTGCTTTGTTTCAAAATGTCTTGCAAGTAGTTTTTCTTATTCCTATTGCAATCTTACATTGAAATCTTTGTGAAATCACACAGATCTCATCCCTATGATAGTTTAGTGGCATTTGTAATTTCATTTCAAGAAGAGCCTTCATCTTGTGATGAGATAAACAAATTTAAAATCACTTCACTTGTCATTTGTTGATAAAGATTGTTTGTAAGTCTTTGGGTGTACCTTAGGCATGATTGATCAAGAGATTTTGGTGTTTAATTGAGTCTTTTAACTCAAGCCTTTCATGTTAGATTCTCAAAGATTGTGTGAAAACGTGTTGATCTGGGCCTCCATTGAAGCACACCTTCTGTTGAAGGAATATCTTAACTATTCTAAAGCTTTTTTGTTGTTGAGTTTTCCATTGTTGTGAAGTCTCTCAAAGATCTGGTATAATCAACTTTATCCTTTCTTAATCTCCCACCAAAATTATTCAAAACCATGAATCCATCCTAAACTACCCTTGTTTTCCCTATATATCAACAAAGGAACAAAATCTATTTACTAAAATATGTAGAACAATCAGGATTTCATAATGTCTTCAGTAACCTTAGCCTTGTTTTGAAAGTATCTCCATCTTTTAGAAGTGACAACTCTTAAGAGTTAAATTATGGAGTATTGATCATATTTTCCCAAGGTTTTCTTCATAAAATTTGTGCAAAAGAAGGATATCTCCATCTCCTTCATCAAACAGAGGTTACACTATGGGTCCTCTCACCCTAGTCAAAAGGCACGACCTAAAGTAGTGAGGATAGGTCAAATCCTCTTGAAGGTGCTATCCATCTCTCCACAAATCTGAGTGACAAAGGGCCAGTTAGATCTCATCCTCGGCTACAATTTAAACATGGCCTTGTATCCATTTTCATGAGATCACTTCACCATATTGAAGTAGAAACATCTAATTTGATTGTTTGTGATCTTCTTAGGTCCATTTTTAAATGTAATCATATACTAAGTATTATTTTTTTAATTAAATGAACAATTTCATGTTAATTCATTGTACACCTTTCACTAACCTATGATCTTCATGGTCCATTGATAAATTTGAGCTTAGCTCTAGAGTACTAGGTCTTTGTCTATTCTAGTTATCTATTGCAAAAGTTTAACATGTTTACAAGTAATGTACTTTGCATGATTCCAATGCAATAAAATATTGGTTATGTGATTATCAATCTATCCTACCTTGTGTTTTTATGTAATTTATTTATTTACATTATATTTATAGGTATTTGGTGCATCATTTATTGTCTTTGTAAGGTTGAAATATGATATCTTTCAAGAAACAAGAGTTCAAAAAGTTGTTTTGGAATGTGGCACTCATGCTTTCCCTCTTCATTGTTATTTTTCTTCCATTTTCATTCAAATAAAAGTGTCTTTTCACCCTTATTTTTGTGTTATCATCTCCTATAATGTAGGATTTTAATTTATGTAATTCATTCTACCTCTTGTCATTTTGAATGTTAGTGTAGGATTAGATAACTTAATTTCAAGAATTCAAAGTAGTTTAGCGAAGAAAAAAATAAGTAGAGGAATCGACCTTCTTCAAAGTTCTATATTAGTTAGGATTCCCACAATTGAGAGTTAGTCCCATGTTGCCTCATAATTTGTTTTCTCTCATGATCATATCCAGTGGTGCAATTTTATCTCCTCGACATTTTTCGCATTCCCAATGGGGGACAAGTTTGGAAGATTTATTTTAAATATTTTGTTACTTTTTTTTGTATAACTTAGTAATTTCCATCCCTTTCGAGGCTCATTTCTACACAAAAAGTGACTCCAACTTTCAAATCAATTGGTTTCATCCATCAAAGTTCCTTAGGTTTATGAGAAGAATCCTTACAAGGTGTAAAATAATAAGAGTTTATGAGTACTTGTAGTTGTCAACAGGGGAAAGAAGAGGAATAACATTTCAAAGGTCACCTTCCTCTAAATAGAACTCTTTCCACACCACCACTCACGTAGGCATTTCTCTTGCAATCCACTAGAATTATTAGACCTATTATAATGTAAGAATAAAAAAATCAAGGATATTTAAATTTCACTTGTAGTAGTCCTCTCGTGCTCTCAATACTCAAAATCCTATTCCAATAACTCGCACTTAAGAGTGTGCCTTTCTTCATGGGATTAAATCATACTACTCCATTGAACATATACAGGATATTGCCAATATTTTTTCTATTCATGAAATTGTAGAACAATATGTGGCTATTAAGCTATTGGCTTCTTCATTCAAGGGAGAGCTTTATAATGGTTCATGATTTTGACAACAGGATCAATTAAAAATTAGAATTAGATGGGGGCAGCCCTTTGTTTCTAGTTTAGAGAGAATGAAAATAATTGCTCCTTATTCTGTTACAACAACTGATAATTATATGAGGACTCCCAATGAGCTCATGGAAGACATCAATTTCAGATTTCGTAGACCTAGGAGAGGATTCCAACCCTTATGAGAAGAAATCTCAAGGTACTTTAATGTACTATTTAACATCTTTAAATTTTGATATTTCTATTATAATCCAATCTATGGGGGTATGAAATTGCTTAGAACATTTGCACTAGATATTACAACTGAAAATTGTTTTATACAAGACGAAAAAATAACTCGTAGACCACCCATGCCCTCAGATCTTGAATTGCATAAGGCTACTTAGCCTTATCGCTCCTATTCCTAAGAAAATACCCATCCCATTGCCTCTACTTCTCATTGTCCTACACAACAAAAGGAAGATGAGGACATGAAATACTTAATCATTAATTTGAAAAACAAAGTTATATCCTTGGAAAAACAATAAGCCCAAACGCATAGGGATTACTCTAAATAGGGAAATATTCAAATTAAGGATTCAACTATGGATATCACCATATAGGAATGAGCAACCTAACAGGGATATAATGCTTATTTAACTAAATCTCAACATATTCCAATGAATCCTGACTTAGTATTACAATTATTGGAAGAAATCCATCTCCATTTTTTCATATATGATTCCATTTTTGATATAAAGGATTCCATTATTACTATTATTGATTCCATTAGTAAGAATATTGATTCCAATATTGTCATTATTGGAATTATCTCGGGTTTTAATTTTGCTTTTGTTGGATAATGATTTCACTATTATTTGATTCCACTTTCCCTTTTATCGACTCCAATTTTGCTATTAATGGATTCCAATAATGTAATTAATGGATTTCAATTTCGCTAAAAATGCAATCCAATTTCTAATTCCCATTTTTTTAGTTTCACTATTTTAGGATTTATATTTTACTATTTTTTTATTTCCCACATAATCCTCATGACTGACAACTTACATAAGCCAAGTGGTTGCTAACTTACATAAGCCAAGAAATCGCTAACTTACACAAGCCAAGCGATGACTAAATTACATAATCAAAGAAACCACTCAATTCAAGATAGTATGTAAATGATTATTGTAATTTATGCCACATATCAATCTTAATATCATCATATATATATGACTATTTTTGCATGCCTTATCCAAATCAATAAATTTTGATGTTGAAAATCCTATCCCTAAAC
Organism: Taxus wallichiana var. yunnanensis; assembly: GCA_018340775.1. NCBI lineage: Eukaryota > Viridiplantae > Streptophyta > Pinopsida > Cupressales > Taxaceae > Taxus > Taxus wallichiana. The sequence continues at coordinate 586,003,290 of CM031242.1, read as the reverse complement.
ATCCTCTAATGTTGTTAAATTTTAGAGTTGCTTAGATTTTTTTATTTATTTTAGATGTAACATAATTTTAAATATTTTAAAGAAATGGCACATGTGACTAGCATTTTTTTACTATTGGTAAATAGTTTTTTGAAAGGGACTATACCCTTGTATACAAAAAGGGAGGTCTCAAAGCTAGAATATGAGTGAAAAACATTAAAAGAAGGATCGAGATCCAGATAAAACAAAAAACCAGTGTAACCAAAGAGTAGTTACCCCAAAACAGCCAACCAGCCTTGAAAGCTACAAAAAGTAGCAGCAAAACAACAAAAAAATAGTAGAAACCATGACAAGAGCAATGCAATCACATTAAGCAACAGTGCAGATCCACAATTACTTCTTGGCGGCTTTGGCAATTTTGGATTTGATATTCTACCAAGAGGTGAACATAGCCAATGTCATCATGTGAGCAGGGTCAGTAGTATCCAGCTATTGAATGGTTTGTTTGCTTTCTTTTTCTGTTCCCCAAAGAGTAGCTGGTATGCCACTGAGATTAGAGACGCAACGAACATGCTGCTCAATAAACTCCTCAATTGCATTAAAAATAGCCATATTATAATCATGGTGAGTCTTGGTTTTTCCAAGTCTATTGTTCCAAGAGTAAAGTTTTTTGTAGATATCTTCCATCTGATTGTTGTCAATATCAGCCTCCTCCTCCTTCATTCTCTTACCTTTTTGCTTAGACAATTGTTTTACTTCCTCTTTCAGTAGCAACATGTCAGTTTCTAATGCTTCCAACCTTTTAGTGGAGCTCTCAGCGTGTGTCTCCTGAGAACCCGTACTGCTAATGTGTAGGAGATTATGGGCAACCTCCAAGTCCTGAGGCACATTCCCCGAAACAGGGGTTTCCAGGTTCAGCCTTTTAGATGATCTAGTTCTAGGCCTGTTCGAGGTGGAGGTGAAAGGGGTGGGGGCAGAGGTGGGGGGGATGATAGGGGAGCCGAGAAGGAAGGCAGAGGGGAAGCAGCCACTGGTGATGGGTATAGAGGGAGTGGTATCCACGGTGGTGGTGGGGAAAGAAGGAACAAAGATGGGGAGGCAGGGAAGCTGGGAAGCTTGAGTAGGCACAGTTTATGCAACAAGAAAATGAGCCCTTGATGCAACGGGACCGCTCGAGCATGTTTTTGAAACTCCAAGATGGAGCGCTCAAGAGAGTTAAGTAAATAATGAGGGAAACATACCGTGTAATTTCTACGGAAGTGGTTGAGAAACACAAGATGCTTTAAGGGCACTGTGACAAATCTCCCCTCTAGAGAAATGTATCTCACCATCATATAGGTGACCTCGTCAAAAGGCGGAGGGATAGAGCTGACTTGCAGACTGCCATGACAAAAACCAGTTTCTCATTTCCCTCCACAAATTTCCTCTCCTCATCCGGCTTATCAATTCTTTTATTGAAAAATCGGTACCCATCCATTCCCAGGCCAGTAGCTTCGCAATTAACTCTTCATTAATCAAAACTTTATGTCCTCCATACTGACTTTCTGACGCTTTTCCAAATCCTTCACGAACCGAACGGAGATGCTTTCGTCGTGACCCTGTATCTTCTCAATGAAATTAGTGATGCCTCCCTGGTTGAGAAGATTCCAAAGCTCTTCGTTATTTTTCCACTCCAGGTCCTGCGTTGGGCTCGATCTAGCATGGGGATCCTCCCATTTTCACCGGCTTTGAATAACTAACAGTGTTGTAAACTTCAAAATCCCTTTGAGAAATTTGACAGAACCCACAGTTACGCCTTGCTCTATTTTTTCTCACGCTATGGGAATAATGCATAGTATAACCATTGCTTGTCATGGCACTTCCCACGAATGTCTACATTATTTCTGCTCGACCATGTGAGTTCGCATGCGCGAGCATCAGTCTCCTTTGAAATCCACTCCAGATCATCATCAGCCTTACCATGGACTTGAGAATCCATAAAAAACTATTTAATAGCTATTATAGGCATAATATTTCCCACATGTGCGGCTTTAATCTTAAGATAAAACCACTTTAAATCATCATTATACTTTGTATAACCTTGAATGCCCATCAATATCTATTTAAGCGTTGTTTTAAACTTATCCGCGCATGTGAAAGTCTTATTCATAAAGACCCCCTCCCAATGCTCATTAATTTTATCCCAAATTTGTATGCCCATAAGTATCCGCTTGTATGCTATTTTGAATCTGCTCAGGAATGTGATCACTATTATCCCATATAATGTGATTAACATTTATGCCATAGTTAGCCAATGCATCTGCCACCTTGTTACCCTCCCGGTAGGTATGCTTGATCTGAATATTATTGAAGGTTTGACAAATACTTATGGACTCCAAGATGAAGTCTTTGATGTTCCAACTTGGGGCGAACACTGATTAAGATGATTGATTATATTGAGTGAGTCTCCTTCCAGAATGAGATTTTGGATGTTATGAGTCTGAGCAATTCTAAGGCCCCATAAAGCAGATAATGCTTCAGCAAAATGATTAGTTTGTATTCCCATTTTACCAGCATAAGCAGCCACCAAACTACCTTTATGATCCCTAATCACTCCTCCCCCACCGTAATTCCAGGGTTACCCTTAGAGGCCCCATCAAAGTTCAGCTTATACCAGTTAAGATCTAGAGGATGCCAGTGTATCAAAGATCTATCAATATTGTTACCTGAATTATTTTGGATACTATCAGCTCCAATCTTCCATTGGGACAAGATATGCTCTTCATTTACTGGGTAACTCTTGTTCTTGGGGTTTAAATTTAGCAATATTCTCTTTAATAGCATTAGAAATTTTCCCAATGTTGAGCTTATAATTTTGTTTACTATTTCTAAAGATAATGTCATTTCTATCTTTCCATATCCTCCAAATAATATGAGGCATTACCAAATTCCAGAGCCTTCTCATGACACAATGTTTGTAGGGTGGGCTCCATTGTGTCCAGAGCTGACTGAAATCCCTCGGAACCACCCAGGAAGCTTTAAAATTAGAAAGGGAAAAACTCCACATTTTGGTAGCATACTCACAATGGATGAGCAAATGACTGATATCCTCAGAATATTTTTTACACAAATGACACCTATTAGGCATTATAAAACCTTTTCTTATCAGGTTGTCAGTGGTAAGAATTCTACCCCTGAGAGCAAGCCAAAAGAAAAAGTTAATTTTAGGTGTTAGCTCCTTCATCCAAATTCTATTCCAATTAAACTCAGTTTGATTATTGTCAAAGAAAGTATTATAGCCAATTTTAACAGAGTAGTTCCCATCAATAGAACTGCTCCAGACCAACTCATCCTTCACTTCTAGTTGATTTAAGGATAAGGTCCAACTAATCTTGCAGGAGGAAATAATGGGTCGATCGCCTCTCTATCCACAGTGATTTTTTTCCATTTCTTCTTGTTGACCATTCTTACAATATAATCCCTGATTCTAGTGCCATACTTGCTTTCAATGATGTCTTTTACTACTCCAAATCTATCCATGAGGCTGCCATTAAACCAGTTATCTTCCCAGAATTTTATATCACAACCATCTCCCACTTTCCACGTACTTCCTTGTTTTATGAAATTTTTGCTCTTCACTAAGTTATTCCAAAAGATGGAACCATAAGGAGATGCTCATCTTGAAGAAAAGAAGAAGTAGCTTTTTGATTAAGGTATTTAGCCTTAATGAAATCTATCCAGGGTTGCTTCTCAGTTAGCATTCTCTAGCCCATTTTCACAATAAGAGCCTCATTCATTTTCTTGATGTCTTTTATGCCCAGGCCTCCTATAGATTTTGGAGTACAAACCTTATCCCAAGAAACTAAATGGTATTTAAACTTCTCCTCCATGCCCTTCCATAAGAATTTTTTTGAATCCTCTCAATTTTTTCTCTGAAGGTAAGCAGGATCTTATAAAGAGACATTATATAGATAGGTAGGTTTGTACTTTTAATGAGCAGGCATTTACCAACACTAGAAAGAATGGATCCTTTCCATCCAGCCTTTTTTTTTTAAATCTCTCAAGCAAATCATTCCACACCTTAGTAAAAACTTTTTAGTGTCCAGAGGAGTCCTAAGTAAGTGGTTTGGAAGTGCACTTATTTTACATCACATGAATTTTTGCAATTTTCACTGTCTTTTCCTCGTGTATCAAGAAGAATATGGAGCTTTTTTCATAATTGATCTCTTTCCCAGAAGTAGCTTCATAAAGTTACAAAATAGCTTTGATAGCCTGAGCTTCAAGGATAGATGCCATTAAGAGAAGAATTGTATCATCCACAAATTGCTGATGAGAAGCTGCGTGGCTAATGGAAGTGGGCTTTGATCCTATCAGGAGACCATCAATAATTGCTTGACCAATTGTTCTACTAAGACTGTCTGCCATAAGAATGAAGAGCAGGGGGGATATTGGGTCCCCTTGTCTTAGTCCTCTACTACTTGTGAAGAATCCCACCGGCTCACCGTTAACCACTACTGAGAATCTGACTGTAGTGATGCAAGCCTTAATAATTTTTCTGAATTTAGCAGGGAAGCCAAATTTAATTAAAACTTTGTCTAAAAAATCCCAAGAGACCTTATCAAAGGCTTTATTCATATCAAGCTTAAGGACCATATTCACTTTTTTGTTATTTTCCATAGAGTGTATGGTTTCATGCACCATAATCACTCCATCTTGGATAATCCTACCTTTAATGAATCCACTCTGCTGCCTTGAGATTAAATCATTCATAATAAATTGAAGTCTAGTAGCAATGATTTTGGTAAAAATTCTATAGATAGCATTCACAAGGGTGATAGGTCTGAAATATTTGACGTCCTTAGCATCCATTTTTTTAGAGAAAGCACAATGTGGGTGTTATTCATCTCTTTCAAAAGGTTTCCAGCTTATATAATTCATTCATCAAGCTTCCGAGAAGATCATCTCGAGCATATCTCCTGCAATTTCTAAAAAATTAATAGAAAATCCATCCGTGCCCTGAGCCTTGTCGCCTTCTAAAGTAACACAAATTTTTACAGCTTGTTCAAGTGTGACAGCTTTAGTGATGTCTTTAAATCTCTATTGCTCAATTTTCTTATGGGGAATAGCCTTCAACATGAAAGAAATTGCCTCTTGAAAGAATGATACTCCTCTCATTAAGAAGTTTTTATAAAAATTGAGAGCTTCTCTTTAATGTCAGTTGGGATCTTTTATAACGGTTTTTTACTTTTAGCGACTTCCATTATCCTATTACAAGCTCTATGCTTCAAAGTGGTCATATGAAAAAACTATGTATTTCTATCTCCTTCTTTAAGCTAGATAGCCCTAGATTTTAGTCTCCATAAGGATTCTTCTCTATTGTAAATCATATGTAGCTTAGCAAGAATGTTTTTTTTCTCGGTTGCTCTTCAAAAGATCTCCCCATTGTATTCATTTTGATTTCCAGATCTTGGAGCTTCTGCTTTAACTTCTTCTTTTTTTCAAACACATTACCAAAAACTCTTTTATTCCAAGTTTTAACTTGTTTTTTGACATTTTTGAGCTTCTGAGTCAATCTATATTGAGCAGTGCCTTCACCATTCCAAACCCACCATTCTTTAATTTTTTCATAAATGTCATCATGCTCCATCCACATATTTTCAAATTTGAATGAGCTTCTACTGGGCTTAGTCTAATTGAGAAGATTTAAGGCAATCGGATTGTGATCCGATCCAATTTTGGGAAGTGAAGAGAGATGGAAGTCCTGATTGAGAATCCAACTAGCATAGAAATCAGGGCTCTATCTAGTCTAACTTGGATAAGATCTTTCCCAACCTTATGTTGTTCCAAGTGTATTTATTTCCATGGAGATCCACGCCCAAGAGATTGAGATCAGAAATAAAATCGAAAACTCCTCCATACCTATGGAAAAGCTAGAGATTCCTCCATATTTTTCACCTGGGTTTAGAGGAGAATTAAAATCCCCCATGATAAGCCAGTTAGTTGTAGTATGTTGGGTTCTAAATATCTTAAGATCAGTCCAAAGTTTACGTCTCCCACTAACCATATTAGGGGCATAGATATTAGAAAGGATCCATTCATTATTGTTCTCAATAGCATGAAATTTAATAGCAAGATGATTAGTGCTAGCATTAAGAATCATACCAGTGCAGTGTATTTTATCCCAAAGAGTAGCCAGACCTCCAGAGGCTCCCTGAGAGTCCACCGCAGCCATATCAGAGTTTTCCCAAAAAAATTACTGGTTTCAAGGATCTTAGCTTTCATCTTAGTTTCCTGCAAAATCAAAATACTAGGACTACTAGATTCCCGTAACTCCTTAATGATTCTCTGTTTGGAGTTTCCGTTTAGACCTCGGATGTTCCAAGAGATAATCTTCATTAAATAGGAATGGGAGATGGTATTGCCTGATGGTTCAATTGACGTTGAGTTCCATCTGCAATGTCTCTCTCTATTCTCTTGGATCTAAGAGCTTTCTTTGAGGGTCTTCCTCTTTTAGAACTACTTCCAAAATCTACCAGTCTTCTAGCAGAAGATCTAGTAGTTCTAGATGTTGAAGTTTCCCAATTGTCAAGTTTCTTTTTCTTTTCACTATATAGTGACTCTGGGATCATTTCAAATCCTTTCATTCTCTTTTTTTTTTTTTTTTGAAATGACCTCTCTGAATCCAGAAGTTAGTTCCTCATCTTCTTTAACCGGTGTTACTTCTCCCTCCTCTTTCTCTTTCTATTTACTATCAATCAAGTGCATATCTGCTGATCTGTTGCTGAAGCAAGGAGGCAGATCTATAGATCTGTTGCTGAAATAAGAGTTTCCTCTTGTGTTTGATATTTTACTTACGTCCCTTGGAGTGTGTAATGCTTCTTCTGAACTCATGTTGTTCTTTTCCAACACTTCCTCAATGAAGTCTAGAGAATTATCTATCTCAACTTCCTTAGTGTCATTTGGGCTCTTAGCTAGATCCTTGGGACTGATATTCACCTTTACAGTTCCTTCTTGTTCATCCACCTCCAGAGTCACCTTTACTGGATTTTACATTTCTAAGTCTTCTTTATTTCTGATTGGTGCTCCATGCAATGCTATCACTGGGGTTTTAGGATGCCAGACTAGGTGTTTCCTTATTGAAGTTCTGAACCCCCTTTTTTTCCTTTTTATTGTAGTTCAACTCAGGTTGGTTAGGGATTTTTCCTCTCTCCGGCTTTCACTATCTAGCACCCTGTTTTCCTTTGTCATTTCTAAATCACCCTTATGTTGTTCTTTCTTTTTGAGTTTATCTTCCTCTGTGGAGATCTCCTTATTAGGACATTTTTTGGAAAAATGTCCTATACGATGACATTGCTTGCATCTTAAATGGAAGGTTTCAAATTCAATTTTTTGGGTCCACATTCCATACTTAGATTTTAATATGATGTGCTCCAGTAACTCCTACTCCATTTCTGAAGAGATGAAAAATTGAGCAAAAGTAACTATGGATCTATTTCTCATGGGTCCGTCCAAATTGATCGTAGAACCTATGGATTTAGCAATGTTTAGCAAGATTTCATCATCCCAAAATTGTAACGGTAGCCTAGGGAGTCTACACCAGATTGGAATGGTGTTAATATTTTCAGTGTTCGGGTCGAACCCTGGATACCATTTTTTCAAAAATAGGCCCATATTTCCCAGCCACCACGGTCCTCCTAAAAGCATTGATTCCAAATCAGATCACTGATTAAATTTTTCCAAAAAAAACCCCGTGGCATGATGGTAATACTCAGATCCCCCTTAGGTTTCCACTTTCTAATAGCCCATTTTCTAATAAAATCAATATTAGGTTTGGAGCCTAGAAACTTACCAACAAGAGAGAGATTCACTTTGTCCAAAGCCCTATTCACGCATCCATCTGGGACCATTAGATAGGTAGCACCTTCATTGTTCTTTTCCCATGTGAACTGTCCTCTTACAGCCAATTGTGGACCCACTTTACTGTTAGGGTTTTGGAGAATCTTGTTCCAAGCCAAAGGTGTGGATCCCAACATGTCAACCTTTTTCATTTGCATCTTTTCAATCATCTGATTCTTGTCAAGTAGCCTCTCTTAAGCTATTATTGGCCTAGATCGCGGACACTCTGTAGCCAAAACAACAGAAACCACACTGAGTGTACTTCCGTCACTATCTCCATCGTTCGTTGTCTGGTCACTGTCTGGTCACATATTTATTATTGGGTGCATTTTTAAAAGGCAACCATCAAATTTTAAAAGGAAACATGTGACTAGCATTTTTAAAAGGCAACCGTCAAATTTTATACACATTTATATAAAAACAATTTTGAATTGTCATTTATAAGTTTTGTAAGTATTGTATAACTATGATTGGTCACACATCTAAGTGCGAGCCCCGAGTTTCCCTTCCATTGACTCGCACTTCTAAATGTGAGTCTTGACTCACACTTTTAAGTTCTAGATCTGACTCACACTTCTAAGTGTGAGTCTTGATTCACACAACTAAGTATGAGTCTTGATTCACATAGCTAAGTGCAATAACTCACCTATCAAACAATTTTTGGGTAATGGTAATTTTTCAACACTTCCCTTCAAAAATACAAAACAATGTTTATTTATACCAATTATTTTGTATAAATTTCATTATTTTTAATATATATTGATGTAATTTTTTATAATTTATATATAAATCTATATTAATAATTGACGGTTAAATATTAAATATGCAATTCACGTGTGATGTTTATTAAAAATATTTGTAAGTATTTTACAACATACTGATCAACAAAAACATCTAAACTAGATTCAAGAGTCACATGACAAAGTGTAAGAAGAAGAATTAAGGGCTTTATTTTACCCAAATTATATAAGGGATTTTATTTATAGTACAAAAATTATAATATTAAATTCTTACATTAATTATTTACAATACCAAATGCAGTATTAATGATAACCATTTTGTAAGGAAAAATGCTAATTAATGTTGTGGTTGCCTCAACATTAATTAGCCATTAAAACGAAGCTATGTAAAATTTGCCATTTAAAAGTACATGTGTCATTCAAAATATGTGCACCTTTTAGAGAATGTAAATGTTGTACGGAGTATTAATTAGCCATTTAATGTAAAGCAATGTAAAACCATAAATGTTCCCTCTTAAATTCATGCAAAATGAAAATGGTGATTGGATTTTGTTAGTTACATATCACTATAAATAGTTAGTTTTGAGTTTATATTTTGAACATTTCCTTTCTATTCTCTTCACACGCGTAAGCTTACTCATCAATAGAAAATTCTTACCGTGGAAAGCATTGAAATTTCTATACACGATTTCTAGAAAAAAATTATTTCCTCTCCGTGTAAAAATTGCTATGGTTCTCACCTTCACCCCTCAAAAATTACAAAATTTTGTTAATGTAAAATTTTCCATACATGATTAGGGCTTATATCCATATAGGGATTTTTTTGATGATTAAATGATAGCAATTTCATTATTCAATATTCGGTAGAAGCTAGTTTTCTTTATGGAAAAATAATTTCATAATATAGTAAACATTTGTTAGAATAGTGAAAGAGGACGAAATGAAGCACATATTGACAGATAAACAACTCACATTAATCCATAATAATGTGAGAAGAAAATTTATAGAATTTTTAAAAATCACAACACCTACCAAGAACTTGTTCTATTGTGTTTTGAAAAGAATCCTGGTGGTATAGATGGTGGCTAAATTTTTGCAATAAAAAAGTGAATATCGGAATCGATTTATGGTCATGGTGGTGTGCATAAATCAATGAGAAGATGTATTTGATAAAATTGATATTATTTTGTTGGCATTATTGTTGTCCACAAATAGTCCTCTGTTGCACATACTCATCAAAATTCAATGGCTACGACATCGTTGAAATTCTTAATGATAATATTTTAGAATATATTCATGTTAAGAATGATTTTTCATTCAATGTGTCAGGTGTTGGATTACAATGATCTATTTACAAAAATATGTTAATGCAAGAGTAAAAGAATCAAACAAATATTGGAGAACAAAATAATGAATAAAAATATCTAAAAGGAGAATTCGAGGAGATGTTTCATATTATCTTTCACATAAACACCACTTCAAGCTACTTATGGAAGTAGTAGTTATCCTCAAAACTATTCACAATATGTAAATATTTTTGTTTAGGTCGTTCTATGTTTATTTTTGGAGATGTTTGCCTGCACTTTCCCTCTTCTATGATTTAATGTCATATTCTTCCTTAAGGGCCTTTTTGTAAAAGGATGTGGGTCCTTTTAAAACCCCCATATTCACCCTTATGCAAAAAATGGATAGCGTGGTTGACATCAAAATATGTTGATGTGGCATAACCTAATAGACTATATGATTACAATATCCTAGTTTATTTTGTTAAATCCCATCGATCGATAAAATCCAATTTCTATGGTGTCACATAACCTAGCAGACACTAAGCTAAAAATAATATTATTTGACTTGTTAAATGCTAGCAATCTATAAATTAAAAATATTATATTGTGGAAGTATTAGGCTACCTTAGTAGAGTGCTAAGTTCAAAATATCTTACTTTATTAGCTCTTCGCCTCATGCAAGAACTCGTATACCTTTCATTCAAATAAACAATTTCTCCTCAATCCACCAATCGAATAAAAAATCTATAACTTTTCAACTTTCTAATGTTTATATTTTATTAAAATAATATTTGAATCTACAAAACTTATTTATATTTTTCTTTATTTTCTAGCTTAGTACTGATTTGGCAAATATGCGGCCTTGTTGCAATAATTATTTATTCTATTTAATAAAAATAAAAATCATAAGAAAGACATTTGTCCAATCTTTAAATAAGATACGAGATTTAGAAAAATAATAATTATTAGAATATTCCCTCCATTTAATGTTTCTCCAAAAGGAAGATGTATTTGAATGCTTGACAAGTGGCACATCCAATATAGTACAATATTCATAAAAATTAATAAAATTTATTTAACAAATCACATTGTAAACATTTCTAAATTAAATCCCATCCTACTCCTTATATACTTTTACTATTTTTTTGCTACTCATTAAGTTTAATCTTTTATTTATCCCCGTTTGCAATAAAAATTAGATTTGAAAGTTAAATTTTTAATATACAATTTTTTAATATGGATTATATTGTGTTAAACACAAGAAAAATAAAATTATTATTAGTTACTACTATTGTGATAAATATTTTAATCGATTTATTTCGAATATTCCATTTAATAGGAAAATTTATTCTTTATGTAGGCATATTCAACTTGTAAAATAATGGTGGTTTTTGTTATTACACCAAAAATCTAAAGACACTATGTATTTCAAAATTCCACCTATATTGTTGCAATATTTTCTAGCGTAATATGATTTTAGATCGCTTTATGTTTTTATAAAGAATTATATATTTGATGCATGATTTTATTTTTTGTTTTTTACTCTAGATCTAAATTTTAAAGTGGGATTTTACAATATGTGCAAAATTTAAATTGGGTACTTACAATATGTTGATGCTCAAATTCATCTTTCCCTGTTTATTCTTAAAATTCTTCCGTTTGCATGGGCTCTATCATGTTTTCTATCTCCCATGTATTGATGCATGAAAACTCTTTCCTCCATTTTGTTGCCATGATAAATCCATTCCTTTGTCAAGGATCACTTACAAGTCTAGAATTTTTTTCGTTTGTCCTGTCCATGTCAAAGAATATGTAACTTGGGCGAAAACTTGGGCTTTTTTGTTTCCTTCCATTTTCCATGATCCACGTTTTATTGTCCCTATCTATTTTGCCCCAAGTATCTCTAAAAACATGATTAGATGAGGCTTAGAGGATAATATTTGGGTCTTATATCATTTTCAAATTCTCTATCCTTGAAGAAAGATTCATTTCCGGATCGAATGGTGATTTTCCTAGGTTTTACATCTTGACGGGTGTGTTTCTCCCCGTCAAATTTACATCTCAACATCTATGGAAACATGTCCCTTTATGGTTGGATGTGGCTCGACGGGGCACTTTGAAAACTCTAAGGCATGATTCAACTCAAAACTTATCCATGTGGAGGGTCGACGCTTATCTAAAAATTTGACTTTTGGTTTTGCCTTAGATTTCCACCTGAGAGACACATGGAGATTTCTGCTACCTTGCCCAAACATAGACAGAAATTTTATGCGCACTCATGGATATGTGGAGGGCTGGTGCTCATTTGATGATCTACCTCAGGGTCCCACCTTAAAAATTGTGAGAAGGAGACATTTTGAGGCTTCCACCGCTTCCACTCTATATTTAACCATTTCAAAGAAATTTTGAAAGGCCTCAGGACATGTGGAGGGACAAAAACTATTTGAGACCGGCCCCTAAGTTTTATTTTGAAGAAGTACTAGGATTACACTTGGAGGCTTCTACTCACTCTGCCTTTTCTTGGACTTTTCAATGGCCAAGGAAAACTGTTACATGCACTCTGGACACATGGCACCTTTCACTGATCCTTTAAGTTTTTTAACAACTCTACTAGACTGAGACACGTGGTGAGCCCATGCTTGTTCAGGGTCTCCACTTTTGAGGACCATACCAAAGGTGTGCCAAGGCGACACGTGGAGGCTTCCGCTAGCTCCTTTTTGTTGAGACTTTTTCAAAGGCCAAAAGGCATTTTTCTTGGTCCTAAGGCATGTGGAAGGGCCGCTTGTTAGGAAATTTTCCCTTGTACTTATCCTTTGCAGTTAGACCAAGGAGCAATTATAAAATAAAGTGGAGAAGGGAAAAAATCAACACTCCTATTTTTCCACTATTTTTCCTCCAACACTCCTAGAGATGTAATTCCTTGTCATCTTTATCTATAAAGTGCCATTGAATGGATTCATAACTTAATTTATCGACCTAAGGATTGTTAAGTTCGATATTTTACAGTTAGAATTGCTTAGGCACTTGCAAATATAGGAATTACTAGAGAAACTTGATACGAGACAGAGGTGCAAAGGAAAGAAAGGGAAAAGGGTGAAATGATGAAATTTTCAGGTATAAAATATGAAAAATGTATTGCCTCAAGAGAGAAAAGGATTACCTATGATATCCAAACTATGCAGAGCCTTTAGAAAATGATTAAAAGGGGATTTCTCGCATGATAGAATCGTAATGATTAGAAGGATTTCCAAAAAGTTGTGGCATGACATCCTAGTCATTAGTCGAGGGCCCAAGAAATGTGATCAATTCACAATTGGTCCACCTGGCAACTTTTAGATGTGAATTTGTTAAATGTCACTTTCTGAGAAAAAAATGTAACAAGAAAAGGTCCTTGAATATTCTTCTCTTTGGTGGGAAAATTGAGTGAGTAAAATGTATAAATGCAATGAGAATACTCTTGCAAATGGTTGGGGATTAAATTTCATAAGAAAAATTTGAGAAAATCCATATTCTGAGAAACCCGTCTGAGATACCTAGTTAATTTCATTTTTGTTAACTTTTATATCATGTCAATTTGGTTAAAGATGTATAGCCATTGAAGAGGACTAAGATTTCTCTGGAAGCTTTCCTCTATTGATTAATTTAAGTAGTTTTGAAATTAATTTATGTCAATTTTCAAGCAATTAGTGTTTTCTTTGTTTCAAAATGTCTGCAAGTAGTTTTAGTGTTCCAATTGCAATCTTACATTGAAATATTTGTGAAATCACACAAGATCTTATCCTGTGCCATTTTAGTGGCATTTGCAATTTCATTTTAGGAAGGGCATTCATCTTGTGATGAGATAAACAAATTTAAAATCATTCCAATTGTCATTTGTTGATAAATAATTGTCTGTAAGTCTTTAGCTATACCTTATAGTGTGATTGATAAGAGATTTTGGTGTTTGATTGAGTCTTCTAACTCAATCCTTCATGCTAGATTCTCAAATGTTGTGTGAAAACATGCTCATCTAGGCCTCCATTGAAGCACACCTTCTAGTTGAAGGAACGTCTTAACTATTCTGAAGTTTTCCATTGTTGAGTTGTCCATTGTTCGGAAGTGTCTCGGATATCCGGTATAATCAACTTTATCCTAATTAATATCCCACAAAATTATTCAAAAACCATGAATCCATCCTTTATTATCCCTATTTTCCCTATATATCAACAAAGGAACAAAATCCATTGAATAAAATATGTAGAATAGTCGAGATCCCATAGTGTCTTCATAACGTTAGCCTTGTTTTGAAAGTATCTCCATCTTTTAGAAGTGGCAACTCTTGAGAGTTAAATTATGGAGTATTGACCATACTTTCCCAAGTTTTTCTTCATAATTTTTTTTTTTGCAAAAGAAGGATATCTCCATCTCCTTAATCAAACAAAGGTTACGCTATAGGGTCCCCTCACCCTAGTCAAAAGGCACGACCTAAAGTAGTGAGGATATATCAAATCCTCTTGAAGGTACTATCCATCTATCTTTAAATCTTGAGTGATAAAGGGCTAGTTAGATCTCATACCCAAATAAAAAATTAAATTAATTATGATCTATCTGTCTCTAAGATCCATTCCAAATCTGTGATGCCGCTCATCTTGAAAAGGAGAACAAATTTGTATACCAACACTCGTGGCGCCTCTGCTAAGGAAAAAAATTTGTGTACAAACTTTGAACACCATTAAGCAACTCATATAGACCCCCGTAATGTTTCTTACATGATCTAATTTAAAATTCATTACTTTGATACATCATAATATGTTTAGATCTATAAGAATTGTTCAGTAATTGTAAGTTCTCGAGTTTAATATTTCAAACTTATATAGTTATTGCACTAAAGCTTGTATCATCATTGACAAATTTGGGTAAAAGAAGAGAATATATTGTAAGAGTTGCATGAATCATGTATTGATGAGATATTTCATGGATCTTTCATAGTGAATTTTCACAAACTAAGGTGAAAATCCTTAATGGTGACTCCATGCTATTAAAATTCTTAATAAATACAAGTGTCTTAACCTATATCAAGTAATATTTGTCATTAATCTCTACAAATCTGGAAGGAATAAGATCTATCTTCACTAGAGACCCTAGTAGAAGGTTTTTGAAGAGTTGGGAAAGTCTAATTCGGAAGGAAGAAGAATTTGGAAGGTTTTGGAGATCAAGCATCAAGAAAAGAGATCTCAATTGGTGAAATTGATTAGCCTTCGATTGAATATTGCAATACTTCCTCAAGTTCTTTTGAATCGGTACTCTCTTTGTTGAATTGAATTCTCCATCCGGAGAGGGTCCTTATTTTATATTTGAAACATTTTCTTATTAATCTACCCCAAAGAATTTTCAAATCTAATAGATTTTTCCAAGAAATAGAGCCTTTAGAGGGAATTCATTCTGAAAATTACATCCTTGTACCACACAGACCCCTCACTCCTCATCAATTTGTTTCTCTTGTAAGATCACCTCCTCAAAATAATATGGCTCAACCTCTACCCATACCTCCATTTGTTGTTAATATTTTTGGTCCCATCAATTTTAGATGTATGGCTGGCTCTAAAAATGTTGTTCCACAAGATGTCGAGATAGATTGCTAAGTTTCGAGGAAATAATGCAATCGCTTGCGATCAACACTTGAAGCTCTTTGTAAATATGATGGAGGACTTTGAAATAGAATTTGAGGATATATACATTAAATTGTTTAGCCATACTCTAGAAGAAGATGCAAGGGATTGGTATAAATCTTTTCCAAATAATTCCATTGATTCTTGGACTGAGATGAAGAATGCATTTAGAATACGAGTATGGTGATAAAAAGACCCTAGGTTTCTTTTATCGAATTTGTAAATATAAAAAAGAATCCTAGTGAATCGTGCATGATTTCAATACAAAAATATGAGAATACTTCCTGTTAATTTGAGGCCATGTGATGAATCATGTCGATAAATTATTTTGATGCATTTAATAAAAAATTTACTAACTATTTGGGGGATAAGAACCCTGGAACTTTGAGGCATGTATTTACCATGGATCAAAAATTGAGAACAACATTAAAGTAGTTGGAAAGCCTCCTAAGAGGGAGGGTGTTAAACTGATCAACCTGTGAGAAGCCTCAATAAGTAAGGTTGCGATCTTGAGGAAGTTGTAAATACTTTCATTGGAGTCATCAAAGAAATCTCTTACAATCTAGCCGAGGCGAGGAGAAAGGAATGAAAAAGGTTCTCAAGGTCAGCATAGGCAACAAGGACAATACAAATTTGTAAATCATCCTAGAAATGATAAGAGATCTAATGACATAGGTAAAGGACCCATGGGAGCTAGAAAACCCCAAGCTAGGGAAAATAGAGTAGTGCCTGATCCTCTAAATGCCAGAGTTGCTATTGTTGAAGAGACAAATGAAATTTATTGGTGTGACAAATGTTTCTTACCCCACCCGCCATGTGAAGTAGATAAGCAAGTTGAAGAATTTGATGATGATGATAACACTGATGATAATGCATGCATCTGGATTTCTCTAAGAGCTCAAATCAAGGATCAACTTCAACTAAAGTGCTATGTGTAAGAAATGCTACAAGCTTTTGGGATTACATTCACTAGGTACCTCTTCTTCCTCCCTCTCATAGTTTAGAAATAGATATGGTATAATATTTTGAACTTTCTAATAATGATTTTGAGTACCTAAGAGCTCGATGATTAATAAGTATGATGGAGGAATCCCATCGGAAAAGATAGACAATTGTTAATAAATGTTGTTATGTCCTAAGAAAAAGAGTATACCACAAGAAGTAAAGCTATCAAAGGGGTAGGGCTTGAAGCCAAACCAAAACCCCAGTTCTCACCAATGTCCCACAACAAACTCCAAAGAAAGATGTATCTCGAGTAAAGGCCTTGTTCTCTCAAGTAGAACTAGTGTTACCACCCATGCCCAAAATGTGAAAAATCTTGTGCCATCCAATGAGTTTTGTCAATCTTTCTCAAATGTTACTTTCCCAATTACATTCCTTAGGACATTGCCCAAGTCTTGAGCCAGATCAAGATTTATGTCCCAATTGTTGAACTTCTTAGGATTCCATAGCAAAAGAAGAGGGCCTTTGAGTATTTGGGATTGGAAGAAGATAGGAGTGCCTGAGGTATAAATATAAATAATGTAAACACTCCTCCTCCAACCATTACTCACCTAGAAAAACCACCAGCATTGGAGGAGATAGGTGAACCACCTGAATTTTACTTGGGAACATATTTGGTTGAGTCTAAATTAAATGTTGATCCATTTTTAGAACACTCATTATTAACGACAAATCGCGCACAATTGTATGTTTTAGTCCAGAGCATCATACAATGTTATTCCTTTAGAAGTCATGAATGAATTGAAAATTAAAGTGAGAACAACTTATGGAAAGTGTATTGCAATGGATTCTAGAGAGGTGCAAGTTTTAGGATGTGTAAAAGGTTTGGTGGTATAACTTGGATCTTATCCAAGTAAGAACTTAAAACTTGATGTTGTTATTGTGGATTACCCCCGCCAAATGGGGCATGTTGTTATCAAGAAAGTGGGATGCAAGTGTTGGTGGAAGTGTTCGGATGGATATATCTTTTGCCATCATTCCAATTGAAGGCAGCCTTGTGAAGTTACCTGGTGAAAAGAAAATTTTATATCTTATTGAGGACCCCAACAATGCTTCTTATGAAGTATTGCATGCAGATTTGATATTGATAACTCACAAATGCTATGTTGCTTTCAAGGAATATGAAATGGATCAATGCAGGTATCACGAACGTGGATGATTTTCCTAAGAATTTGATGTGTGATGAAGCCTTGAAGGATGTTAAAAAACTTTACCTAGGCACAAAGGATAAGCCTAAAAAAATGTCAAGTCGGATAAAAACTCGATGGAAAAGAGAGACAATCGTAGGACCAAAGTTTAAAGACATAAAAATATCTTAGCATGGTCATATCATGAATGACAGGCACTTGAAGGGTCTCCTCGATTGTTTGCTTTGAATTAGGATGCTCACCATTGTATAGTGTATAGTATTCTAGTCTCTTTGTGTTATCGTTTTTTCTATTTTGTTTCGTCCTAGTCCTTGGCAGTGCCGTTTGGTTGGTTGCTTAGTTCATCCATGGGGAGGATGTTATTATTGTATTCTCTGTAAGCTTATTCTTTGACTTCATTTCCAAATGGATGTCTTTAGCACTTGGTATACTCTATTTGTTCTTGTGGCACTCGCAGGAGTGCCCATCCGAGTCAAAGTCAATATTGGTTCTCAAATTGATCTCACCCGTTTATCCTTAAAATTCTTCATTTTCGGGATCTTTTGTATTTTCTATCTCCCCGTATTGCATGAAAAATATATCATCCATTCGGCTGCCATGATTAGTCCTTCCTTGGTCGAGGATCATTTAAAATTCTAAAAAAAATATTCATTCCTCTCACAATGTCCATGAAAAAATCTCAGACTTTTGGCGAAAACTTGGGTTTATTCCTTTTCCTTCTATTTTTCACGCTCATGTTTTTCTTTCCTATAATTTTTCCCAAGTATCTATGAAAACATGATTAGATGTGGCTTAGAAGATCATATTTTGGCCTTATATCATTTCCAATTCTCTATCCTTGAAGAAAGATTCATTTCGAGTTCAAATGGTTATTTTCCTCCATTTTACGGCTTGACGGGTGTGTTTTTCCCTCACAATTTACATCTCAAGATTCTGTGGAAACATGGCCATTTCTCGGCTAGATGTGTAGGTCGATGCGGCACTTTGAAAAATCTAAGGCCTAATTCAAATCAAAAGCTATCCACGTGGAGGGCCGATGCTCATCTAAAAATTTACCTTTTGTTTGGCCTTGGAGTTGTGCTTAGGGGAGACATGTGGATATTTCCACTTTGCCTTTCCCAAACATAGACAAATTTTTTTATGCAGCCATTACATGGATTTGGTGGACCATGTAAACGTGGAGGGATGATGCTCATTTGAGGATGTGCTTGGTCCCACCTTAACAATTAAGCGACGAGGAGACATGTGGAGGATTCTCGCCGACTCCACTCTATACTTAAAATTTTCAAAGTAATTTTGAATGGCCTATGAAACATGGAGGGGGACCACTTTGTTTTGTACTCGCCACAAAATTTTATTTTGAAGAAGTCTTGGGAGAGGACACTTGAGGCTTCCACTCACTCTACCTTTGCTTGGACTTTTCGCGGCAAGGAAAAGCTGTCGCGATGACCACAGAAACATGATGCCCTCCACGATCCTTTAATTTTTGACAACTCTTCTAGAATGAGAAACATGGTGAGCCCACACTTTTTCATGGTATCTGATTTTGAGGAGCATACAAAAGGTGCGCTAAGGCAACACGTGGAGGCTTCCACGGTCCTTTTTGTTGAGACTTTTCAAATGTCAAAAGGTTTTTTCTTGGGCCCAGGGGAACATGTAAGGCCCACACTTATTCGAGGGTCTCTGCTTTTGAGGAGCATACCAAAGGTGCGCTAAGGCAACATGTGGAGGCTTCAATTACTGGCTCCTTTTATTGAGACTTTTTGAAAGGTCAAAAGTGTTTTTCCTTGGCCCAGGGCACGTGGAAGGCCCGCGCTTGTTTGGAAATTTTTACTGTACTTCTCCTTTGCGGTTGTGCCGAGGAAACATGTGGATGATTATAAAATAAAGTGGAGAAGGGCATAATCTATGATTGATGTGCATTGTGTCTTCTTTTCCACCATTTTTCTCCAAGACTCCTAAAGATGCGAATACACACTATTTTTCATCATTTTTTGATGAAATTCCTTGTGTCTCTATCTATAAAGTTCCATTGAATGGATTTGGAACTTAATTTGTAAGTCCAATGATTATTAAGGTAGATATTTTGAGGTTTGTATTGCTCAGGGCACTTGGAAAAATGGGAATTACAAGAGAAGTTGGATGCGGAAAGAGTTGCGAGAGGAAAGAAAGGGAAAATGATGAAATGATGAATGTTGCGGCACAAAAGATGAAAAAGGTGTTTCCTCGAGAGTGAAAAGCATTACCTGTCATATGCGGATGTGCGAGCCTCCAAAAAATGATTAAAAATGGGATTTCTCATGAAAGAATCGAGAATGATTAGGAGGAATGCAAAAAGTTGTGGCATGGCATCCTAGCCATTAGTCGAGGGCCCCGAAATGTGATAAGTTCATAATTGGTCCATCTAGAAGCTTTCGGATTTGAATCTGTTAAATGTCACTTTACGAGGAAAATTTGTAACAAGCAAAGGTCCTTCAAATATTCTTCTCTTTTGGGGGAAAATAGAGTGAGAAAAATTTATGAATGGAGTGAGAATACTCTTGCAAATGGTTGGAGATTAAATTTCATAAGAAAATTTTGAGAAAAGCCATAATCTCAAAAACCTATCTTAGATACTGGTTAATTTCCTTTTTGTTAGCTTTTATATCATGTCAAGTTGGTTATAGATGTATAGCCATTAATGAGAACTGAGATATCACATAGGATATCATCCTCAGAAATTTTAGTGGAATTTGTAAGTTCATTTTAGAAAGAGCCTTCATCCTTTGATGAGATAAAAAATTTTAAAATCATTCCACCTTGTCATGTGTTGATAACTAATTTTCTATAAGCCTTTGGGTGTACCTTATGGTGTGATTAATCGAGAGATTTTGGTTTTAAATTGATTTTTTTAACCCAATCCTTTGTGCTAGATTCTCAAAGATTATGTGAAAATGTGTTGATCCGGGGCCTCAATTGAAGCACACCTTCCGGTTGAAGGAACGTCTTAACTATTCTCGAAGTTTTCTATTGTTGAGTTGTCCATTGTTGTGAAGTGTCTCTGAAATATGGTATAATCAACTTTATCTTGCTAATCTCCCACCAAAATTATTCAAAACCTTGAATCCATCTTTGAACTACCCATGATTTCCTTGTATATTAATAAAGGAACAAAAACATTCACTAAAATATGTCAAACAATCGGGGTCCCATAGTGTCTTGATAACCTTAGCCTTGTTTTTTAAAGTATCTCCATCTTTTAGAAGTGACAACTCTTGAGAGTTAAATTATGGAGTATTGACCGTACTTTCTAAAGGTTTTCTTCATAAAATTTGTGCAAAAGAAGGATATCTCCATCTCCTTCATCAAATAGAGGGTACCTTTATCGGTCCTCTCACCACTGTCGAAAGACACAACCTAAATTAGTGAGGATACATCAAATCCTCTTGAACGTGCAATCCATATCTCCACAAATTTGAGTGTGACAAGGGCCACTTAGATCTGCATGACTATATAAAATGACATACATCATGATCTATCATCTCTAACCTCTCGTGTCAAATATACGATCTTTGCATAGCTTGAAAAGGAGAACAAATTTGTATAGCAACACATTATATAAATATGTTATACATTCAAAATAATTACATAGGGGCATTCTATTTTCAGCGTGCAGTGGATGTCGGCATCTTTGTATGTGTATAATTTATATATTACGTATTGGTACTTTTAATTTCTAGAAACCATGGAAAATTTTAGTGGTGAATATTCGTTAATTCATGAATATTACATTTTTTAAAATTTGAAATTAACAAATTTTTAAGTTCTGATTAGGACTAGTTTGCACAATTTTTTGGGTAGAATTTGATTTTAGGGGTCAATTCACCATTCCCAAAAATATAAATTGGAAACATTTTCTTAAATATAGTCATTTGGTAGCATATTTTAATGATATTGGGACATCATATATTATGTTATTAGGCGATATCATAAAAATGCTACTAACCAACAACATTTTATACTACTTGACTAACAACATTTAATTTTTTTTTTTTGGATTAGGGAAAATGTCAAGGTTTTGAAAGAACCCACAACCTTGTACAAATAAAATGGGGATGAGGAAAAAAATAGAGGAACATTCCCACATAACATAATGAGAAAAGAAGACAGAGCCACCGGATAGAAGAGAAGAAATTGCTCTAGTCATAGAGTCAATAGGCTGATAAAGATACATGAATAAGAGAAGGAAGAACACCCAAAGCTATAACCAAAACAACAAGGACCAACGAAGAAGAAAAACAAGATGCAACTCCAAATTAAGTTACTAAATGAATAAGTGGAGACATGCCACAAGGTGACCACAAAGGAAGAAGAAGAATAGAAGATGTGAAAGGATACAACTATCAGATACTTCTTGTGGACCAAAATATGCTCACACTTATTTTGGGTGGTGACACAATTTTCCCCCTTTTTGCTTTAATATGAATTTTACATATTTTAAGCAGTTAATTCCCCCTGAAATCATTTCCATCAGATAGAAATTTCTTCCCCTTTCTAGAGATATAAATAATTCCTTCTAACTCTTTGTATTTTTCAAGTTATGGGCAACGAGCCTAGGATGGATTTTTTTGCGAAAGTGAACCAACGGGCCTAGGGAAAAAAATTTCCATGGAAAATTGTATGAATAGCAAGGTGGTAGGAGATATTTTTACCTTTTTCCACTTTTCACAAAGGGGCACAAGTATAATTATAGGCCCAGTGGGTCCGAGAAGGATTTATTTTTGTCCAAGTGGAAAATGCGGCGATGGGCCCATGGATGAATTTTTAACAAAATGGGTCTTGCACGGAGAAATTTTGCCCAAGTGTGAATGCGGGCCGAAAGGGGTCTGCAGGGGACTTTGAAACTTTTTCAAATTTTCACAAAATGGCACAATTTTCAAGTGTGGACTGCGAGCTCGTGGGTGTCTCATCGGTTGTTGAAAAATTATTGACCTGAGAGAGCCACGTGTTTCATCGATGCCACTCCAAGGATAGAATATCAAATGGAAGATTCCAAACAAGTGCCAAGCATCTACATGTCCCATGTCTGGAAAAGGGGACAAATAGGCATTTAAATTTAAAATGGGGTAGATCTAGTGGAATGTGCCATGTTTCGACTTGGTTCAACCTCAAAGATCAACTACAAAGGCGGTTTCCTAAACAAGCACAATCTCACCATATGGTCAGAGTCAACAAAGGGGACAGAGCGAGCCTAAATCAGCTAAGTATAAGAAGACCGACGGAAAGCCACGTGTCTCACTTGGCACAACTTCATATGTAAAATATCGAGTGAATTTCCAAATGAGTGTGCGGCTTCCACGTGTCCCAGTCCAAAAGGGGATAGAGTGGCCATTTAAAATGACTAAGTATTAGGGTGTCGGGGGAAGTCTCCACGTGTCTCATCAGTGCCTTCGAAAACCAAGGATGTGTCTAAAGAACATGTTCCCGAATGTGTGCAGACTCTCAAAAGTGTCTTGCATCCATGTTTTAGTAGAAACTCAAATGGATCAAGTCCCAAATTGGCTAAGTATAGAGAGCGATGGATGGCACCATGTATCGCATCAGTGCGAAAAAATTCAAAGGCACAGCCCAAAGTGGAGACTCAAACAAGTCGGCCCTCACGTGTCAAGATCACGAAAGATAGAAGTAGACATTGAAAAGTCTAAGTAGAGGTAGGCCAGTGAAAGGATCCAAGTATCGACTTGACGTAACTTCAAAAGTAAAATTCGTGAGGAGGGTTCTCAAATGTGCATTAAGCCTCCATATTTCTAGGGTCAAACTTATGGCTCTGCCAAGAAAAAGGACTTAGCCAGAACACAAGAAATAGGGAAGAGCTATGGAAGGAGCATGTGTTTCATTAGCACAATTTCAAAGGCATGGCCTGAAAGGTAATCCCCAAATGAGTGCCATCACCACATGTGGTCGATATCTGAAAAGGTGAGGTGGCCGTTGAAAATTCAAAATCTTGCGAGAGGCCTCCACATGTGTCTCGACCACGTAACTTCAAAGGTAAAATATGGGGGCATTTTCCAAATGAGCATGAAGCCTCAAGTTTCTTGGGTCAGGAACATTGTCTCCACCAATAGGAGGGACTTAGGAAAAATACAAAGGATCCCATAAAAGCTAGCCGCGTGTCGGTTCAACGTGATTTCAGAAGTGAAAGGAAGGAGTTGGATCTTCAAGATAGGCGAGGCTTCCTCATGGACCCAATATGGATAGACCCTTTTAAATATTGTGCACCCCAAACCTGATCTTTTGACATACCATATCTTTCAACTTGAAACTTTGATTTTGGTAGAGAGACTTTTTGGAAAGAACTCAAAGCCAACTTCTCACCTACCTCCATTAATACTTCATCCCACTAATTAGTTGGGTGATGTCAATTCTCCCACCTACCGCCATGATGAAGAATGGGCCTCTTTCTTTCCCAAAGGGACATGATGGAGGCATGGGTGTTACAGTGAGACTCTTCATTTTCGTAGGTGGATTTAATGCATTCCGGTTGGAGTGGTTGAATTCAATGATTAGGGATTGATTTTTTCCCTCTCTCTTCTCTCTCATTCTTTATATATTGTAAAAGAGGGGCATATTCAAATGGTTGGTAATTATTTCTCCTCTTCCTCCCTCTCTCTTTCTTCTTTAGGGTAGAATGTGAGTCTAAGCCTCCTCTCATGGCTCTGTAATGGCATTTTCTTGCCTCTTTCCCACTAATGATGTATTGTGTGAACTTTTGGAGCAATAAAATATGTTTCGTGATGCATCTGTCCATCCTTTTCTTATTTTATTATTTCTTCTCACCCTCATCATTGTAGGGTATACTTGTCATAAAATCTTATGTTTATTATAGGTTACTGGGAGCTTTGTGGTTAATGGTTCTAAAGTGGTGTCTGAGTGACATTTATCTTTTATGTCATGGTGTCCTTTCTACCCCTCCTCTACTCACCTCTCTCCACTTCGGAAGTCGATTAGTGATCAAACTTCCTTTTCTAGTGTATCACCTCTTAGTGTAGGCTCTCTTTACTGTCTCTCTCTCTCTCTCTGTCTCCTCCTTGGAATGGTTAGATTAGGATTAGATTAGGTTCTACTTGCACTTTGATTAGCTTGTGGCGGGTAGATTAGGAAGCAAGAACCAACCTTCTCTGGAGGTCTATCTCAATTTTCTAAGTCCCACAACTTGAGAGATGGTCTAATGTTGTGTAATCCACCAATGCCCCATTTCAAACTCTAGGACATTCCAATGTTGTGATTCTGCACCGAATAGTTTGGCATGCCCATTTCATAACTTAGGTTCCATTTTCAAAGGTGTCTCATTATAAACAAAAAATCTTGCCACTGCGACCACTAACACACTCGGTGGGACAGGTGAGGTCTTTAGCACCTTACTACTTCATCTTAGGAGGTTGGTGTGTTCTGTTAAATTCTCCTTTTGAGGCACATGAAAGCACATCTAATGACTCCATCTAGTCAACAACCCATCTCTGAAGTTGTAGACCTTCTCCATCCATTTCCACCCACTTTTCTTTCCATATCTTTCATTTTCTTCCATTCCATGAAGTTGTGTAATCATGACTTCATTTCCATCTTGGAATTCACACTTGCAGCAATGCAGTCCACCTCTAATGTATTCCACAACCCTCCAAATCAGCATTATGATTAGATCCAAACCATTATGCTTACCCATATGAGCAGTGTCAGAGCTAGTTTGGCTATGGAGCTTATCAAGAACAAGGGTATGCATATAATGATAACAATACATGGAAAATTTTGATCTTCGGAGAAGATTCATGGGATGGAGGATCACATAGTACAATCAAGGGGGCTACATAGTTAGATGAAAGCATTTAGAATTGGTTATAGGACACCTTGTCCATGGGTCATCCCTATGCCAAGACATTACAACCCTTAGGAGAAGGTTGACTTCATGACTGAAATGTTGCCTCAACTTGTGCAGTGGATTAAAGATATAAAGGCATATGAGCAAACTGCGAGAAACCTTGTCAATGGGTAGATCAGTCACCAACTCCTTATCCTTCATTTTCTCTTTCTCAAGCTTTACCATTTCAGTAGTGCTAAGAGTCAAGCCCCTCACTTGTTGCCCCAAGTGTTGACTTCCCTTCTCCATCTCCTAGTCTTCCATCTCATCTTAATTCTTCCACCCTTCCCTTCCCAAACAGTCATTCCCTCTAAACAAACAAGAAGTTCCACCTCCCTCTCCACCACAAACAATAGTAAAACTAGTTGAACCCCAACCTACCACTCCTCTTGCTTTCCCAAGTCCATGTTGGGAAGATACTCAAGAATCTAGTCAAGGAGAACAATAAGAAGAGGAACCCAACAAAGAAGAAACAATAGAAAATATGAAGATTTGGGTTGCCAAATTTGGGTTTACAAATATCCCCTTGATGGTTAAGCCAACAGAGGAGGTCAAGGTTGAAGAGCCAATGGTGGCTGAGGCTGATTTTGCAGTAGAAGAAGAACAAGAAAAAGAAGGAGAAGATCAACAATCTATTTTCTCTGAATGTAGTGTCCATAATGGCACTCTATCTAAAGAGGATGTTGATCTAACCCAAGTCTGCACAACTAGTTAAGGAGGAAGAACAACCAGCTCCAAGTCCCATTGAAGAGGAGTAGCTGGGAGAGATCAAATCAAAGTTGAGGCCACTTAGTGAAGAAAGCATTATTGAATATTTTTTTCTTTCATTTGAAGGGCCTAATTTTATTGATGAACCCATGATGGAGGAGGACCATACAGTTTCAGAGGCTCCAAGTGTAGAGCAAGCCACAAAATAACCTTTAGTTCTTCCTCCCACTTCATCCCCTTCAAGCTCTAATGTGGAAGAAGAGTTTGATCTTTCAAACTTCATGTTTGAGGATGAAGGGAACCATGGTGAGAAAGTTGTAGATCAAGAGGACACCATGGAGGAGGTTGAGCACATAACAAAAACAACAAGGAGGTAGATTATCTATCAGACTTGGAGGAATGCTTTGATGGAGAGGATCCTAAGGAGATAACATCATTTTCCCCTCCATCATCCACCTTCCAAGCACATGAGCCTATTGTCATGAAGGAGAGAATTCAAGTACAATATCCTACACTTCATAACAACCCTCTGGAACCAAGGTTGGAAGATATGAATCTTCCATGTTCTTCTCAGGAGAAGGAAGGAAAAGAGCACAAGAACCCCATCTCTCTCACACCATCCATCCAGAAGATCAACAAGAAGACTCCATTCTTGGAGTTGAAATTTAGAGTAATGGGCACATCTAAAGGATCAAACATGCCCAATTAGGTACTTGGATTCATTAGAGCCAAGGGAGAAGCCAAAACCAATCATGCCCACTTTAGGGCATGAGGATGAGCTCCAAAGTACCAAGGATCAGCTACAATGCCTCTTCAATCCAAATGAAGAGCAACTAAAAGAGGAATTTGTCTTGTTTCCAGTTGACACCTTGATGATTTGGGTGGAGGACCAGCTTATAGTAAGTTTTTCACTCATACAAGTAGCCATATTTAGTGTCAAATCATTTGCATGGCTTCCCCTTTTGAGAAAGGGAAGCTACTTCTCCCTACTAGTTGTAGGATTTTTTGAAGTCCCTTTTCTCTCTAGTTAGAATAGTATAGGAGTAGGTTTGTTTTCAGCATAATAAGTGCTTGTGCACACTCTACATGTTCCACTTGGGCATGTATGATTTTTAGTTTTGTATATAGTGTTGTGGTGTTTTGTTGCTCGTACATAGGACATTAGAAGCAACGGGGTGAGTTCACGGTCATCTCTAATTCCAACAGTTTCCAAGTGGCTCAGGATCAGATTTTAAAAGTTTTTGTGTTTACAGATAGACTCATGTCCCAATGGATGCTTTGTGTCATTTCACCTAGTAGAATATCCCCATGAGTCGAATTGTTGACTAGAATAACACTTATTTTTTGGTCAACTAACACCATTTCCCCCTTTTGTGCTTCAATCTGAATTTTTACATATTTTAAGCGATTAAGGCCCCCTAAATAATTTCCATCGGATAGAAATTTCTTCCCCTTTTTAGAGATATAAATAAGTCTTTCTAACTCTTTGTATTTTTTGAAGTTACGGGTTAGATAGGCCTAGGAAGGATTTTTACTAAAAGCGGGCCAACGAGGTCTAGGAAGATTTTTGCCATGGAAAATTATGATTGGTGGGGTAGATGGGAGATATTTTGACCTTTTTCAACTTTTCGCAAAGATGCACAAGTATAATTGTGGGCCAACGAGTTTGGGAAGATTTATTTTTGTCAGTGGAAAGTGTGGGCCGAGCGGGCTGGGGATGACTTTTGCCAAAGCGAGTGCCTGTCTGGGGCCACGGAGAAATTTTTCCCAAGTGTGAATGTGGGCTGGTGGGTCTATGAGGGAATTTTAAAAAATTTCACCTTTCAGAAAATGGCACAATTTTCAAGTGTGGGCCCACGAGCCCACTGGGTCTCATCGGTCATTGAAAATTTATAAACCTGCATAGAGGAGCCACATGATTCATCGACACCACTCCAGGATAAAATCTCAAATGGAGACCCCAAACAAGTGCCAAGATTCCACATGTCCTAGGTCCTAAAGGGGGACAGAGTCGACAGTTGAAAAGTTAAAATGGGGTAGAGCTAGTGGAAAGTGCCACATGTCAACTCAGCGCAACCTCAAAAATAACCTCCAAAGGTGGTTCCCCAAACTAACGCAGGATCTCCACGTGGTCGGCCAACAAAGGGGAAAGAGCATGCCTAAATAAACTAAATATAAGAAGACCAGCGGAAGGAGCCATGTCGTCAACTCGGTGTAACTTCAAGGTAAAATATGGAGTGAGTTTCCAAATGAGAACAAGGCTTACACGTGACCTAGTTCAAAAAAAGGGGATAAAGCCGAATGTTTAAAACAACTAAGTATAAGAGTGTCGGTGAAAGAATCAACATTTCTCAATGTCGGTGCTGAACACCAAGGTTGGGTCCAAAGAGTGGGTTCCCAAATGTGCCCAAACTCACAAAATTTCTTGGGTCCAATATAAGTCAAATGGATCAAGGTCGGCGGTTGAATCAGCTAAGTATAGAGATCCGTGTGGATGGCGCCATGTGTCACATAAGCCCAAAATTCAAATCTGGCACTACCCAAAGTGGAGACTCAAATAAGCACTCGCCTCAAATGTCTAGATCCCGAAAAGATAAATTTGGTCATTGAAAATTATAAGTAGAGGTACACCAATGGTAGGAGCCAATTGTCGGCAAAATAAGGTATAAACTTCAAAAGTGAAATTCGGAGCGGGTTCCCAAATGTGCGCTTAACCTCCACATGTATAGGGATAAGACAAGCTATGGCTTTTCCAAGCAAAATAGTGACTTAACGAGAACACATGAAATAGGGAAGAATCACGGAAAGAGAAATGTGTTTCATCGTTGCAATTTCAAAGGCATGACCTAAAACATAGTCCCAAATGAGTTCCATCCCACCACATGGTCGAGTCTTAAAAGGTGAGGTCGGTCCATTGAAAATTCCAAAATCCTGTGGAGGTCTCCACGTGTCTCAACCTCGCAATTTCAAAGGTAAAATCTGGAGCGGTTTCCAAATGAGCACAAAACCTCCACATGTCTCAAGTTGGCACATTTTCTTCTCCAATAGGAGGACTCAAATAAAATATAAAGGATTCGAGGAGCAGGAAGCCACCACGTGTCGATCTTACGTAATTTTAAGAGTGAAAGGAAGGATCTTAATCTTGAAGATGCGTAGGGATTCCACATGGAACCTGTATGGATAGAAACTTTTAAATATTCCACACCCATTACCCCTATCTTTAGACATCCATATCTTTTATTTGGAAACTTGGATTTGGGTGGAGAGGAATTTTTAGAAATATATTGGTGCACGACTTCTCACCCGCCTCTATTAATGTTCGATCCACTAATTATGGGGGCTATCAAGTCTCCCACCTTCCGCCATGATGAAGGATGGGCCTCTTTCTTTCAACAAGAGGAAAATGATGGATACATGGGTGTTACATGGTGAGACTCTTCATTGTGTGGTTGGAGTAGGTGGAATTCAAAGCATCGTAGAGGTGGTTAGAGCAGAGTTAGATTTTCCCTCTATCTTTCTCTCTCATTCTTCTATATATTGTAAAAAGAGTATATTCAAACAGTTGGTCATTTTTTCTCTCCATCTCCCCTATCTCTTTCTTCCTTAGGGTAGAATGTGGATCCTAAGCCTCCTCTCATGGCTATGTAATGGCATTTTCTTTCCTCATTCCCACTAATGATGTACTGTGTGAAATTTTGGAGTAATAAAATTTGTTTCGTGATGCATCTGTCCATCCTTTACTTATTTTATTATTTCTTCTCACCTCTCATCATTGTAGGGTATACCATGCATACTCTAATGTTTATTGTAGGTTATGGGAGTTGTGCTTAATGGGTCTTGAAGTGGTGTCCATGTGACATTTATATTTGGTTTGTGGTGCATCTTGTCCACCCCTCCTCTACTCACCTCTCTCCACTTTAGGTAGTTGGATCCATGATCAGCCACTTCCTTTTCTAGTGTATCACCACTTAGTGTAGGCTCTCTTTCACTATTTCTCTCCCTATCCCCTTGGAATGGTTAGATTAGGATAGATTAGGTCTACCTGCACTAGAGTAGCTTGTGGCAGGTAGATTAGGAAGTAGGAACCATCCTTCTATGGAGGTCCATATAAATTTTGCAAGTCCCATAGCTTGAGAGATGGTCCAATGTTGTGTACTCAAACCAAATTCCCCATTTAAAAATCTAGGACATTCGGGGGTGCTTATGATTCTGCATAAACATTTACCCTTCTTTCCCTTCTTTGAGCGTAGCAACTGCAAATTCTTTAGAAAAATTTCCTCTTAATACATCGTGTTTGTCTCTATGTTCGAAAGAGATGGGGCCCTCTTTATCTAAATCAGAATGATTAGATTCATGAGGCCTCTTGATACCCAGAGTAGGTCTCTCCCCAGGTGGGAAAGTGCTAATTGTTGACTAGTTGGAGCACACTTAGTTGTTGGAGCAAATTGAGAAAAACCAACGAATCTACCCTCTTAACTTGTTCATCATCTACTTCAAAATATTTATCCTCCTCAAGGTCAGGATGTTCCATAATTTGGAATAATTCTATTTGCAGATTGATCTTTCTTATGAGGGTAGGTAGATTGGAGATGGCTTGTAGACTGTGGTTCCCGCATCTGTAGTTCTAGTTTTGTAGTCTAGAGATTGAACGTGGGACACCTCCCCCATTTTGAGGGTCATTTTCTCCATATGTCATTTATTGAGGTAAACTTCAACACAAATTCTAACATAAGTGAGTAACCCACTATGAAATTTTGAGTCATCTTGTTTTATGAATCTCCCTAAACAATTCCCAA
This sequence comes from Taxus wallichiana var. yunnanensis, assembly GCA_018340775.1. Classification (NCBI taxonomy): domain Eukaryota; kingdom Viridiplantae; phylum Streptophyta; class Pinopsida; order Cupressales; family Taxaceae; genus Taxus; species Taxus wallichiana. The sequence goes on along the minus strand of CM031242.1, from coordinate 585,972,217 downwards.
TATCCTCCGCAACAAGATAAAAATTGAGAGGAGGTTGGGTAACCTCACCCAAACCAGGACACGTGAGATGGAGAAGGTGCATGGGTAAATTTTTTGAGTTTCCATGGTTTAGTTAATAAACCCGCAAAGCCCCAAAACAAATGGCCCTCATTAATGACCTGTGATAATAATCCTGATCAAAGAACATAATGATGAAAAATCCTATGGCATAGAAGAAATTATCACAATTTTTGGTCTAATTGGAATGGATCCACATTATAAGGTCATTTTTTAAGGCCACAAACCATTAAACCTAAATATTATACCCTTTTTCTAATGATTTATTTATAAGGTTAGATATTCTTCACTTTGCTTATTTCTAGAGAAGGGGTATCCACAACTTGTTTCACAATGTAGGTCGGGAGGGTAGCACCATAGAAGCGGATGAAGAATTTTTAAACATAGCTTATTTTAATGAACAAAGGTTTTGATATTTGGCTCCTCCCCTCAAAAATCCTAACATGAAAATAAGAGAATCCATTCTAACCCCATAAGAGCTTAGCAGGGAGTTATCCTCTAGAAATTTTCCTCCAAAGGTAAAATTAATTAGATCTAATCTACAACACATTTTAAGGGAAATAACATATTTAACATCCATACTCCCAAAGATGTGGTGACAACATAATGAAAATTTTGGTCCTAGTCCACATGTGAATGAGAACTTGGGAAGTGATTTGAGGTTCTGCTTTGTAGTCTATGGAACCGGAGATCAAAGCTATAGCTAGAACCACCCCTTTTTTTTTTCATTTATAGTTTTCCATATTCGATATAGATATTTGGAATCTAGTGGAAGACCATGAAACTTTAGTATAGGCTAAAAGTTCTCCCCACCTATATTTCAAACTAGATTATTCATTAATAAAACTTCTAGACATAGGGCTTGCACCACGAGAACCTAAAACCATCTCCCACCGAAGGATATCTTACACGCCTTGGGCTGATAAACCAAGGCTAAGTGACATTATATATTTATTTTATTGGCTAGTAGAATGTTTATGCTAGAGGCTGAAAACATAATATATTTTGTCAAGTGGTAGTATAAAAATATGTTATTGACCAATTAACTTATAAAAACTATTATGCAGTAGCATTTAAAAATGATGTCATGATGTCTAGATATTCGCCATTGGCGTGAAATATAATTTTCACATATTCTCCAAATATTTTCTAAGGCTTGTTTTCAAAGGGACCCTTAAAACATTCCGTACTAGAAAAATTTGAAAGTGGTTATTCTTAGCAATATAAATAACACAATCCAAAAAATTATATATATATATTTTTAAAATTGCACAACAAGCACATCTCTGAACTACGAGACATGAACTTGTCGCTATGTCTTGTTTAATTTAAAATATCATTAAAAAAATTAATATTAACAAGTTTTATTAAATATACGTGAACATAATGATTGGATACTTTATATAGGGATTAAAGAACCCAAAAACCTTATAATAGAATGCATTGTGAGCATCACCAAGAAGGAACAAAAAAGAAACATGACAAAAGGGCTACAAAAACTTATCCCAAACTATAGTCCAATAGATCAATACAAGGAAAAATTGTAAAACATGGAGGGAAAACATCCCAAATGATACAGTCCACAAATATTCAAACAAAATCTCCAAGAGCCAAGGGACTAGTTAGTCTTCAAACATTTATACTCCTCCTCGGTTGTTGCTCTTCCTATCCTTTCATCCGGTCATCCCACTCACTTGTGATAGGGATTTCATATTCAATCTCCTCTTCCTCATCGAATTACTAAGGTGGAGATTATACTTGCAACTTTTTGTCCTGCTCCATCTTGACCATATGCCCCTACAAGTCAATTTTTTTTTTATCGCTAGCATATCTACCCGATAGAGTTTTGCGTGATCAAAATTTTCATAGAGGTGTCGATGAAATGCATGAAAATTTTCCCATATCTATTCCAAATTCACCTAATGCATTCATATACCTTTCCACCCGAATCACCCTAAGAGAAATTTTATCAAAATCCACATTCTAACCTATATATTCTCTCTCCTTCCCTTTAAAGGACTCCCTTTCATATCAATCAAAGAACTTACTGACCCCAATACCAAGATTTCCCTTCCCCGAGATGCCATACACTTCTTTCTCCTCGCTTCACTCCTATGGTCAACAAGAGTATAATTTTCATTTGAATCCCTAGATTTAGGCTCTAATTCATTTGTCATAACCGGTTTACCATTCTTTAAAAGAAAAATAATTAGACCATGTGGTATTTGGGTATCAATGATTCCTTATTGAAAATAATTCACCAATGTAAAGAGCGACATAAAAAAGAAAAAGGGAAGGATTATAGTACTATTATACCTAAACATATTAATCTTAGTAAGATGGTGAGTAATGATCTTTCTATAATTCGCGTCCAGAGTAATGTACCTCATAAGGTGGAGGAAAACAATATTCCAAATATTAGGGATGTATAATCTAGCTATGTTGTCTACAAGCAAGTAAACCATTTTGTTATCGTGGAACAAAGTCTCAATTTCTGTCTTGCGTCTAGTGTGGTCTATGGATATTGTCAAGCCCTCTGTCTCCATTCAAGTCTCATATCTTTATGAATCCTCCAAAACTTGAATTTCTTTTAAGTAGATCACCATCCTGCCATTTTTCCATTCCCGGACCAAAATCCAACAAAAGATAAGGATCAGACCCCTTGATTTTTGAGATTAAATTCTGAACTCCCCAATTTTTAGAATGCACCACAAGGAGGGCATGTCCTTGAGAAACATAGTTCATGGGCTTAGTTCTAAAATGGCCACCTCCTATGGTTTTAGTTAACTAAGATTGAAAATGGAAGAAATAATGGTCAAAATGAATCGTAAGATAAAAATTAATACAAATCCCACCATATATCCTACACGTTAGAAGGTTCCTTCTAACCATAAGAAAAACAATGACATCCCAACAAGGAAAAGATCCACTAAAACATCAATAATTAATGAGATTAATATCATTGTTGATATCATCTCCCCTCTCACACACTTTAAAATTACTACCTTTATGCCCCAAATTGGCAAGATGATCCACACATTTATTACCCTTTCTAAGAATATGAATAATTACATTTATCAAACTATTTCAACAAATTTTCTTTTGTATCTTTAATCATATTGATTAACGTCCAATTATTACTTGTATCCTTTCTCACATTCTCAAGGTTTAAAATCTTGTTTTGATCAATAGCTAGAAAAACATGTTGATAATGGGAGTAAATCCTTTGCAAGAAAACATATGTTCTAACAATGAATATTTTGGTCCAATAACTCGATATGTCGGGTGTTATAATTAAGAATTGTAGTCAACCATCTCCATCAATGCATGTAGGAAAAGCATTTTTGTGAAAAAAATTGATCTTGGACATTTAAAAGACATAAAAAAATTTCATAAATGTGTTGAATATTTTTCATTCAAACAACAAAACATTATAAGTACAACATAAAAGGAATTTTTAGTAATTAACAAATATTCCAATCCTTCCAATATAGAAGAGATGTAATATCCACAAGGCTAGTCGCATGTTTTTTCATGTATAACTAAAAATTTAAAAATAGGGTACCAATTTCACTTCAGTTCCAAACTACTATACCTTTTTTTAATACCAATTCAATCCTCGACCACGTGGAAGTTCATCACAAGATTAACACTTTGGAGATACTAGCAGAAAATAAATTCAATACGTCTTTCTTTAGCTTGTCAAATGATAGTAGACTCGCTTTGCTAGAAATATTATATTCTTCAAATACTTTTGGCTACTCGGCTAATGGACGCTAAGTTCAAAATATCATTGAGTAACTTGTTAAATGAAAGAAAAAACTAAGATCAAAATAATATAAACAACCAACTACCAATCATACTTGTAAAACAAAACAATATTGATTCAAGTTAATATATATATATACCCATACCATTGTTAATTCATGTAAGAGTTCAATATAAGAATAGATTTTAACATCCAAGAAGCTAGTTAAAAGATAAATAATGGTCCTATATTTATGCTTGTCCAAACAAGTGGAAGTTCATCACTAGATTAATATTGAGCCTACATTTATTCTTTTCAATGTTAACATGAGAAAGCATATTATTCTTGTCATCTACCTGTAAGAGAACAAAAACCCAATAAACTACATATTATTATTTTCATGTACCCTTAATTGTATCTACAAGAAACTAGGGACTCTAGCAATCTTAATATTTTGATTCTACAAGAAACTAAGATGAAAGCTATGACCCTAGAAACTATTAAAAAGAGTTTCTAGGATATCTCTGAAATGGCGGCTGTTGACTCCCAAGGAGCTTCTGGAGGGCTGGCCACTCTTTGGGATAAAAGACAACTGTACTGGTATGGTTCTTAATGCTAGTATTAATCATCTTGCAATCAAATTTGTTGCTTTTGAGAATAATGGTGAATGGATCCTTTCTAACATTTATGCCCCTAATACGGTTAGTGGTAGAAGGAAGCTTTGGGTTGACCTTAAAACTTTTAGAAACCAGCATTGTTCTGCTAACTGGCTTATTATGGGGGACTTCAACTCTCCACTAAACCCAGGTGAAAAGTATGGAGGTACCTCCAACTTTTCTAATGGTATGGAGGATTTTGCTGATTTTATAGCTGAACATAACCTCTTAGATGTGGATCTTCATGGGAATAAGTACACCTGGAATAATAGAAGGTTGGGAAAAGAGTTTATTCAGGTAAGATTGGATAGGGCACTAATTTCAGTGAGCTGGATTCTCAGTCAAGACTTCCACCTCTCCTCCTTGCCCAGAGTTGGATCGGATCACAATCCGATTGCTTTAAATCTTCTCAATTGGACTAAACCCACCAGAAGCTCATTCAAATTTGAAAAGATGTGGATGGAGCATGAAAATATATATGACAAGATAAAAGAATGGTGGGGATGGAATGGAGAAGGCACTGCTCAATATAGATTGGTCCAAAAGCTCAAAAATGTTAAAAAGCAAGTCAAAATCTGGAACAAAAGCGTTTTTGGTAATGTTTTTGAGAAAAAAAAAAGTTAAAGCAAAAACTTCAGGAGTTGGAATTAAAAATGGATACTATGGGGAGATCGGATGAAGACGAAGTCAATGAAAAGAATATTCTTTCAGAGTTGCATACGATCTGCAGTAGAGAGGAATCTTTATGGAGACTTAAATCTAGAGCTATTTGGCTTAAAGAGGGAGACAGGAATACAAAGTTCTTTCATATGACCACTTTGAAGCACAGAGCTTGTAATAGGATCTTAGAAGTTTCTAAAAACAACGGAAATATCATAAAATATCCCAATAGCATCAAGAAAGAAGCGCTTGATTTTATAAAAAAACTTCTTGAGGAGAGGAATATCAACAACTCTGAAGCTATTTCTTTTATGTTGGAGGCCATTCCCCAAAATAAAATTGAGGAAAAAAATTTAGAAATATTCACAAAGCGGTTACGCTTGAAGAGCTACATAAAGCTGTTTTTGCTTTAGAGGGTGACAAGGCTCCTGGGCCGGATGGATTTTCCATAATTTTTTTCTAGAAATTTTGGGAAATATGTTTGACGGATCTTCTCAGAGCGGTGAATGAGTTCTATAGAATGGGAAATCTTTTAAAAGAGCTTAATAACACTCACATTGTGCTGGCCCCAAAAAAAATGGATGCTAAAGATTTCAAGGACTTCAGACCTATCAGCCTTGTGAATGCCATCTATAGAATTTTTACCAAAATTATTGCTACTAGGCTCCAGCTCATTTTGAATGAACTTATCTCAAGGCGGTAGAGTGGCTTCATCAAAGGCGGATTATACAAGACGAGGGTGGTTATGGTTCACGAGACCATACATTCAATGGAAAATAATAAAAAGGAAAGTATGGTCCTCAAGCTTGATATGAATAAAGCTTTTGACAAGGTCTCTTGGGTTTCCTTGACAAAGTCTTAACAAAATTCGGGTTTCGGAAAAATTTAGAAGAATTATTAAGGCTTGTATATCTAGGGCCAAATTTTTGTGGTTGTTAATGGTGAACCGGTGGGCTTTTTACTAGCAGCGGGTGCGAGACAAGGAGACCCTATCTCCCCCTTACTATTCATTCTCTTGGCTGATAGCCTCAGTAGAACAATTGGTAAAGCGGTGAATGACGGGATTTTAAGTGGCTCTAAGCCCACCTCCATCAGTCAAGCTGTCTCCCATCGATAATTTACGGACGACACTATCCTTCTTCTTCTCATCATATCATTGAAGCCAAGGCTACCAAGGCCTTCTGCGGTTCTACGAATCTACTTACGGGTAGGAGATCAATTATGACAAAAGCACCATCTTCTTCTTGAACACTCCCGAGGAAAGACGACTTAAAATAGCTAAAATTCGGGTACATAAAATAAGTGAGCTTCCACCACTTACAGGGCTTCCTCTCGGCACTAGGAAAGTCTCTTGCGAGGTGTGGGATGATTTATTAGAGAGATTCCAAAAAAATGGCTGGTTGGAAAGGAGCCATTTTATCTAGTCTTCAGTAAGTAAGTGCCTGCTCATCAAAAGTACTCTCCAAAATCTGCCAATTTATATCATGTCGCTCTACAAGATCCCCTCTTCTTTCAGGGATAAGATTGAAAGGATCCAAAAAAAAATTTATGGCAAGGCATGGATGAGAAATTCAAATTTCACTTAGTGGCTTGGGATAAGGTTTGCACCCCGAAGTTTATGGGAGGTCTGGGTATAAAAGATATTGAGAAAATGAATGAGGCCCTCATTGCTAAAATGGGCTGGAGAATGCTGACTGAGAAACAACCCTGGATAGATTTAATTAAAGAAAAATATCTTAAACATCAATCTATGTACTCCTTTCTACAAGATGAACAACTCCCCAATGGTTTCATTTTTTGGAATAATTTGGTTAAAAGCAGAAATTTCATCAGGCAGGGAAGTAAATGGAAAGTGGGGATGGTAGGGACATAAACTTACGGGAGGATAATTGGTTTAATGGCAATCTAATGGAGAGTTTTGGGATGGCCAAGGACAGTCTTATAAACAAGTATGGCATCAAAATCAAGGGCTATATTGAGGAAAATGGTACCAGAAAGAAGTGGAAAAAACTTACTGTGGAGAGAAATGATCTGAAACAAATTACTTCCTCCCTTCAAGATCAATTAGATCTTATTCCATTAAGTCAGATGGATTCCAAGGATGAGTTGGTATGGAATAACTCCAATGATGGGAATTACTCTGTCAAAACTGATACAATAACTTCTTTCATAGTAATCAAACAGAGTTCAATTGGAACAGGATTTGGATGTCTGATTTAACTCCCAAAATAATTTTTTTCCTTTGGCTGGCTATCAGAGGTAGGATTCTTACCAATGACAATCTGATGAGAAGAGGATTAATGATCCCTAATAGGTGCCATCTTTGTAAGAAAGATTCTGAGGATATCAGCCACCTGTTCATACATTGTGAGTATGCCACTAGAATATGGAGTTTTTCCCTTTCTAAATTTGAAGCTCTCTGGGTGCTGCCGAAGGATCTCAATCAGCTTTGGACTCAATGGAACCCACCCTTTAGGCATTGTGTTGTTAAAAGGATCTGGAAGCTGGTTATCCCTCATTTAATCTGGAGAATATGGAAGGATAGAAATGATATTATCTTCAGAAATAAAAAGCAAAACTACAAGATTAGTATTGGTAAAATTTCTAATGGTATCAAAGAGAATATTTCTGGATTTAAACCCCCCAAGAACAAGAGATATCCAGAAAATGAAGAATATATTCTATCCAACTGGCAGATAGGATCAATTAATAGTTGGAACAATCCAGGAATAGCATTGATAGATCTTTGATTAAATGGCATCCTCCTGATCTAAATTGGTATAAGTTGAACTTTGATGGGGCTTCTAAAGGAAACCCTGGGATTGCGGCAGGGGGAGGAGCGATACGGGATCATAAAGGCAATCTGATAGCTGCGTATGCTGGTAAAATGGGAATTCAAACTAATCATTTTTCCGAAGCTCTATCTGCTCTTTGGGGTCTGAGAATTGCCCAGACACAAAATATTCAGAACCTCATTATTGAAGGAGACTCCCTAAATATCATTAATCTTCTTAAACAGTGCTCATCTCCAAGTTGGAGCATCAAGGATTTTATTGCAGAGTCCATAAGTATTAGTCATACTTTCAATAACATCAGGATCATGCATACCTACAGGGAGGGTAATAAATTGGTGGATGTGCTGGAAAATTATGGCATTAATGTTAACCTTACAGTTTGGGACAATAATAGCATCCCTAAACAGCTTCAAAACAACATTCAGGCGGATCTCCATATGCAAGCAATATCTAGAAATGAGTTATGATTTTGGGTGTGGATCAACTTCAAAAATACTCCCACACGTGTTGATTTAAAGTATTGGTTTATGCAAATCATGTCTAATAATCAAGATAGTGTGAATCATATGGGGAATTTCAAGTGGAGATACACGGTTTTGAAAATCGTGCATGCGGGCTGCATTGCGACTGTTAAAAGGTGGATTCAAACCTCCACGAAAACTGAAGGTGGTGATAAAGTGATTGATGACAGGGAGCGGGCTATTCTCACATGCATTTTTCAGCAGGCTCAGATCAGCAGACATGCAGCCGATCGTGGGAAAAGCAATGGCTCTCATTTCCAATATTGTGCGGATTACTATAGCAAAAAGTGGACTGGCTTTAGAGATCAGTTAGGAATTTGTTGCAATCAGTTCAGAGAAAAGAAGATGGGGGGTCCTCCTTGTCAAATTGAGCCTAGTGTGGACCCAGACTAGAAAGATAATATTGAGCTGTGGAGCATTCTTAGCAAGGGTGGCATAACAAACTTCATGGAAAAGGTTCAGGGGCATGATCAGAGCATCTCTGTGCATTTTGCAAAGGATTGGAAGGAGAGGATAGTGGAATATGGGGGGCAGAAGGTCTTAGTCAATGAAGAACTTATTGCTGAAGCGACCGGCCTTGGCTTGGAGGGCTTCCATTCTTCAACAAAAGGGTCGATAGAGATGTTGAAGAGAGGAGATTTGTTGAGGGAGAGGAGAAGCTGACCTATGTAACAGCGGGCCTGCTTGTTAGCTCGATCCCTCCACCTTATGATGAAGTAACCCGCATGATGATACGGTTCATCTCCTTGGAAGGAAGGTTTGTCACTGTTCCTGTGAAACACCTTATTTTTCTTAATCACTTTCGTAGGGATCGTTTGGTTTGTTTCCCCCATTACTTGTTGAACTCTCTTGAACGCTCCATTCTAGAGTTTCAAAAGCATTCTTGGGTGGTTCCTTTGACACCAAGGGCTCATTTTTTTGCTGCACAAATGTTGTCTCCTCAAGTTTCCTGTCTCCCATCCTCCCCTAGCTCGATTCCCCCTCTGCCGGGCTCTGCTGCTGCCAGCCCTGTTTCTCCTTTCTCTGCCCCCACCACCGCTTTGTCACCCCCCTGCTGGCCATTCAGGCTTCTTCTCCCATTCCCCCTTCTTTTCTCCCCCCCACTTAGCCTCTTCCTCGCAGAGACCAGTTACCAGGGCTTCTAGGAAGCTTAACCTTGAGACTCTTGCTGTGGAGAAGGGTTCTCATGAATTTGAAATTGCTCATGACCTCCTGAATATCAGCAGTGCCAGCCCCTGGAAGTGCACTTGGAAAGCCCTTCAAGAAGGCTGGAAGCCTTAGAGGCTGATATGAAAGTGTTGAAGGATGAAGTTAAAAACTTGGCAAAATAAAAAGGAAAGAGGAAGGAGGAGGAGGAGGATGTTGACAGCAGCCAAATTGAGGATATCTACAAGAAACTGCACTCCTTAGACTCCGTTTAGGGAAGGCCAAAACTCGACATGATTACAACATAGCCATCTTTAGGGCGATTGAGGAGTTCATTGAGCAACATGTCAAAAGTGTCTCCAACCTAAGCGGAGTTCCGGCAACACTTTGGGGTAATGATAAGGAAAGTAAGAAGACCGTGGAGCAGCTGGATTATAATGACGCTGCCCACATGACAACTTTGGGTATGTTCAAATCCTGGAAGAATATCAAAACCATCATTGAAAAAGCTACTAAAAAGTAGTTGTAGATGCTTCTGTTGTCCTTGTTTTTTTTTGTTGTTTTTTTGCGGACCCTTTACTACTTTTTTGCAGTAATTTTGTTGTTTTGTTTCATCTTGGTAGTTATTTTTTGGCTACTTTGAACTTCATAATCACATTTAGATTCTGATCCTTTTCTCTCTGGTTCTCTTGCTTATTCTGGCTTCTAGGCCTTCTTTTGTATACAAGGGTATAGTCCCTTTCAAAAAACTATTTGCCAATAATAATAAAAAAAAAAATTGTATCTACATTTAAGTTTATCTAGGTTTGAATTACAGATTTATACTTCTATTGAAATTCAAACCCCAAGATAGAGAGGAATAGTGGGGATGATTGTTTTTAGACAACACTTTCCCTATCTCATTCCATTCAAACAATGTTTTGTGAAATAACCTCACCAATATCTCAAATTCCCATCATAAGTGTTGTTTGTGATCCCTATAAGTTATTTGTGTTGGCCTCTTCATTTTCATGTGTAGTATGAACAACCATGGAGAACCTAAATGTAACACATATATGTGTCGATAAATAAATTTCAATAAGATATTGCTTTCTAATTTGTTTTTGATAATCTATACAATATGAAATCATGTCTATAAATGTTAGTTATTTCACCTTTGCTTGATTTAGTTTTAGAATTCTTCCTTTATAATATATATTTAACTAAATACATCTAATATCGCTAACATTCAAACCTTCAACCTCCACTAAATGTAGTAATTACAAGAACATTAACTAATTAATGTTGCAGTTTCCTAAACATTAACTAATATTAAAATTAAATTTGTTAGGTTATGTTGAGGCATAACCTATTTTGAAATCGAAGAGGATCGACATTTGTGCATTTTTTTGCATTTATGACATTCACCGATAGCGCTAGTTTGATGGGAATAGATAAATTAATGACTATTGCTAATTAGGATAGATTTCAATTACAAATCTTGAATATAGGTTTAGAAGATTGGAAAGACGGTGCTTGACATCTCTATTTAAGCATCGTCTATATGGGAGAATTTCGCAATCACTACCACAATAACCCTATTCACTATGTGTGGCACCATCAAACACATTGATCCTTCTTCTGTGAAGAGAGTCAAGGCTGACTCAAGTATGGAATATGTTGCATGATGGTGGTGTTACATAATTATGAAAAGACACTATCTGGTCACTCTGTCTTAGTGATCATAAAGAACGTGTTGGAAACTTGGAAGGAAGATTCAAAGTTGGAAAGACTAAATTTATTATTTGAATGGATTCCATTTCAAATGTGATGGGGCTCCTGATGGAGGGATACATTTATTTTAAACACTATATTTAGGAGGGGATGGATGAGTTATTCTTTCTGGTGAAAATTTTGTTATGTATCACTCGAGCTATGAACGGGAATTGCTTCCTGAAGACTTTTGATATGGCTAATTAGCAATTGAGGAGGTGCTTCACACTAGAGTGATGCTAAAAATTGGGCTATGGACCTATAAATTTTCTTCTTGCACATATTTAACATAATAGAAAGGTAAAATTTACGTATTTTCTATTTCAATCACTTGAGAAGTCCCTTAAAATGGCTAGAGAAGAGGAAGGTCCCTTCCTCCACCAAGGCCTTTTGTATTTTCTCTTTAAAATGGAATCTTCCCAAAAATAAATCTCGTGCTTCCCCTCTAAGTAAGAAAGTAGTGTCATGTCACCCCTCCACTTCTGCAACAAACTCCCTTTTTCTTTCTGTCATTTATGCCTTCGTCTCCCTTGCGACTACGATTCAGACGTCATGATTATTAGCCAAATCAGGTCTAGTGTTCAACCCCATTTTTTTCTCTTATCTCTCCCTCATCTTCTCTAGCAGATATTAGCCCTTCATACCCCTCAGACCATTCTCATAAGGTATTTAAACCTCTTTTAAAGACCCAACATCTACTTCATCTCCACCTCTTTTAACGCTTCTCTAACTTCTCATCTCGTCTTCCCAAAATTGTAATAACTACAACCAACTAAAATCCCCTAATCACGGAAGCATGTACGGTTTCCCCTGTCCTTTTGCATGAACATTATCATGGAATCAAAATTTCCTGATGTGTTGTGGGATCTTTCTTTGGTTTACCACTATTTCTCCTCTATTAGAGAAATGGGCTCCCTTATAACTTGAACTTGGAACACCATCATCATTTTAGAAAAGATATCTCCTGACCATGTATGAGGCCATTGAATATTATAATACACTCATGATCTACTATCATTGAGTGGAAAAGTCACATGAAAATGACCTAGATGAAATTCGGATGAAGACTTCTTGGAACACATTAAGTTAGTGGATGTGTTGGTTGAAGGAAGACCTAATGCGATGCTAAGGATGAAGAAACTACTCTCACGAATATCTATAAAATTTAATTTGGATTTTTTGGTTTGGGAATTTTCTAATTTTTTTGCATACGGGATTATTCTATTCTAGTTTCATTGCAAAATCTATCCATGAGGGTTTTTCTACAAGTATGTGGGTCAATTGGAAAAAAAATCTACTTTTACTCTAATTCAAAATAGTTTTATGTTTTCGAATATCTTAATTTGAATAGCTAAGCTTCTAATATCTTAATGTATTTTCTTACCTCCTTAATATCTCTATGCTTGAATATTATGTATTGGCATAAACTTGTGGTTTCTCATATAACAATATCCTATTTTATTTTGATAAAACCTAGTGACCACTAAGTTCCCAAATTTATGGCGTGGCATAATGTACCATTTCCTAATATAAAAACATAATTCTCTTACTAGTTGGGGATAGCTAAAACTAAGATCATAATATTATATTGTGGGATAAACACCTAAAAAGTTATAAATATCTTTCTCTAATATGTTACATGATGTAAAATATTATAATTATGAATTTAAACCCTAGTGATGAAATCTCCAAATAACATGTTGTGGCATCACCTAATGACCACGCGATGTTAAATATATTTCTTTTTTTTTTGTTAAATGTATTATATTTTCAGCTCAAAATAATATATTGTTTAAGTACTTAGTGTTCAATAAGCTCAAATTATGTCAATGCAAATTTTCTAAATCCTAATTACCATTAAGATCAAAATATTATGTTCCACATAACCCCTCGACAACTAAGATAATAATATATTATTTCTCTTATTTAGACCTAGTTAACACTAAGCTCGAAATATTATGTTGTGTCATAAGCTGCGGACGTTAAGCTCAAAATATAATTCAATAACTTGTTAAATGAAAACAAATTCCACTAAGATGAAAATAATATATTATGGAAGTCCCTAGTCTCCACTTAGTTCAAAATATGTTAATTTAATTTGTTTAATCCTATCAACCATAAGCTCCATATATTATGTCATTGTTTAAACTAGCATTAGCTAAGTTTAAAATATCTTCTTGTAATTTGTTAACTTCCGTAAAATACTACAACTATGAATTATCAACCCTTATGAATACAATCTCTAAATAATATTTTGTGGCATAAGCTAGTTGTTTAAGAAAAAAATATCTTAAACCACCGGTAGTCTCTAATATGATGTGGTGGCATAGCTTAGCAAAGAGCTAAGCTCAAAATATATTAATTCCAAATCTTAAATTCATACAAAAACTAAACTAATTTATACATTTGGTATTGATTCGTTTATAAATATATCCAAATTTAATGTTCTTAATTAACTTAGATGTCACTAATCCCAAAAATGTAATTTAATTTGTTAAAATCTAACGAATTCTAAGTTTACAATATAATTTTTTAGGTTATGTTTAAGCATAACCTAGAGGACATTGGACTCAAAATGTCTTTCTTTTGTTTGTTAAATACTAGTGATTTTTAGCTTGAAATATTATATTATTAAGTACCTACGGAACTATCTAAAATCGATCTATGTTGATTCAAATTTGCTAAATACCGGTGACATGTAAGATACAAATATTATTTTTTGGTGTAACCTACCAAAGCTGAAGATTATAATTTCTTAGTTTCTTTTTTGAAACCTAGAGGAAAACTTTCTAAGATCCAAATATTATATTGTGGCATAACCTAGTGGCCTCTAATTTTAAAATATCTTATTTTGATTTATTAGGACCTAACCACCGATAGGATACAAATATTGCGTGGTAGCATAACCTAGTAACTATGCGCTAGGTTTGAAATATCTTAATTTAAAATATTAAAATCATACAATAAAGTCGACTAATTTATACGAGATCATGATTTCTATACATTTTCCCAAAGTCAATGTTGTTGATTAACTTAGAGGTCGATAAGCTCAAAATAGCTTACTTTAATTTTAAAAATGTAGAGACCTATAAGATTTTAAGAAAAAAATGTTGGATTATTACGAGGCATAACTTGTTTTAACGGAAAAAGAGGATATAAAAGTGTAGCTTTAATGGGCATTTATTACATTGATATATTCCATTTGTGTGATAGACATGATCGATTAATGGTTATACACCCACGAGATGTAAGATGGGGTCGAAATTTAAGATTTTTAATGGGAAGTGTGATATTTTTGATCGGGATATCCAATTAATGATCTTCGATACCCTCACAATTTCCTCCTTTCATGCATTGTGTGGTGGTGTATTTATGTCTCCACAACTTGATGTGGGGGATGTAGGCAATCAGTGCATGCTTTGGATGTGGTTGTGGGAAATTAGGGTATAGAACTCCCTGCTGGCGCTAAAGTTAAAATTTCAGAATGTTGTTTAGATTCCTCCTCGTATTTTTATGAAATTAAAGGGGACTCGATGTCGAGATCATCGGTGAGGTGAAGGTGAGAGGAGAAAGGATTTATCTTTCTTAGATGCATTTTCTTTAGTTTTTGATTAAGGGCTGGAATGGTTGTCTATTTAGCAAAGTGTATAGATATAGGAAGTATTATTTTGTGAAGTAAATTTGATTAAAACTCTTCCACATTCATTTTTCCATATAGTTAGAATGATAATTTTCTTGTAATCATCATTGGAGTCCACCATTGTAAGAATTATCATGGATCGGTTCCTCATGTACTATTGTTTGAAGACTTATAATCGAAATATATCAGTTTGAAATCTTACAATCATACAATGAATTCAAATAATTTATTTATATCTTCTTTATGATACATATCATATTTGTAATACATAACCTAGTGGAAACTAAACTCAAGCTAGTGGATACTAAGTTCAAGATATCATTCAGTAACTTGATATACTATTTGAAACTAAATTCAATATTTCATTTTTTACTTAGTTAAATAGTAGTACTTTCCAACTTGAAATATTATATTGTTTAAATACCTAATGCACCGTAAAAACCCAAACCATGATGATATACTTTAAATAATTTATTGTTTGAATACCTAGCATCCGCTAAGCTCAAACTATGTTGATTTAATTTTTAAAATCGCATGACAACTAATGTCCAAATATTATGTTTTGGCGTAATCCGCTAGCTATAAAATATTGTAAAATATCGTAATTGAAGGTATTAAACCATACATAATTAAATACCCGAGATAATGTGTTGTGGCATAACCTAGCGGATGCAAAGATCATAATACCTTAATTTAATTTATTAAATCCTAACCACCACTAGGTTCAAATGATTATGTGGCTACATAAACTAGTTGGTGCTATGCTGAAAATATCTTCATTAAAATATAAAAATGATACAATATATTCAACTAATTTATACATATCTTGTTTGCATCTTTGAAGAGTGCACTATCATTTGTTGAAAAAAACCTAGTAGAAACTACACTCAATATGTATTTCTTTAGTTTGTTAAATGCTAGTGATTCTTTCTTTCGAAGTAGTATATTTTTAAATACCTAATGTTCGCTAAGATAAAAATATGTTGATTTAATTTTTAAATCGCATTATTTTCTTAGATTGTATTATTATGTTTTTTCGAACCTACGGGACACTAATCTTATAATATCTTACTTTTTTACTGAAACCTAGAGATTGTAAAGATTGAAATATTATGTTGTGTCGTAAGCTAGCAGAGACACTAAGATCAAAATATAATCTGTAACTTGATAAATTATAATACCCACTAAGCTAGAAATATTATATTGTGGAAGTACCTAGTTCTCGCATAGCCGAAACAATTTTAATTTAATTTGTATAATCCAACCGATCATAAAGTAGTAATATTATGTCTTGGGCTAACATAGTAGACGTGAGACCTCAAATATTTGCAACAATTTTTAGATATGACGTGATATACTCGATGAAGCCTAGCAGCCACTAAGTTATTCTTAAAAGTAAATATATTATTTTTACAATGAAGTTGTGTTATGAATTTAATTGTTAATATTTACGTATTTAACATGATAAAAATAAAAGGCAAGCACTTGACCCAAAAAAAGTGTCTTGCCTATAAAAAAATCCACTTATCCATGAGTCCACCAAGGTAAATGAAGACTTCTCCAAATAAGAATTATATCCTAGCGGTCACTAGAGTAGGCAACATTTTTCATGTAGAGTGTATTCATATAGGAGTTTATATAAATGGTAAAAAATAAATCTAGAATTTATATAATGGATACATAAATATATGTGTAGAATCATGTATTTTATGTGATATACATGTAGAATTTTACTACTAACGAGAAGTTATATAACTATATTTTAAATACGACATGATCTATTTGTTGTACCTAGTGGCCGCTAAGCTATTCTTAAAGGAAAATATATCATGTTCATAATGATGTTGTGTTATACATTTAAATGTTTAATCTTTGTGTATATAATAGGAGACAAACGACAAAAGTGATCTGCTATCACCAAATAACAGCATGTGTTTCTTGTATAAAAACCCTACTCCATGAGGTCGTTAAACGTAAATTCATTTTTTCTCCTAATACTAATTATTGCTTAGTGGGTGCTAGTCTACACAATGTTTTTCATGTGGAGTGTATTCATACATGAGAAATCATATTGAAAATATATAAGTGACAATAACTAAATATGGAGTTTATATACTAGATATATAAATATATGTTTAGAATCATGTATTTCATGTGTTACACAAGTATACATATAGATTTCTCTATTTATTATGAGCTTTTGGTAGAATATTTTTAGATTTATGACAAGAAAATAAACTTGGACTTGTGACCTAGAAGTTATAGAGAATTTTTTAAAATACAACGTGATCTACTCATTGGACCCTACCACTACTAACTTATTCCTAAAGGTAAATATATCATGTTCATAATGAAGCTATGTTATAAATATAAAATATCAATCTTTGCATATATAACAGGAGACAAATAACAAAAGTGATTGCTAACAACATATAAATGGTTTCTCTAAATAAGAATTATAGCCTAGCAGACTAGTGTACATAAATGTTTTCATGTAGAATATATTCATACAGGAGAAATCATATTTAAAATCTATAAATGATAAAAAAAAAATATACCATTTATATAATCGATACATAAATATATGTGTAAAATTGTATATTTAATATGTTATATAGGTATACGTATAGATTTATCTACTTCTTATGATATTTTGGTAGAATTATTTTACATTTATGACAATTATAGAAACTTTGAATTAATCGAGAAGCTATAAAAATTTTTTTCCATACAACACCATCTACTTGTTGCATCCTAGAAACTGCTAATCTATTCTTAAAGGTAAATATATCATGTTCATATTGAGTCTTTATTAAAAATCTAATTTTTTAGTCTTTGCAAATATAATAGCAAACAAAGAACAAAATCAATCACTAAAACCAAAATATATTGTGTAGCCTATATAAAAACATATGATCCATGAGGGGAAGGTAAACAAATTCTTTTTCAAATAAGAATTATAGCATAAGCGGATGCTAGGAAAATAAATTTTCTTGCGGTAGGTTATTTTCATATAAGATAAATCATATTGAAATGATATAAATGATAAAAATGAATCTGGAATTGTGTATGTAATTTGAAATAAAATTCAGGTTTAGTAAATAGGTTGTCAAAATAAAGAATTATATCGTGGCTACCTCAAAGCTATGTGAATTTTGGGCATATATTAATGGGTGCAAAATGAAGAATATATTAATTATGAAATACATAGTGATTAAAATTATATTTAATAATATTATAGCATATATAATGTGTTTAACTTCCAATGTACAAAACATAAAATTGTTGAAGACGTTACATTTGGTTAATTCTACATGGAAACATGTATATAATTGGAAATAATTATTATACAATTTAATTCTTTATATGGTTTTATAGATTTCATGTAATTTTTAACCTCGGATATTTTCCTAAAATGTCCGAGGTGAAAACTTGTAAAAACTGTAATATGAATTAATTAGGAATGTTTCTTTGCATCATCTTAATGAACAAAATTAAACTATTTTGGTTTTCCTAACCAAAATAAAATTTAAATAAGGTGACTATGTCATAGGCTATCCTTATCCTTAAAAAAAATTGCAGAAATGAGAATTCAAAATTCAAAATGAAAATACCCAAAGAGAGACATAGAATGATGGAAATGGGAAAGCGTTAAACAAAGATATTAGAAATCTCTATTTGTTTCCTCCTTCGTGTGCATAATTTTTGTGCATATTTTGTGTGCCTTCTCTGCAAACAAGATTATAATCACATGTAAAAAACAACCAGATTCAATTACTTGTCCATGCATGTATGGCCTATGAGTATTTTTTTATTTTGAAGATATGTCTTTCTTTGTACTGAAAAAATCATAAACCCTATTCAACATTCCTTTGATAAATTTAATAATTTGTTTAGTACATTCCATGAAAGAATATTTGAAAATAGGAAAAGAGTAGGATACAAAAATGTGAAGTTTTCACTTTCCTCCTGTTAAAGAAAAGGGTGAGCTATTGAAATTCAAAATATCCAAGAATGTGGGTGAATTGCAATTTCCATATTTTTATTTTTTGTGGTTTAAAAATTAAAAATAAACATGAATTAAAAACAATACAATTTTTCATTTTCTATAGTTTATAATAATATAAGCATAATAACATATATATGTTATATAACATATATTAAAATAAGCATAGTAAAAATAGATATTATAAGAAAACAAAAAAGAAATTCTTTATAAAAATCAATTTCTACATTCTTAGATATAGTGTGTGCTAATTTAATTTAAATCTCCAATTAAAATGTTCCATATGGAAAGTTTGAATGGGCTATTTGGGATACATAAAAAGGAAAGCAATCCAAGACTATACATATAGTGTTACTATATGGATATTTTCAAAATAAGAAATGTTTATAATGGGAAGAGTTAAAGATCGAGCCTAACAGGGAACCAAGCTATACCATGATTTGTTATTTTATAGCTATTTTCAAAATAAGAAAATTTTGACCGTAGGGTCTAATATGTCGTTTCTATCAATACGTAAAGGAGCTTAGTGGGTTGTAAGAATTTTATTTATTAGGAAACGATGTGAAATATGTGTTGAAAACTAGGTATCTTATGGAAACTACATACTAAGTCTAGAAATCCACAACTTTATAGATAGTTTTTAAAATGAGAAGAGGTAAAGGTAGCATCCTAACAACTGCTAAGCTATATCATAATTTTTTATTTTATGGCCATTTTCAAAATAAGAAACATCCGAGACTAAAGTGTCTCGATATGTCATTTTTTTCAATAAGTAAAGGATCTTAACATGTGATAAACATTTTTTTGATAGGAAACAATGTGAAGTATTAGTTGAAACCATGTATCTCATGTGAACTACATACTAAGGCTATGGATCAAAATTGTAAAGATAGTGTTAATAATGAGAAGACGTAGAGTACGAGCGTATCGATCTCTAAGCTATACCATGATTTGTTATTTTATGGGTATTTTAAAATTAAGAAACTTTTAAGCCTAGGGTGTGATATATTATTTATGTCAAGCATTTTTTTCAATATTAAATGATGTAAAATATGAGTTGTAAACCATATATCTTATGGGAACTACATATTAAGGATAGCGATCCAAAACTATAAAGATAGTATTTATAATGAGAAGAGGTAAAGGTAGGAGCCTAGCGGCCACTTAACTATACCATGATTTGTTATTTTATGGCTATTTTCAAAAATAAGAAACTTTTGAGTCTATGGGAAACACATAATACGTCTCGATCCATTTCAAGGGTATGTAATGCAAGAATTTCTCTCGCCATGCATAGCATAGAAAATATGGTACACCTAAAAGAAAATGGATAACACTATCATTCAAAAGCATGAACATAGTGTTGAAATAAATAAACATTGATCCTACCAGATCATTATGTCATTCCATTAAATACCTACAGAATCTTAGTGGTTCTAAGCATTTTATCTTGTATGAACAAATGTGAATTATATGTTACAAAAAATTCATTGTGAGAGTCATACATAAATCATGATCCTTCTTGAAGGTTTGCAATGCAACACTTGGATCTGATAAGGCTAGCACAAACAATATGTTATAATTAGAATAAATTACAACACAATAGCGACCCAAAGTAATACATATAGTATTTATAATGGATCACAAGGTAATGTTGGGAGCCTAGCGACCGCTAAAATTGAGCATGATATTTTATTTTATCACTATTTTAAAATTATAAAACTGTTCATCCTAGCATCTATTATAAAATTTCGTTTGATAAAGAAAAAAAATCTTAGCGTTCACTAAGCATTTTCTTTGATAAGATCCAATCTGAATTATGTGTTTCAAACAATATACCTTATGGAAACCATGTAAGGTTGGATCCTTCTATATGGTATCTAGTATAACTATTCTCTCCACCAAGTTTATTCCACCTAACATGATATAATTATAATCAATATAAAACACTAGCGATAAAAAGATGTATAAATAGTGTTTACATTGACCATAATGGTAAGGGCCTCATGGTTGCTCAACTAGGTCACAATTTATTATTTCATTTAAATTTTTAAAATAAGAAACTATTGAAACTAGCCTCCATTATGTCATTACTTTTGATAAGTAATGAAACTAAGCGTTCGGTAAAAAACAATTCCCATATGAAACATTTTTAATTATATGTTACAAACAATATATTTTATGGATAATACATATGGCTTGATCCCTATTGAGAATTTGTATAGTAACACTTGTTTCCACTGTGGACATCTATAAAATATGATACAATTATAATAAATGAAAATCACTAGCAAGTAAAAGTGTACGGATAGTGATTATAATGGAAAGATGAAATGGTAGGACCCTAACTTCCGCTAAGCTAGCTCGTGATTTGTTATTTTTAAATTTATTTTTGTTTTTATCCACAATTAATACAATTTATTGTATAGTAAATATGTGTAGCCTCATAAGACTAGAACTCTAAATGCGTTAACATAAGTTCATACAATTGGGAATAAATTTCTTCAATTAGTATTTTAAATATAACTTATTGTCGTGAGTAAGAGAGAATAGACTCCTTTTTTTTGGCATTCATTAAACATTGCTAATAATGAAATCTTATCACAAATAGGAATAACCCACCATGACCTTATAGAGAGCATTATTTCCATGAAAAATACTATTATGACGAGGGCCATACTTAAATTTAGGAAAGGTGTAATTATTCCCATTTGTTTTTATAGCTTGTTGTGGAATTTACTACCACGTGTTATTCTTAAAATATCATACTTAGACTAGATTTAAACATTTAAAAAGAATGATAAAAGTATGTTTGATGTACATATGTTTCATATTGTCTTATATAACAAAACAATTATGAGCTATCACTAACTCCGTTAATTTGATTTATTGCTCAAATACTCTCCTCAAAATACAAACCATTAGATCTTCTGACCACTATCCGTTAAACATCTTCCTTAGTCTTGTTTTAGGGATTTAATCCTCACTACTATAGTATGAATGATATACACATAAATCACATTGACTTCTAAAACATAAAATCCTAAGCTAAAACAAACTCCATTATTGTGATTTTTTGTTCAAACACTCTCTTTGAAATATTGAGTATTAGATCTTAATGTCGTCTACTATTTTCCATTTTATAGGTGTAAATGGATTGAAAAAAATTATGTTGTTCTTTTATATGTTGACTAGAAGTGTATCTCGCCACTAAAGTTTATATTATTTAACGTTCTATCGTTCCATCTATATAATGTTATAGCTTTTATGACTCATATGTAATATTTTGAAAAGAATAAAATGTTTTTGTATCTTTCAATCCACCATAATCCGATGTCATAATTTTATAAAAATTGTATTATTATTGATTTGATCCACAAAATATGAATTACTATAACCAATTTAATGATATATAAGTTGTCCAATCAATGCGTAGTGGTCACTACCCATTATGTTAATTAATATTTTATAATACATAGTGAAGAAATTTAGAGGTTGGTGTATGTTAGGTAGTATTTAAATTACTTATCGATAATCCTAGACAAATAGATTAAAGTATTGAAATGAACTAATTATTAGAGTATTTAACTCTAATTATAGGTAAAATATTTCCATTGTTCATGCTCCTTTCAGAAAAATTCCATTCATTGCAGGTGGTATTTATTGGAAGAAAAGAGATGAGGAATGGTTATTAGAAATCCATTCCCTTGAAAATGACCACTTTGACTGTGTTTTTTTCTGTTATAGATGACAATAACGAGGAAGTTGGAATTGTTATATCATCATAATTTGATGATTTTGGGACACTATGTGTCTAGGTGGAATGCTTTAACTTAGAAAACAATAAGTGCATTATTCTTGATATGGAGTTGAATCTTTCTTTATTGAGGAAACGAAATGCATTCCTCCATAAACATCGAACCATATTCCTATTGAAAATATGGTTGGAATTGTGGGAATCTAATAGATTCGACAAAACTAGCTGTCAAATCTAGAAGACATTCAAAATGGTATATTTACAATATTTATGAAATTGTATAGAAATAAAAAAAAAATATTCTTTTTGTCATTTCTTGTGTAGAAACTATTTTCTTTCACCTCCAAAACATTCCAAGTTGTTTACTATACTAAGGCGAACATATTTTAGTAAATTTGAGATGGACCCATCTAAATCAAAATTACATGGGTTGAAAATGAATACTAGATCAACTAGGTCTCTTGAGGTTGGTGTAATAGCAGAGACATTTTATTCTTACTACAGGAGAATAAAATCATAAAAAAAATGAGAGAAAAACTTCTACATTATTTGAGAAATAAGAATCCAGATAATATTGTATTGACTCCTGCAGTGAATCTAATGTAATTGAAAAATTTAAATTACATGAATCACACTACCACTAGGTGTTTGTACTATTGTGTGAAGAGAGAAATGGAATAATAAAATATGATTCCCGTATAGAAAAAAATGGTAAAAAGGAAAAATATCATGAGGTAGAATAAGTTCTTCTCATCGAGGCTCGCATAATATTTGACAGCTTATGTGATGTCACTGGAAAGAAATACACCAAAAAGGATGGAAGACATATTTTTCTTATAAATGTGCATATCCATTCCAGCTTCCATCAACTTTATCAGCAATTCCTTCCGACTAATCCTTTCAATTCTAAATGTGTGATCGCTGATTTTTGCAATTTGGCTAGCGATATGTCTTCTGATGTAATAATGGAGATTCTAATAGTTATTGGAATAAGTGTGTTGGATTGTATTATTATTGTTCTAATACCAATTGGTTATTAAAAAATGTTAAGAGACACAGTAAAAATATACACAAAAAAGGTTAAATACACTGGAGTATAGATTCTAGATGGATGATACATAATCTACGATAGTAAGGGGATATTCAAAAAAATTTGTCTTATGTACACAATATTGGACAACATGCATAACTACAACAATAATTATGATTATAGAGAATGGGTAATTATGGAATGGATGGAGAAACTACCAAAAAAATTGGTAACTTCAAGCAAAATTGGCCTACAAGGAAACATCCATATTTTTCCTTGAAATATCGTATGAGTTCTCGGGATGAGATATTTACTCAATTTTGTTCAAAAATAGTCTAGTACTAGTGCTTTACTATGGAAGTGTCACACTACGTGCATTAATGGAATCCAAAATATTTGTTGCTTTTATTGTTGAGAAACATAGTTTGGAAATGTTTACAAACATTACTATTCAATAAGTGATTGTTTTAAAAGGATTTAACATATATATTCTACTTATACATTTATTTTTATGCGAGACAACCACAAAGCTATAAAACCTATCATACAACCCATTCACCTTGAAGCTACACAACTAATCCAACATGGTGATTTACATTCAATCATTTTATAAATATGTTTAATGGGATCTAATATCAATTTCCATTCTTTTCAATTTTTTAACAAAGTTATATTTTTTACAATTCAAATGATAGAAGCGGAGGACTTAGGCATAAATGCCATGAATATTCCATCATATCTATATTTGTTAATCATGTGAATTTCCAAACAAAACTGATAATAAGCCCCATAAAGTTATAAGAAAAAAATGATTATGCGAGAAAACCAACAAGTTGAGGACGTAACTGTGGAGGACATTGAGGTATCAAGAATGAATGTACACTCACAACCTAGTATGTTAGCCATGTTTATTTTAAAAAAATCATTTATAAGGCCCACAAATTTATAGGAAACGATAACTAACAAACATTAGTTTATATGCTTGGCATATGGTAGAAGAAAAAGTTTAAGGAAATTATTTTGTAAGATATGATAACAATTTAAAATGAAGTATAGAGCTTAGCGGACTCTATGCATCCACATTTAATAAAATACTTGTTAGACTAAAAATCAATACATTCATCAATATCTTGTTGATTTACAATTGCATACTGTCTACAATGTTTCACTGATTCACTACTGCATATTGACTACTTACATTGAATTAACATTGTTTTGGCTTCAACATCATCATAAACAAAACTACATATGGCTTGATCCAGCTCGTATGTATGTAAATCAACACTTTGATAGCCTCATTAAAGGTTTTCCATCTAAGTGTAGTTCAACCAATGATGGCATAGCCTAGCCTGGCAGTCACAAATCCTCATCAATAATCGAGAAATTTTTCCCACGAAAGGATTGTTCAATGAATATAAGCATAGCCTAAGAAATTGCTAAATTTGAATTATAAGATAAAGAAAATTTTATATTTTTCTTACCATATCACCACATTAACCACTATGTTTATCCATTAAATCTTCCATTTTATATAGCATGAAATCAATTATGAATTCATTAATGTTTATCTCAAATAAATAATGCCAACATTTTCAATAGCAAAGAAATAGATTATGAATTGATGAATTTTTATATGAAATATTTCTTTCATCAATAGATCCGAGAAGCATGTAAAGGTGGTGCAATCCAAACCAAAATCTCAATTGGTAATTGTTAGTAGTAAGCTAAAATGTTATATATTTCAATTGGTTATAATTGATATGCGGCTGATGAAAATAAAATTTATTTACTTACATGCTTTGGTAGCGATAAGAGTTATTTACTTATTTTAGATATGGAGGACCTGTTATATGGGATAAATAAAACATATAATAGGAAAATTTCGTTGAAGTTCGTTATGAAAATTGTCAACCTGCAAGTGGCTTGTATGAATGTATAAAATTATTATCACCATAATGTGAATTGAGATTCATGTATGACAACATCATTTCTGCTGATGTTAAAAATATATCAATGGGATTCAATAAAAAAATATCGATTGTATTATATCTAAGACTCACTTGGGGAAAGTAACATTACAATATAGTTGAGGAATATCAATAAGAGACCTATAAAAGGTCTAGAGTAGAAGTGATTTTTCATAGAATTCTAACAACAATTTGTGTATTACATTGGGTGCAAAGGGAAATCCTCCCGAAAATTTTATGTTGGGGATTAAAAGAAAATGCAAATATTGTAGAAAAGATAAATGGTTGATGGATGATTTTTACTAAAAATATCACAAATACTTTCTCGGAGATTGAAAATTCAAGAGGGCATAAAATATTTCGAGAAAGAAAATGCTAAAGAAGTATTTATCTTTTTAGAATGTTGTTATGATGGTATTGCATAACATTTTCAATAATATATACATTCATATGTTATAATGAAAGTATTGTGTAACTCTATTGTATTATGTTGTTATTTTTGAAATCTAAGTTGGGAGGATTTATATTTTCACTTGATTATAAGTTGATATTACGATAAAATAAATTATGTTGTGAATTATTAGAAAAAATTCCATTCAAAAATTGTAACATAGTTTTTTTTTTTTACTCTATTTATAAAATAAATATAAAATTATAATGCATATACTTAATTTTTTAATATAATTAATATATAAATAAATCTCTATAAAAATGGGTAGTCACATCTTAAATATGCAAGTCATATGTGATGGTTATTTCAAAGATTTGCAACTATTTTACGGATAAAAATTATAAAAAAATGTCTAAACGGGTGTCAAATTTAACACCACATTGTGGCCTTTGTTGCAACCATTGAAGGACGAAAAATGTTGAAGATGATATTTTATCAAAAATAAATTTGAGGGAGCTTATTTTTAGAGCTTCACTATGATTTATTTTGTTAATTTGGGATCCCAGATCTTTGGGAATAGTGTTACAATAAAATTCAAATAATTCTTAAAATTCTTTTCTACATTTCTATCTTTAGTAAAGCAATTTAAATTTATTTCATATCTATATTTGAATATGTGAATATATACTGGATTGATTTTATAGTTAATTATATTCTCCTACTCTAAATTGTCACCCTCTTATAATTTATTAAGAATATCTTTAGTAATTCTCTGGTTATGCTTTGAGGTTCAATCACCTCATCTTTGCATGAACTGTATGTGTCTCAAATCTCTTGAATTTCACTAGCCTAAGCAGCCGATGGGCCGTAAGGCGTTTTAATTATTCAAATCTTAATTTTTAATATTAAAGACATTTAAAAGTTGATAAGAACATTATTACAAAACATTGATAATGCTTAACATTCGATACCCAGGTATATAACGAGACATTTTCTGCTTATAACAAAGCATAAAAATTCCTAGTGTCCACTATCCCGTATAAAATGGAAACATATTTTGTACACAACATGTCATACATAATGCCTAATGTCCACTAGATAGTATAAAATAGAAACGTGATTTTTATATAATAAAGCATAAATAATGCTTAGTGGTCTTTAGCTTGTTTAAAACATAAACATTTTTGTATTTAACATAGTATAAATAGTGGTTGGTGGCTTCTAGCCCCTATAAAATTGAAACATGTTACAGTAAATAACATATCATAAACAATGCCTTATAGAATCTAGCCTATATAAAACAAATACATGTTATGTCTAGTCCAAAGCATAGATAGTGCCTAGTGAACGCTATCTGTATAATGGATTCCAATATTTGACTTTTTGGATACCAATATATAAGACATTGGAGAGCATAAGAATTAAAACATATCGATTTTTTATTCAAATATATATTATTTTTTATTCCAAAATATGTGATTCTCGGATTCCAATATATGCGATATTAGAATCAAATATGTGTGATTTTAGAGCCTAGATAATTCCAATATTTAACATTTTTGACTCCAAAACAAGTAGTTTTGGATTCCAATATTATTGGTATATTTTTTTTCCTACTCGGACTAGAATAAGTCCGTATTTAATGAAAGAAGTGTTATATGGACAAAATTGACAAAATAATAGGTGGAAGGGTTAGAATACACCTCTCCCATTGGAAAAAATTCCTCTTCCCAGTCACTTCATGCTCCTAACTCAAGCCAAGATTTGGTTCTAGTACAAAATAATATGGTTCAAGAAACTAAATGGTGATTTCCATGTGATCTCGCCACCTAACCAAATTATTTCAAAAAGGGAAATACATCTTCAATCCTACATGGTTCAATTTTCTTCTAGTTAGAAAGAACCACTTCTAGAAGCACCCAACTCTAATGAAGAAGTTGTCTTAGAGGCCAATACTAAAGTCAATCTTATGTTCTTTAGAGATGATGAATTTTGTGAAGTCAATAAAGTATTGGATATTTTTAACATACCTCAAGTTAGTGTTCTTGATAATACAAGGTATAAGAAAAGGATTTTGGAATCATATCCTTCATGATCCTCTAATCAATACAATGATGTTAATAGGGATAAGAACGTTAATACAATAATTAATAACTTGTTAAAGCTTCACGCGAATCTTGTCTTAAACAATTAGGTTGCTCCCAACCTAAAGCTACCTATTCCAACATTTTAGCAACTGAAAAGGGAGAAGAGTGTGCCACAGATGTAAAATTCCATGATCCTTCCCTTAAATATTATTGAGAAAATTAAGAAAACAAATTTCAATGTCACAATGTGATGATTTGGCTATACCATCACAACAAGATATCTTATGTGAAGAACTAAAAAAACTTCCTCAAGTTGATCTAGTGGTGTAAAAGACTCATGCTTCTATCCATGTGTCTCAAACAAAGGAAGATTAAGTAATAATTTCAATACCCCTCCTTTTTACATGTCACTAATTGTGGGAAAACACTTATTTCATAATTGTATGATTGATTAAGGAGCTAGTACCTTCGTAACTCTGAAGAAAAATATTGACATCCTGGGTCTCAAATACAATCCTATTTCTAAGGGAGTCCTACAACTTGATGGATCAATTGTAGGTGTAGTAGGAGTGATTACAGGTCTAGAATTTAAACTTCATGATTTTAATAGCCTAACTATAACTTATAACATATTTTTGATTGACTTTCCCCTCTGTTTATTATCTACTTGTCTAGAGATTTCACTACCAAGGTAGGTGGTTATTTATCTTCAGATTAGACTCATATGCTTTTGAGAACTAGGTATGGAACAATATTTAACATATAAGCTGAGACTTTATTTTCTTACCATATTGAGTCATATAATCCCAACCCTATCTAATTAGATTGCCTTATACAAGGACATGAAAAGATTCGATTTCACAGAGCATCCTATTCCTTCGTCCATGTTTAATCTTTTGCTAGATGAATGGATTTAAAGAGACCATAAATTTGATCCTTATGCTGAAGAACTTAAATCCTTTGAGATTGGTCTTGGTACTTATTACATTCTTGAAGAAGGATCCACTCTACCTACACAATTGAAGAAATAAAAATAAGATGCTTCTAGATTGTGGAAGATGTTATTTTATGGCTCTAGAAGAATAAATGGAGTTAGGGAAGGTGTTTTTTTATTCATCTAACAAATGAGAGATTATTGTTTTCTCATATATTGGATTTTTCATGTTCTAATAATGTAGATGAGTACAAAGAAGTGGTGCATGGTATTTTAATTTTTAAAAGAGAAAGATCAAAGAATTGTAAATCTTTGCAGATCTCAAATTTTCATCCACCAAGATAGAGGAAGTTTACTACAAATAAAATCTTCTAAAGGCTTACAAACATAGATTTTGTGATCTTATAGATATTTTTGATGCTCTTAACCTATAATTAGTTCTTAGAAAGTTGAACAAGGAATCAAATCAGATGGTAACTCTTGGTTGTCAATTTTCCCCTACATAAGATATTGTCGAAGGAAATGTGCAACATATTAAGATGGTAGTCAAGCATTCAATTCTAGATAATGAGACCAGGATGGAAATTATTTGTTAGCGATGAAAAAATTATCTAATTTATACAAAAAGAAGCTAAATTTTCGCCAATAATGCAATTTTATTTGCAAGATATCTATGGTGACAAGAGTATTCAAACTAAAATCAAAAAAATTACCAAAAGGATTGGTCACTTTGGATAATATTTTTATCCCGATGATGAATTGAAAGGTTAAGAGAACAAAATAGAAGCTAGGAAAGAAGACTAGTAATCAGTTGTAATTGTCCAAAGCAAGAACTTATACTTGGAAAGGTATGTGATAAAAAAGAAGAAATTTTTATTTCATTGCATCAAATTTAAATGATGGTTTTTATGGGATTATGAGGATTTAAACAGCTTTAATCAAGATATTTTCCATCATTCTATTGATCTTCATCCCAATGTAAGGCCAATTAGGAAAAATAAAAAGCACAGTAACCCCAAGATAGAGCCCTTATGACGAGGAACTATCCAAAATCATTCATGACAAGAGATTTTTTCCTATCATATATTTCACCTAGGTGGAAAATATTGTTCCAGTGAGGAAGAAAAATGGAGAAATTGGACTTTACATTGATTTTGGGAATTAAACAAGTCTTCCCTAAAGGATCATTACCTTTTATGTTCCATGAAGAAAATTTTACAAACTATAGTAGGAGCTAAAAGGTTTTCTATGTTGGATGGCTATTCAAGTTTCAATCAGATAAAAGTTAAGGAAGAGGATTAGCATAATCGCATTCAAAACCAAATGGGGAACATATGCATATCAAAAAATTCCCTTTGGTTTATCAAATGTAGGTGTCACTTTCCAAAGAGCAATGGATATAGCCTTGAAAAGGGTATATCAAGGATTTCATTCTCATCTATCTTGATGATATTACCATTTTCTCAAAGAATAGTAAGGATCATATCATCCATCTTGAGAAGGTATTTGAGAGATGTTGGGAATTTGGGGTGTCTCTTAATCCTAAGAAGTGTAATTTTATAGTCCCTAGGGGATTTTTTTGGGGCACATTATTTCAAAAGCGGGCATTACAACTGATGCGAAAGAATATCATCCATTCTCTCTCTCTTTTCTAACTAACAAGAAGTCGTTACAATCGTACTTGGGAAAGATTAACTTTGTTAGGAGATTTATTCATAACTTTTTAGAGCTAGTCAATCCTATTACTCTTAAGCTTAAGAAGGATTTAGTTTTCAAATGGATAGATGAAGGAAAGGATAAAATTTCCAATATCGAACAATAAATTTCTCGCTCCTACCCTTGTCAACCCAGTTATTCCAAATAGTTTATTCTATATGCTTATGGAGATGAATCAAGTATTGTTTTTGCTTTAACTAAGAAAATGGTCAACGGAGCATCCAAGAGAATTTTTAAGTCAAACAATAAATGATTATGAACTCAAGTAAAATCACATTGAAAAACATGTGTTTTCTATCATGAGAGCTCTAAAGAAGTTATAGAATTTAGCATGGGATAAAAGAATAATGAGAAAAGAGTTGGATGGGTGATTAAAACAATGGATTATGATATGAATATCAAGGAAGGAGCATCCAAAGTAGCATTTTTAAGTCAAACAATAAATGATTATGAACTCAAGTAAAATCACATTGAAAAACATGTTTTTTCTATCATGAGAGCTCTAAAGAAGTTATAGAATTTACCATATGATAAAAATAATAGTGATAAAAGAGTTGGTTGGGTGATTCAAACAATGGATTATGATATGACTATCAAGAATACAAAGTTGGTAAGTGTTAGAGGACATTTTAAACAACTAGTTTTGGATGCTTGGGATGATCAAGAGACCTCATTAATTAATGAAGATATTCCATATGATGCTGATTTTAAGTAGGATGAAGGGGACATAATACATAATTATGTTAGATTTCTGATATGAAAACCTTTCTATGTCTTGGATCTTATCCTTTTGGCCTTAAAAAACAAAAACAAGACACAAGAGGTTGTAGTCTATTCCATATGAATTTATTGATGGGGTTTTGTTAAAAAAATGATGATGGAGTTCTACTCGGGTTTATTGAAGGTGAACAAAATGAGAATGTTTTAAAAAAATTCCATGATGGCTTATCTAGTGGTAATTTTCCAACTAGGGCCACAACAATGAAAATTATAAAAGTAGGTTTATTTTGGACCACATTATTTTCTGGTTCTCCCAAATGGGTCACAAAGTACAAGGAATGTTCTCTCTTCACCGGTAAGATAAGGTTGGCTTCTCTTCCACTTCACCCTATACAAGAAAATCAACCATTTGCACAATGGGGACTTTATTGCATTGGCATGATTAATCCTCTATCAAGTGCTAGTTAAAAATGTGTTTTTACAAAAAGAGTACTTCACTAAGTTGATGGAAGTTGTGCCATTGAAGGAAGCTACCGAATCAATCTTCCTTGACTTCCTCAAGAAATTAGAATGGGTTTGGTGTCCCTTGAAATATCCTTTCTGATAATGCAAAATCCTTTTTGGGATAAAAAAATTCTTATTGGGATATTAGACTTGGATTTATTTTAAGACTTCTTCTAATTCTTATTTCCAAGGTAAAGGATTGGAAGAGTCTATGAACAAGAATATGATTAGGGTTATGAAGAGAACGATGGAAATAAATCAAATACAATGACACACTAATATGAGAAATGCTCTTTGAGATGACAGGATAATAATGAAGAAAGAAACTGTCACTTTCCCTACAAGATTGTATACAAAAATAAATCTAGGCTTCCTTTGTAAGTTAAATTTCCTTCACGTAAATTTGAGGGGGAAGATCATAGGGAAATCATAATGACATAGTTGGTAGAGCTTGAGGAACTAAGGAAAGTTTTCATGATCAAGTTATAACAAAATGATATGTCAACTAAACAATTGTTAGACATAAATTCTAGGGTTCAAATGTTCAAGGCTTAAGATCTAGTCTTGAAATGTGATGCGGTAGACATAACTAAACTAGGAAGACACTCAAAGTTTTATGTAACTGGAGTGATCCATATATCATCACCGCTTGCAAAGAAGGAAAATTTTTTTAGTTTTAACATCTTGATGGGAATGTGTTTCAAATCCACATTAGTGGGATTTATCTCAAGAATTCCCATTAGGTTGTCTCATTGCATCTTATACATATTAGTTTATTTTCAATTCCTCTAAGTGATTTCAGCACATTGTCTTGTTGGTAGAGTAGGTTTATTTCCCTAAGTGTTTTGCACAGTTTTTTTTTTGTGAATGTCTTGTTGTAAATTTTCTTCATGGTTCCTAGAGAAGGTGTTGCAGGAAGGAGTCAAGGTGTCATGGATTAGCTACAAACATCTTAGAAAATCAATTATAGAGTAATTAAAATAAATTTGAGAATTCTTCATGGTTCATTCCTTCAACTCAAGAAAACTAATAAGTGGCATGCATTTAAGATTGGGACAACTATTTCTCCATTTCATCATATATTGCGAGAAACAGGTGAGATTACAGTTTGAAAATTTTCCACTTGCATAAAAACTTGATTTGGAAAATTATTATTATGCGGATGATCAAATTAAGAAAGAATAAAAGCAACTTCAAGTTCAACAATGCTTCAAGTGGATTTAGGGTCTGTTCTTTGAGTTTAGATCAGATTTCATGCTTACCAAGATGACTCCATGCCCAATGGATGTTTCAAGGCCACTAGATCAACTCATCTAGCATGTAGATGTGTAATTCCATTGAATTTTTTTCATGCAACTCAATATTTCAGATTTACTATGTAATGCATAACTATATTTTGCAGATTTATAAACAAAACAAAACTTTCCAATGAAGACATGTAAAATAAAAAGCTCATGATTTCAATATTGTAACTTTTTTTTTTTTTTTAAACAATAGAGAGGAGTTACACAACGAAAGAGACATATGGTATTACAAGACTTCCAAATCACAATGTGATAAATTTACAAGGTAAGGGCTATCCAAAATCAGCCATATAAAAGTAACATTTACAAATGATTTGAGGATAAAAGACACAACAAGTCACAACTCCAACTAAACTTCATCATTGAGTCTCCAACTTTGAGTGTTCTTCTAAGAATGCTGAATCAAGAGACATGGCTTGTTTACCACCCAACCAATAGGCATCATCACATGCCTTTCCATGGTTGGAAGTCATGCTAGCCTCCCCCAAGCCCATGGGAGAGAGGAACTAACTTCCACAATGTGTAAAAGTATAAAGGGGATAAACACAAAAAGAATACATAGAAAAACATTTAAACACTTAGACATATTACACATGATGAGACCAACACTATGAGGAGAAATAAAATCACCCTCACAAAAAGGGGGAACAAAAGAAATAGGATGCCCAAAACAAGAGTGCCCAACCATAGGATACACCAAATACATATTTTATAACCTCCTTATTTCTCCCAACATTCATCCTACTTATTTCTCCTTTATGTCAATGAAATCCTTCTTGGGAGGATTTTCAAGCCCAATGGTTTCCCCGTAGTAAGGGGGAAAGGTTTCAAGCCATATGAACCTTTCTCCCACCTCAAACCATATGAGGGGATGAGAAGGAACCTTTATGGCTTGACCAACAAACCATGAGGTTTAAGAGGGAAATCCCTATCTCTTCCCCTACATTCTCCAAAAACCATCAAGCCATATGATGGTGGAGAGTAAAACAAAACAACAAAAACAACAAAAAAACAACCAAGACTACATTCTTCATACAAGCTTAACAACATAAAATTTCACACACTTTATTTTATTGACAAATGCATAGCTATCAATACAAGCAACAACAAGGAAAGAGGGATTAAGAATCCTACCTCTACAAGCTTCCAAGACTCTAAGCTTTTCCCACTTTGTCCAAGCAATCCTCAAGCTCCCCAAAATTTCTCCAAGTCCAAAATAAAAATGAGGAAAAATTCCCCTTCCTTCACCATGAGGAAGAATATCAAGAGGAACCCAAAAGTTTCCTCACCAATAGGAAAGTGACATGTGTCACCCCCTCTCCTCCCACAAGTCAAAGATTCCAAAAACCAAATAAGTAAAAGTAAACTCACCTTTTAGCCCTTATCACCCAAAATACTAAAAATGAAAATAAAACAAAGTGGAGCAACTTTTAACAAATACACACAAACCAACCACCTTACATGGATGTGACCAAAGGAAGGCAAAATGGGAGGGAAACTCCCTCCAAACCTTGGAAATAAGCCCCCTACCTATTAGGTAGGGTCCAAGGGCCCATTTTCATGCTAAGTGAACTCCCAAACTAAAAAGGGGTCACTAAAAATGCCCAAAATAGCCCAATTTCGGGTTTGGCATACTTGGGCACAAGGGTAGAGGGTGTGGGGTCCACCCAAGGTTCACATGTGGCCCCAATCCCTTCTACCAACACACACACACACACACACACACATACCCAAAACCATCACTTAAATTAAAATGAGATTATTAAACCCCTAAACTAGTTTACTTAAATAAAACACACCCTAAACATAATTAATTTTACAAGACATAAATACATTACAATTGAGGGTTCACTCATGGTGCCCAATTAATACACCTACTCTAAGGCCTCAAACATTTAGCATGGTTAGGACTTATCCCATGGGCCACTTGTGCACAATTGCGTAGCCACCCTGAAACCCACGTTCTCCTATAACCTGTCACCTACACACTCATTGCACACATTAACCGCATTTGTCCAATACAATAAACATCATCTACTCATCACAAAATAAATCAAACCTATAATATCCTAACATCATTATACAATTGATAGTGCAACACATACAATTATACACATAGTCCACCATGAATCATCCACAGATATAATTACAATGACATACACCTATGCTAGCATGAGTTACCATTATTAAATCCAGAAAACTATATCATTGATCAAATCAACTACAAGAAATCAACATCTAACCAATAAATCTCACTATCATGTAACTTTGTTAGTGTCATCAACATCATAAGGAATATATCAATATACTAATCTAGTCCAATTAGCATTACACTCCCAAAATACCATAATGTACATGAGGGTAAATAACATAGCATAATTTCCAAAATATACGAGTCTCGGTCAAAACATGTCTATGCATTAAGGAACCAGCAGATAACTGGAGATATAAAAATGTGGGCACTATAAGATGTTCCATGTGAGTCGCCAAAATGTTGTAAATTTTCCAAATTTGCAAAAAATTGGAAAAATTGGGAGATTTGGGCGAGTGAAATTTCATGAAGACTTGATGAAGAAACTAAATTTTTAGGTATTTCCCATGTTTTGGGAACTTATAAGTCTTTCAAGGAATCAATAACCTTTATTCAGATCAAAAGATCCGTGATTTAGCCGTAAATTATAGTAAAAAGGGAAAATTTGGAAAAATTGGTTTTGGGATACTTCCCTATATTCTCCTAACTTCCCTAACTAAGAAAAATAAAAAATAGTTAGTGAGAAGTTGGAAAAAATTTAAAAATGGGAAAAAGTGATGAAATTTAGTATATTGCAGCATTTCCGGATCTTTGAGGCCCATATGGTACAAAGTGTTTTGGGGCTTGAGTTCCCTAAAAGCCCAACTATCCTCCAATACTAAGGAATTTGGTGAAGGTTGTTGAGAACTGGGAAATTGGATCCCAAAGTGGCACGAATGGAATGAGTTCTCACATGTCGTGTGTTCTCTCGATTGATTGCATTTGCCGCAATCAATAGAGGGGAGAGAGTATAGTTTTTGACGTGAGAGAGTTTTGTTGTGGGCTTGGGAACCCAACATGACCTAAATGTATGTGGTGTGTGGCGGGGTTTTTATTGAATCCAAACGACATTTGAGGGCTTCATAGGAATGTGAGGACCTAGTTCCCGACACAAGATATGGGGTCGCAAACTAAAGAAAAGGTGTCAAAGGAAGGAAGTTATAAGGGTTTAATGTATTGTGGGTAAGGGGTTAAAATAGGTCTCGTGAAGAAAACTAACACTTAACATTCAACGAAACCCTAGGTCCTCCACATCCCCTTTCATCCAATTTACAAAGAATTTTTTAAAATATAATTGACAGGAAGATAATATATTGCATGGACTATAGACTTGATTTTTAACCTAAAGCTCAAAATTTCTTAAAATGATCCAAATGACACTTGAATATACGCATGGGCATAAATTTTGACAAGGAAGTCCATTTTTCAAAAAAGTATATCAATGGATTCCACTTTTCAAACGCTTCAATATGAAATCTTCAAAAAAATTGATGGACATAGGTGAAAGAAATAGGAAAAAACCTCCCCATCTCATGAAAAATTGTATTTCGGTTTCCCCCACCAATATTTAATGTGTTATGGTTTTTTCTTATTCCATGAGTCATGAACATTGGATAATGGATTTTTAAGGGTGCCCAAAATCTTTTTCAAACCAATGTCGATAAATTTTGGAATATTTTTGGGTTTGTTTCTTCTCTACTCTCACTTTCTTCTATTATCGTAAGGGAATTTCATTTGAAAAGAGTTATATAGTTTTGTAATGTTGTGCATTCTCTTCCAAGGGTTGTATATGTGTTATATATTTCATACCACATATTTGAGCATTTTATATGATGAATCTTACTTCATATCTTCATTGTAATGTATTGTGCATGCTTCTAAAGTAATAAAATATCGGGAGTTACTATGACTATCAATCTATCCTAGCTTGTGTTTTGTTACAATTTCTTTCCTTACATTATATTATCGTGTGTTTTATGCATCATCTATTCTCTTTCCCGTTAGGATTAAAAATTAGCTTAATTCATCATTAGTTGATATTTGAATAAATGTAATAAGTTAAAGTATTTGATTTAAATAATTTAAACTTAGGTCAATCGGTATTAGTTATCTGTAGTTCTTAGTTAACTAAGTCATATTGTTCTCATCTCAATGTTTGTGGGATCATGTTCTATCTTGCATATTTTTTTCCCGAGATGATTTTGATGAAGGGCAATAGGGGCAATTAGGGGCAATATGTTATTTTTGCATATTTTCTGAAATTACATGATTTGTTTCCATATATTATGGATGAGATAGAAGTTATTATATATCTATAAATATTGCACCTCTCTCATTTGTCTCTAGTGCTTTATTTTTATATTAATGAAATACATGTTGATGCATAATCACAACACCCAATGTCTCCGCAACTTGATGAGTAGAGATTCTCAGGTGTGATTGCATAACAACACGAGCTTTTCCCAAACCGTTGGACTTTACAATTGGGAAAGCTCTCCGGATGAAGATCAGTTCTTATTCCTCTATTCACATGCACAAATATAATTTGTAGAGGATACACTCTAAAACCTACTCTAACTTGCCAAGGAGACAAGGTTAAGAAGATACAAGAAAATAAACCTAAATAGTAAAGGTGATGCACCAAAGGAATGTTGAAAACCTACTTTGGCATTAAACAAAAATCATTAAAATGTAATACAAATACCATCAAAAGATAACCAATACTATAATGAGAGATTAGATGAAGAAAATGAACATAAGAGAGGGTTGAAATCATCCACATACGTATTTTATTGCTCCACAAATTTGATACATTCCATTACAATGGCCAAGAGGTACATTGCATTGCATATAATTTTTGATGGGAGGTTTGAACTCGATGACAAACAGATAAGAAGGGAGGGCGCAAAGCCAAAATGTCCAACCTTTAGAAAATTTTCCCCCTTATAGCATATAGGAAGAAAGAGAGAAAGATACAAGAAGAAACCTGAAATCCTCCATCAACCACCTCCAAAAGAGAAATGAATTTACCTGCAACAATGATGGGTTCTACTACATAGCCCATGCCTCCATGTGTTGTTCCTTGTTACGCAAGAAAGGAAACCTATACCTCATAATTTTGGTATGTGAGCACCCCGACACACACAAAAATGGTGGACTATATTTCTTCATTTTCGAATTCCGAAAAGCATGCAACCTCCAAAATCCTAAAATTTGGTCTTTTAGAAATTTTTGTTTTAGAAGTCGAGCTAACATTTTACCGCTCAAAATGGTTTGAGAGTTCCAAAATCCATCACCCAAATTCTAAAAGTCTTAAATTTTGGACTTTTAGAATTTAGAATTTTGGACATTTAGGTGTGATTTTCATTTTGGAGGCTCGAGATTTCAAAACTGAAACCCAAAATTCTCAAAACTTGAACCACGAAATTCCAAAACACAAACCCGAAATTCCAAAACCTAAAACCCAAAATTCTCAAATCCCAAAACCAAATTCCAAAAGACCTAAAACATAAAATTCTTCAAATCCTAAAACATGAAATTGAAAACCACAAACCCAAAATTTAAAAATCCTAAAATTCAAAATTCAAAACTCTAAACCTAAAACCCGAAATTTCAAAATCACAAAACCCAAAATTCTAAAAACTTGAATCCTAAAATTCTGAAATCCTCGAAACCGAAAATTTTGAAAACCTAAAACCCAAAATTACAAAATGCAAACCCAAATTCCAAATCCAAACCTAAAATTCCAAAATCTCAAATACCGAAAACTTGAAATCCTGAAATTCTAAAATCCTAAGAATTTAATTCTAAAACTCCGAATTCTCAAATCCCAAAACTTGAAATTCAAAAATATCTAAAATTTTAAAAATCAAAGTTTCAAAAACTAAAAATACCCTTTTGAAGATTAGCCCTCGATCTATCAACTGGTGAAATTTGGACTTGTTTTGAGAAAGATAAACCATTTAAAATTTATTTCGAGTTCTTCATGAGAGGTGAAAAGTATGAAATTGGAGAACTCATAATTTCATTCGCCCAACTCCAAAATGTAATCCTCCATGACTGAAATAACCCCATCGGCTCCTCTGTGTGCAAGGTCATGTTTGTCTATTTTTCCTAAGAGGAAAAATTAGATAACAATACACAAGCACCGTCTTGTTTCGTGTAAATATTTTATGTCAAATATTGTTTTGAAGTATTCATTATCAAGATTTGGTATCACATCATTTTTCTAATCAAGAGAGGAGTGTAGGAAGTTTTAGGAAGTTTACATATATGTGAAGAAATTATAGAGCTAGGAGGATCCATATTTTCCCCTTGCCATTTCATGGCCCCATACCTTGCTCCACACCCCTGAATCACGCTTGATTTACAGTTGAAGAACACCTAGAGTGGAATCACAGGCCCTTGTAGACCTGGATGTAACTCTCTTGGAAAAGGTGACATTGTTTCATTCTCTTATTTTTTAAAACAAATTAGAATCATTTAAAAATATCTATATAATATTTTTGATCTATGGGGACCCAATATTTTCAAGCTCCCCACATTACTTGTTCTTCCACTTCTCTATACTTTGTATTCTTATTCCTCTTCTTTGTATTTGAGCATTTAAAAAAGGAGATCCAATCAAACATAGAAGGTTTTATGTGAACTCAGTATCGTGAAGAGGAGTATAAGATCAAAAATTTGAATGATATCCAACATTCTTGCATCTGAAATGAAGACTACAAATTGAACGTGGAGAAGATTTGAAACACTGTAAAAAAAAACAAGCTATGTTACATAGTGTTCAAGGAAGAAAAAAGTTTGCATCTCTCAAGAAAACCTGTATAAAGAGAAGCAATAATAAAATTGTGGCCAATGGTTATTATAATGCATGTGCAAAGTGGATGAACTGCATTGCACCTAAAATGCAATACACATGCATGTAAGTGGCTATCTGTGTGTTCGCTTTTAAAATTTTGCTTTTAATTTTTTTCCTTATTTGGACGTTGTGGAAAAAATTAGAAGTAGAAAAAAAAATTCCATTTTTGGAAAGGGGCCCAAAAAGATATTTAAATCGTAACTTAAAAGAGCCATAACTTTAAACTAGTAGCTCGGATTGAGGTGTCATTTTTTAAAAGTGTGTATTTTTGTGATCTCTACATCTTAGTACATCTTTTAATAAGTTTGTTTTTGTAAAATTGAACAAATTAGAATTTTTATATTTCAAAAGAGGCGAAAGAGTCCAAATTTTTTACTTTTTTCAAATCAGCTAAGAGAGCCAATGTATTTTTGCAAATTAGCCACAAAGCCAAAATTGTAACAATGCCAATAGTGCAAAATATTCATTGTACATGGCGAAAAGGAGCCCAAAATAAATAAAATAATTTATTTTTTTTTGGGGGTGTGCAGCTTTAAACGTGGAAAAGTGTTCAATATTTTCTTCTACTATTTATCACTTTTCACAATGGCCGCAATTTTGGCACCAAAGTTATATTTGCTAGATTCTCTAATTTTGCATTCGATAATTATCCAACATGGAAAACAAAAATTCACTTCGGGCTCAACTTGATTTTGAAAATATATCGTCCGTTGTTTTTGCTACATTAACAAGATCTACAAAAGATGTTACACAACAAGCTACATTTCATTGTGCAAATAAAAAGGAAAGTTAATAATCTTGTTTAGTGTTTCGGATGAGGTTCAACCTCATATTTGTGAGACCACAACAAGAAAAGAATCTTGGGACAAGTTGAAAATAGTATATGAGTCAAAAAATAAGAACACAATACTTCATCTCCGAGTCAACTATTCAACTTGAAAATGCATGCAAACTGAAAAAAATTTAAAATGTTTTTTAGAAGAGTAACAACTTTTCTTGCATCACTTCAAGCTTTGGAAGAAGAAGTAACCGACACATCACTCGTCTGATAAGTATGTAGAGATCCTCCTTCTTCTTATAGGATTTTTGTTACCACGTTAAACATAACTAGTCAAATAACAATTTTTGAAGAGTAAGTGAATATGCTACAACAAGAGGAAGTTATTCACTCAACTACTGAAATTGAAGAGCAGGAACTTGCTTCTAATAAAAAGGAAAAAAATAGGCTAACTCTAATAAACAGCCTCGTGAGCAAGGTAATACTCAAGAAGGCCAAAAGGACCAAAAAAATGTCTTATTTGTGGTTTAAAAGGACATGACTTAAAAATTGTTGGTACAACACATTCCAACAAAGTGGTGAAAACATTAATTACCAACAAACAAAATCTAGTCAACAAAAATTAAATAAGGAAAAATAATAACAAGTGGAAGAAGAAACCAACTCAACAAGGAATTGTAGCCAAACAAGAAGATCAATTTTATAATGATGACTTCCTATATTCTACATAGTTAAATGAAGTATCAAATTCTATAAATCAAATTTGGTATGTCGAATCGGGTGCAACTTGTGATAGGAAATAAATATTTGTTCTTCACAATAAGTAAAACATCCACCAAAAACATGTCTCTTTGGGTGATGATACATAATACAGCTTTTGAAGGAATTGGTTCCATTTCACTACCACTTTGGCATCATAATTGTAAAATTATAGATTTTCTTTATGTCCCTAGTTTTAACAATATATCTTTTATTTGAGTCAATTATTAGATCACAATCTCAAAATTGACTTTGATTATCAAGGCGGTAAAAATATGTGACTAATTTGAGATAAGTCATGAAGCTCCAAATTTATTGTAAAATCTTCGAATGTGGGAAGAATGTTTGGTGGATTTTTTTAATGAAATGATCAAGCACTCGTAGCCAGGATACATCATCATCTCAACTATGGCATCAAATACTTGGACATGTGAGTTTTGAATATATTGACACACTTTCTTGATACGATATGGTTAGGGGGTTAGCACCTCTAAAAATGGGTATAGATAAATGTCGGATTGTTTGGTAGGAAAACAAAATAGAGCACCATTCAAACATAGTAGATTTCGGGCTAAACAAAAACTTGACTTGGTGCATACCAATTTTTGTAGACCAATGAGACCTAGCCACTCTGGGTTTCAATATTTTATCCTCTTTGTTGATGATTTTTCAAGAAAATGTAGATATATTGTCTTTCTACAAAAGACCAAGCTTTTGAAAATTTCAATAAGTTCAAAGCCCTTGTTGAAACAGTATAATAGCAAAATAAAAACACTCTTCTCATATCTGGGGGAGAATACACCAATAATGAGTCCAATGATTTTTTGAAAACACGTGACATTCCTCATCAAATGGATTCTCTTCTCACACCGCAAGAAAATCATTTTGTTGAAAGGAAAAATCATACTATCATGGATATGATGCGATATATGATTGATGATGCAGGTTTATCAAAAATATTTTGTGTCGAAGAAGCTAAAATGTAGTCTATTTACTAAAAAAATTTCCCACTATAGCTCTTAATGGAGTAACACCATGCAAAGCATGGTTAGGGCATAAGCCATCTATTTCACAACTTAGAGTTTTGGATGTAAAGTAAGTATGCACATTCCTAAGAAAAAAAAAAACTAAGATTGATATGCAATCGAATAACTTATCTTCTTGGGATATAGTGATGAAGCACCTGGTTATAGACTTATGAATAAAAGAACATCAAGGGTATACACTAGTTGGGATGTTGAGTTCTTCGAGAAGAAAGAAGAAGATGATCCTTTCATACACTCACATGATGAAAAAATCATCCCTACAATGAACATAGAGGATGGTAATCACTTTGATGATGACGGTGATGATGGGGAAGATAATGAAATTATACCTCCCATAGGAACAACAAAAAGTATGCCTAAATGGTATGCAAGTATTATTAGAGATGCAAAATTGGATAGTGTCCCCACACATCTACCACTTAAATGAGGACTCGCAACATGGCTCGAAATGAGGTAAACTTGGCCTTAATGAATAAAGTTGTTGAAACTATTGAGCCATCCTCGCTTTAGAAGCCCTATAGTCTAAACCCTGGAAAGATTCTATGGATGCAAAATATAAGTCACTTACAAAAATAATGCACGCCAACTTACATATCTTCCGTAAGGGAAAAATCCGATTAGATGTAGATGGATCTTAAAAATGAAGTACAAAGAAGATGGAAAAATCGATAAACATAAGGCTAGACTAGTTCTTTGGGATATGCTAAAAAAGAAGGCATTGATTATGAAGAGACTTTTTCTCCCAAAACTAAGATAAAAATTTCAATTTAATATTTTCTCTAGCTACAAAATTTGGTTTGAAAATACACCAAATGTATGTGAAAACTACCTTTCTTAATGGTGATTTACGGAAGAATTTTATATGACTCAACTAGAATGTTTTTCATACCATGTAAAGAGGAAAAGGAATGTAAACTAATAAAATCACTATATGGTCTAAAGAAGTCTCCCAGACATGGTACATAAAAATCAACAAGCATCTTATTCAACATGGATTCAAGATGAGTCCATACGATTCTAATCTCTATCTCAAAAATAAAGGGGCGAGATAGTGATCATTGTAGTATATTTCGATGATCTAGGCATCACCGGAGGATTAATGAGGATGATTAGGTCAAAAGAAAGATCTACCATGATCATTCGACATAAACAATCTTGAGCTTCGTATTATTGTATTGGACTTGAAGTTTGGCAAAGAGAAAATCATATCTTTGTGACATAATTAAAATACGCCAAGAAAACGCTCAA
Organism: Taxus wallichiana var. yunnanensis; assembly: GCA_018340775.1. Lineage (NCBI taxonomy): Eukaryota > Viridiplantae > Streptophyta > Pinopsida > Cupressales > Taxaceae > Taxus > Taxus wallichiana. The sequence goes on along the minus strand of CM031242.1, from coordinate 585,928,063 downwards.
GAAATTCAATATGATGGATGCTAAGCAATTTTCCACACATATGGAGACAAGAATTTAACTGTCTCAAATAAATCCATCACCACAAGTAAATGCAACTCTCTATTTGCATTTTTTCGGTAGTCTCATCTACTTGGCTTACACCAGATGGATATCAGCTATGTAGTCGATTATCTTTCATAGTTCATGAAAGAACCAAGGGTTTCTCACTAGAAAGTAGTGAAGTAGATATCTTGAGTTACATCGGAGGAACTATGGACTATGACCTAGAATACAAGAAGAATAATAATTTCTTCTTATAATTATATTCGATTCGGATCATGATAAATGATAAGAAATTCACTTCGAGATTTGTATTATTTTTGGGATCTAGACCAATATCATGGGGGAGTGAGAAGTATACTTGTGTTTTAAGGTCCTCCATAGAATAATAATATCATGCAGTAGGTGGAGTTTTCTATGAAGCAATATGGCTCCGACATATACTTGAAGGATTGGGAATACCACATAAAGATCTAACTATCCTACATGTTGATAACGAAGGAGTAGTAAAACTTGTTCGGAATCCATTTTTTCATGAGCACAAAAACACATTGAGGTGTAGGTACATTTCATTCATGAACATGTTTAGAACAACAACATCTAGCTCCAATATTGCCCAACAGATATGCAACATGCAAATGTCTTCACAAAGTCACTTGCTTGAGGTAAATTTGAGGGTTTTAGAGAATTTATCTCCTGTTCACTTGAGACCATGTTGAATTAAGGGGGGATGTTAGGAATAAAACTTATCTTAATTCATCATTATTTGATATTTGAATAAATGTAATAAGTTAAAGTAATTAATTTAAATACTTCAAAGTTATGTCAATAGGTATGAGTTAACCTTTTTTGTTAGTTAACTAAGTTATAGTGTTCTCATCCCAATGTTTTTCAGATCATGTTCTATCTTGCAAATTTTTTCCTGGATGATTTACATGAGGGGAAATAGGGGAATTTAGGGGAAATATACTATTTATGCATATTTTCTTAGATTAGATGATTTCTTTCCATATATTGTGGATGAGATAGAAGCTTTCCAATATCTATAAATATTGCAGCTCTCTCATTTTTATTTAATTCTTGATTTTGATATTAATAAAATACAAAAGCACCATCTTGTTTATGTGTAAAGCTTCATGTCAAATATTTTTTTAAGTATTCATTGTCAAGATTTCCAAGGTTCAAATCTGCTTGTGTTTTAAGAAATTAGATTTCATAAAGGTTTTTGGACTATGGCACTCAAGTTTTCCCTTTCTATTTCCATATTTATTCCATTTTCCTTCAAATAAGAGTGTCTTTCCACCATTATTTTGGTTCTATCACCTCCTCTAGTGTATGATTTTAGTTTATGCAATTCCTTCTAACTCTTTTCCTTGGAATGTTAGTGTATGATTAGATAACTTCATTTCGAGCATTAGTATTAGTTTATCAAGAGAAATAGGTAGAGGAATCCGCCTTCTTCGACATATGTCCCATTTATCAGTCCTAGAAATCGAGAGACAGGTCCCATGTTGACTCAAAATTCTTTTTCATTCATGATCATATCTAGGTGCGATTTTGAGCTCCAATAAAACCAAGATCATGACCAAGATTTTCAAGGATCTGTTCTTCCTCTTGTTCCTTATCTAGTTTATCAAATGTTACATCTTCTCCTAATCAACAATGTATGCATGATGAAAAGAAACGAAATGATATTTTCCAACTTAGAGTTATTTCAAAACATACAAAAATTTGTACTTTATTTTATAGTCGATCTCAATATAATTTAATTTCAAAGGAGGTTGTGAACAAATTAGTACTCAAAACCAAGCCACATATTAAGCCTTATCCTTTGTGTTGGGTTTGTGATGATGTAAAGTTACATCTAAGAAAAAAATTAGATTTTAGTTTACCGTTACGTATAATTTTATTGATGATATTGATTTGGATGTTGTTCCTTTGGATGTTTTCGGTGTAGTTTTCAAAATTCATTATCTATATGATCATAAAGCAATCTTATATACGGAATAGAATAAATACTTGATTTTTAAGGATGGCATTGAATATATCATTAGCTATCATCATGTGAAAATAAATATTTATGTGGTTCTAGAAAGGAAGATGAAAATTCTTATCAATTCAAGTAAGATTTGTGTACTCATGGTGATTAAAGCCAAAAAAAGATCACAAAAGGATTTTGAGGATTGTGATCCTAAACATTGTAATGAATTGGCTAATATTGTTTCTAACTATGATTATACTTTTCAGGATCCAAAATGTCTACCTTATGAAACAGGGGTTCTACATGAGATACATTTTCTACAAGATGTACCTCTTACCAACATTGTGATCTATAGATTGTGCGTGGTTAAAAATTAGGAAATCAATAAATAGGTGATGGAAGTTTTAGCAAAAGGTATTATCCATCCAAGTAAATCTCCTTTTCATTAAATTCTTTTTGTGCCAAAAAAATATGCCACATGGTGAATGCTTTTTAATTTTAATTCCTTAAATAAAATCATAGTGAAAATCATTACCCTCTTCCTAGAATTGATTATTTACTTGATAAATTAGAGAATTCTATTTATTTCACTAAGTTAAACTTAAGAAGTGGTTATCACCACGTAATAATCAACGAAGTTGATGTGTGCAAAAGTACTTTAAAAATAACACAAGGTTAATTTGAATGGCTTGTTATGGCTTTATGATTTTGAAATGTGTCACTACATTCATTCGTGTGATGAATGATGTATTTAGGCCATTTATTGACGATTTTTTATAGTCTACTTAGAAGATATTCTGATTTTTAATAATTCATGGGATGATCATATCCTGTCATGCCCCGCCTCGGGTCACCGAAACCAGCCACTAAGTCGATTTTTTTGATAGTGAACTAATGATCTTCTTAACCCATTTTCATTAATATTTAATTCATATTAATTATTAATTTCTAAAGTTTCCTCAATGCTAGCCCAACAAAGCTTACTTATTTCATTTTAATAATATTAATTGAAATCACCTATTTTATTAAGTTTACACAATTTAGTCTCCTCTTTATTTAATTTCCCATACCCCTTTTTAATTTGTTTTCTCACTCCCATAAAATTCTCATGACTTAAGATGTGTAGGAGTAAACATGGGCCCTTGGATCTAATCTAATCCTGGCCCTTGATTTGAAAATTGCCCTAATGTTGCCCTAACTTTCTCTATGTTTTCTTTTCCATCTCTTTTCTCTTCCATTCCTTCATTTTGAAATGTGCAGGTTTTGGGAGAAGCCATGAATGTTCAAGAAGAGATCTCAAGTTTCCCTTGTGTTTTATTCTTGGTTTTGGTTTATTTATATATACAAATAAATCGAAATATATATATATATATATATATATATATATATAAAATGGCTAGGGTTTCTTTTTTTTTGTTTAGAGAAATAAATATTTATTTATATACCTTTTTTTTGTGAAGGAGGGGGCGGATGCTATGGAGGTGGCGGGATGGAGGTACGGGCATGGGTGTGAGGGGGGCGGACGGGGGATGACGTGGGACAACAAAGGTGGCATGAGGGGTGGTGGGGTTACTAAGGTGAAGGACGGCGAGAGTGTGTGGGGAAGGTGCCGCTTGGGAGGAGACATGAGTGGGGGAGTGGTGCTGGGGGTGAGTGTGTGGGTGGGGTTTCTTTGCGCAGCATCAATGGTGGCCTGGGAGGGATTCGGCCCTCCCCAACCTTACAAAACAAAACAAATTTATTTTTTTGTTTATATTATTTAAAACCTATTTAATATAATATATAATATATATAATATTATACATATATATAATTTATATTCCATAATATATATTTCAATATATACATATAAATCAGTAAAAATTACCTACGGTAATATAACAATTAAACCAAGGCTATTAATATTATAATTCAATATGGTTATATATTTTTTTTGTACACAATGATAACTAATGATGATGTCTACTTATAAAATAATAGATTTTAATTTTATTATTTTGATGCAAAAGGAACTTAAAAATAATTTCAACTATTCACACTAAGTGATTTACCTACTTTGATAATGCAAATGATGAAACCAAAATTTTGAAAAGGAAGATATTGACTAATCACTTAGTGAGAGAGATAGGCACATCAAATCTACTTCTAACTCCATTCAATTAAGATGACCAAAAAGGAGAGTAAAACCAGTCTTATTCTATTCTCCAACTTTTCAAAACTTGTAAAAATAAGGGTGTTCCAAGAATGATATTAAATCTTACATTTACACAAGTTTTCAACATTTTACAAGGATGAAATCTACCACAAGAATAAATGAACTATCCAATAACTTGTTTTTCCCTCAAATGGAGGTTCCATAGATTCATAAGAATACAATTAATTTACAAGATTTCATATAGAAAAACATTCTTTCTTTACACAACCTTCCACTTCAAAAAAATATTCAAATCAATGCTTATTAAAGGAATGTAACTATTTTCTATTCAATGCATTTTAAAGAAGTATAAATATTTTACAAGACTTTATTTGTAACATTCCTCAATACATCATATTTCAAACATGCTAAAATACATAAGAAACAACCTAACAAACCCCTTCCCAAGATTGAAGGAAAGTTTACAACAAATGAAGTTTCCACCAAGCCATATCCTTAGAGTTACAAACAGATAGTGTCCACAAAGAGAGAGAAGATGCAAAAAGAGCTCTAACTACCACCAACTTTAGATCCAACTTTAAATGCCTTCAAGGAATCCATGCAAGGACAAGAAGCTTGTTTTGTCACCCAACCATAGGTATCATTACATGCCTTCCCAAGGTTGGGATGCATGCTAGCCTCCCCCAAGCCCATGGGAAAGAGGACAACTAACCACAACTATGCACAAGAATGAGGATGAAAAATAACATTACATTCATACAAAAACAAGGCAATGACTAAGACAAGACTCCAAATTTTACAAAGATGAACAAGAGGAGAAACCATGTTCTACCTCAAAAATGGGGAAGAGAAAAGAAAGTTCTCCAAAAGTTTGCAACCATCATTATTTGTACAAAAAAATCTCCATACCCTCCTTATTTCTCCAAATTTCATTCAATCCCTCCTTATTCCTACACCCTTTCAGCACCAATCCTTCTTGGAAGGATTTTTAAACCCAAAAGGGGCTTCCTTACCAAGAATGGGGAAAGAGGTTCATTCCAAATGACCCACCTTCCCCAGCTCAACCATTTGAGGGGAGTAACTAAATCCTACAAGGCTTTCCCATCAAGCCTATAAGGATTGAGAGGGAAAAATTCCCCTCTCTTCCCCCACAACTCCAAAACTCCATCATGTCATATAATGGAGGAGCAAAATCAAATAAACAACAAGATTTTCATGCAACAACAACATTTCCAAGTAAACAACTAATTTCAAGCATGATATAACAAACACAATAAAGTTCAAGAAGCCTACCTCAAAGAAAAGCTCTCCAAACTTCAATCTCTTCCACTTCTTGACCCAAGCAAACTCTAGCTCCAAATCCACAAGACTCCAAGCAATAGCTCCAAAAAATTATCTTATTTTCCCATGAGGGGAATTTGAAGAGAAGCAAGTAACAATCCTCACCAAGAGGGTGACATGTGTCACCCCTCTCCTCCTTCAAGGTCAAATATGTCAAGGATAAATGAGAGAAAGGATAAAATGAATTTTAGCCCTCTTCTCCCAAATTACTCTAAATGATAACAAAACAATTCTTGTACAAATTTTAACAAGAACACTAAGCCATACCCCTTACATGGATGTGACCAAAGGAGTAGAAAAAGGGAGGGAAAAATCCTTCTATCCTTGGAAATAAGCCCCCCTACCTATTAGGTAGGGTCCAAGGGCTCATTTTCATGATAAGGGAACTCCCAAACTAAAAAGGGGTCCCTAAAATGCCTAAAATAACCCAATTTTGGGTTTGGAAAATTTGGGCACAAGGTTAGAGTGTGTGGGGCCCACCCAAGGGTTCACATGTGACCCTAAACCCTCTAGATTAAGTACATCATTATGCTAATTCAAAAATTAATGCAAGTGGGGTCATTGATTCCCCAAAACAATCTTACAACACAATATAAACACCCTAAGAAAAATTAATAATTACAAGACATTACATTACAAATGAGAGTCACCCATGGTGCCCAAAACAATAATTCTAATGCTAAGGCCTCAAGCAATAAACACGGCTAGGAATTAGCCCGTGGGCTGCTTGTGTAAAGTTGTGTAGTTGTCCTGAGTCCCACATTCTCCTGTGACTTGTCACCTGCACACTCATTGCACACATTAAATGCACCTATCTCGATAAAATATAAATCAACTACTAAATAAGATATCAATGAATTCTAGACTAACATTTCATCTTTCTGGAATTGAAAGTGTGACAATGTGCACAACTATACATAATTCACCATAAGTTAGTCATAATGATAAAATGACATGTATACATAGAATCCCAACATGCAACAAACTGAGTATCTATCAATATAATTACGTTCCAAAACAACATCATATCAATTAACATCCATGACATCATAAGATAATGTGACAACATAATAATCAAGCTAAATCGGCGTTATACACCTAAATGTCCATACATGTCTAATCAGATCAAATCTCCTAATGTAATGTCCAAAATATAACAAATCTCTGTCAAAACATGTCTAATAGTAAGAGGAACAACAAGTAACTGAGCTATAAAAGTGTGGGCGCTACAATATCACTCATATAGAAAAAGTATTAGATGCTTCAAGAAATTATAAATTATTTTTAAAGATGTCTAAATGTGAATTTACGAAATCATCTTTCGCTTATTTGGGTTATGTTGTGGGAAATGGTGAATTGAAAATTTACCCCGCAAAAGTTGAGGTCATTAGAAAGTCAGCCAACACCAAATAATGTGACATAAGTTAGAAGTTTTCTTAGTGTAGTATAGTACTAGAGAAAATTTATTACTAACTTCTCGTTAACTGCATCTCCTTTACATGTTTTGAAAATTATTAAACATGTCTTTCAAAGGTGGGATGAAAAAACTCATAAATATTTTTATGCACCGAAAGAGAAAATCGAGTACGCTCTAGTCATTTAAGATTGATATGGATGCTAGTGACTATGTAATGGGGGTATTCTTGATGCAACATAGAAAATTTTTTTGTTACCATTCTAAGACCTTCATGAGTGTGGTAAGAAAATATTCAAATTATGCTAAAGAGTTGTGTGATTTGGTATAGAGTGTAAAGAAATAGAAACATTACTTAATGGGTAAGGAAATAATAAGACATAAAGATCATCAGCCCCTCCATAATAAAAACACAAACCAAGCTACAAAATTCTAAAAATTTCCATCTAATGGGATACTTTGAACAATTTAACCTCATGATCGGGTATCGAAAGGTATACAAAACAATGTTGTTGATATGATATCTAGACCTCCGCTATTATTGTAGATTGAGCAACAGGGCTTAAGCCCGATTATATTTATTAAACTCAATCAACCAACATTACAAATAATGGGCTGCAATATTTATAGATATTGCATAGCCAAATACAAACAAGAAACTAAGTTGCATAGGTGCAACCATATTCCAAATTACATAAGATTCCAATAACATCCGAGAAGAAAATGAATAATTACAAATATAGTGTTAAAAAATATAACTACACCCGTATGCGAGACATAAATACAATTAGATGATTATGGATAAATATAACCATATAACAACATTTATTGCATAATTAATAATATTAGGTAAATAATTAACCTAACATCCCCCATTATTTGTGCATTGTCTCAAGGGATGTGGAGAGGAACTCTCTGAAAAACTCAAACTTCTCATGTGCAAGTGACTTTGTGAAGATATATGCCCGTTGTTTAGTTGTTGGAAAAAATTGAAGCTGGATGTTGTGCTTCAACACATGCTCACGTATGAAATGAACTTGAACTTCAATGTGCTTTGTTCTCTCATGAAACACTAGATTGCAAACAAGTTTGAGAACACCTTCATTGTCAACATACATGGTGGTTAGTTTATCCTGTGGTATTCCAAGTCCTTCTAGTAGCGGCGTAGCCAAATCGCTTCACAAACAGCTTTTCTGTAGAATGATACTGACTTCTATGGAGGAGCGAGAAACAAAGTGTTTTTTCTTGATTCCCCATGATATTGGTCCAGATCCCATAAAAAATACAAATCCAAAAGTGGATTTTCTATCATCAATGTTACCTGTATGATCTGAATCTGAATATCCAGTCAAGAAGAAGTTGTCGTTCTTCTTGTATTCTAGACCAAGATCCACTGATCCTTTGAGATATCTCAAAATGTGCCTTGCTACTTTCCAATGACAAAATTTGGGTTCATGTATGAACCTAGATAGATAGCTTACTACAAAGCTGATATCTGGTCTAGTGTAGGTTAGGTAAATGAGACTCCCAATCAACTGTCGATAAAGAGTGGCACTTACCTCAGGAGATGGATCTGAATGAGATAACTACAATATGTTCTCCATGGGTGTAGCAATTTGTGTGAAATCCATAATCCTAAACTTCTTGAGTGTAGTGTTGGTATATTTAATTTGAGAAAAAAATGTGATTCTCTTTCTTCCGTACTTCCAATCCAAGATAGCAATACATCAGCCCGAGATTAGTCATGTCGAACGATCGATTAAGATATTTCTTCGTTGCATTGATCATCTTCACTCAATCGCCAATGATGACTAGATCGTCGAAATAGAAAACATTAATTACGATCTACCCCCTTGCTTTTGAGGTAGAGATTGAGATCGTATGGCTTTCTAACAAATCCATGTTGTACGATATGCTCATCAATCTTGATGTACCATGCCCAGTGGTGCTTGTTTGAGGCCATATAGAGATTTCCTGAGTCCGCATACCTTTCTTCTTGACCAAGTACTACATATCCCTCAGTTGAGTCATGTAGATTTCTTCTTGTAAATCCCCATTTAGGAAGGCACTTTTACGTCCATTTGGTGGATTTTCCATCCAAATCGTAAAAGCTAGAGCAAAGATCATCTTGATCATTTTGATCTTAGTTGTGGGAGAAAATGTCTACTCATAGTCAATGCCTTCTTTTTGTGTGTACCCCTTTTTCTACAAGCATCGCTTTATACTTATCCACCGTCCCATCTGATTTGTACTTTGTTTTAAATATCCATCTGCATCCAATGGGTTTCTTCCTAGTGGAAGATTGACAAGTTGCCAAGTGTTATTCTTCATCACTGACTGATATTCAAAATCCATGGCATCTTTCCAAGATTTTGACTGTAGGGCTTCTGGACTTTAGAGGGCTCATCTCGATTTAATAAATTTACTCAACAAAGCAAAGTTAACTTCTTCTCTTGCTTTACTATGAGTCCGTGGTCCAGGGGTGGATGTATCTGGTGGAGCATCCATTCTTGCATCTCGTAATGTACTTATACACCATTTAGGCATACGTTGAACTATTCCCATGGGTCGTGGTTCTATCCGATCAACACCATCATCCCCATCATTACTTTCATCTTCTGAGGGAACATTAGCTTCAATTTTTACAACAAGTGAAAAATCTACATCTTGTGATTCGGGAGAGGAGTCTCAGCTTCCTTCTTCTCGAAAACTCAACATCTCTACTGGTGTAGAATTTTTGGTCTTAGGATCCATAAATCTATACCCAAGAGTCTCTTCATCATTACCCAATGAAGACAAGTTTAATGACTTCATGTCCAATTTTTTCTATTCTGTTGGGTATGTGCATGCTTTCTTTACACCCAAATACTGCTGAGGTTCTGCAATAGATGGTTTCCTTTTTTACCATGCTTCTTGTAGTGTTATTCCATCAAGAGCAGTTATGGGCACTCTGTTCACCAAATATACTATTGTATTTGCTACTTCTTCCCAGGATCTCTTTGCAAGTCCGAATCATCCATCATACATCGCACCATTTCCATGATATTACAATTTCTTCTCTCAACAACAACATTTTGCTGCGGTGTGTGTGGAGGAGGCATTTGTTGATGAATCCCATGAGTTTGTAGGTAGTCTCTGAACTCATCACTAGGGAATTCTCCCCTCGATCTAAGTGGAGAGTTTTGATGTGATGACCATTTTATTTCTCAACTGCTACTTTGAACTTTTTGAAGGTTTCAAACGCTTCACTTTTCTTGCGAAGACAGAAAATCCACATTTTTCTCGAATAGTTGTCAACACAAAGCATGAAGTACTGGAACCCAGAATGACTTGGCTGCATCAGACCATAAAGATTGGTATGAACTAGGTCAAGTTTACCATGAGCTCGAAATGTACTCCTCTGGAATGAAGCTCTGTGTTGTTTTCCTACTAGGCAGTGAGGACACTTTTTGTATCCTTCTGAAGAGATGGTAGCCCATGTACCATATTACACCGGCGAAGTGTTTTGAGATATTTGAAACTTACATGAACAAATCTCCATTGCCACAATCCGTGCTTTGAGGTGGAGTTCTTAGCCACAAGTGCTTGATCATCTCTATGAAAAAATCAAGTTGGAACATGTGTCCCACATTGGAGGATTTTGCAATTATTTTCGAGCCTCTTGATTTATCTCGAATCAAGCACGTTTTCTTTCCAGATTGACTATCAAAGTAAATTTTTAGGTTGTGATATAGGAGTTGACTAACTGAAAGTAGATTCTTTATCAACCCAGGGACATATAGGACATTTGATAGTCTGCATTTGCATGAACCAAGGGGTAGAGAAATGTTTCCAATCCCCTGAACTGTATATGAAGAATCATCTCCCAACGAAACATGATTTTTCAATGGCGTGTCCCTCATTGAAATAAACTATTCTCTGGCCAGTCATATCTTGAGTGGCTCCTCGAATCAACATACCCAGACATCACTAGAAGACATGGATGGTTCACTTGATCGAGCAGTGAACAAGAAGTCTTCATTGTCTGACTGTTCTTGTTGCTCAAAAATATTACCTTGCTAGTGGGGTCTTCTTTTCTAGTTCCCCTTTTTTCCTGTGATTTTTGTTAGAATGTCCCTTGTAAGATTGTTGTTGTTGAGGTCTAGAGTTGCTGGATGAACCTTTCTTGTAAGTATTGTACCAACAATCTTGTAGGTTATGTCCTCTTTTGCAGATTGGACATTGCTTCTTTTGTTGTTTGTCCCCTTGATACTGATTTTGATTTTGGGATTTTGATAGGAATTAGGTTTTCCTTTACCTTTTCCTTTCCATTTTTGATGTGAAGATAGTGCCTGCTCCTCTTCATCATCCTTATTGTGCATTGCTTCCTCTTGTTGCAATAGGTTTACCAGTTTGTCAAAACCAACTATCATATCTGACACGTTTAGTGTTGTGACAAAAATGTGGTAAGAAGAGGGGAGTTCTCTCAGAACAATGGGAACAAGAGCATCATCTGTGACTGGTTCTCCCAGGGCTAGAAGTGAAGCCCTCAATTCTGCAACTCTTCTTAAGAAAGCTTCAATTTTCTCATTCTGCTTGAACTTCAGTGTATGTAACTGACTCTGTAAATTGAGTATAACATTATTGTTCTTGGCCTCGTATATTGTGCTCAATTTATCCCATGCTTATTTTTCTATTTTGGCATCTCAAATGTGGGGTTGCACATCATCAAACACTCTAAACAAGATGATGAGTTTGGAATTATGATCTACTTTATCAAACTGCCGTTGTTGTGTTGTATTAGTTGCTGATCTGGTTAGAGTACCATTCACAGCAGCAAGATGATTTCTTCAAACTCAAGTTGTGTCTTGATTTTAGTCTTCCATGCAGCATAGTTATTTCCTCTGAGCAATTGTGAATCCAGAAGAAAAATTTGGGGGCATTGGTGCCCATTTTGCAGAGATCACTAACAGGGTTTGGATCTTATCACTCCAGGTATTAGGTCTTCCAATCTATATACCATCATTCCAATATACCAAACCTTTCTATATATGCGCCCTTCCGATATACTCGGTGGTACATGGAAGAATCTCACCCTTTCTATATACTCGGTGGTACGTGAAAGAGGTGTTAACGTACGTGAAATAATTTAATACATAGTACCAAGACATTACTGATAGGGGTCTATGTGATTATTGACACCAGCTCAAATAAATATCCTCATACGCACGTGTAACTTCGCTATATACTTGGATAATTTCTTAGTCCGGATTTATGTCATGTAATCGTTCACAGACGGATGGGATGGTTCATAGTGTGTGCACTGTGACCTTATTACTCCCCGTCGATTTAAAGGGTCAATGCCCAGACGATGTTGTTGTAGCTATATTAGGTGTTAAGTGTAGTAGTAGTTGTGACATTTACCTCGTAAGTGCTTCCCAGGAGGCACCGGGATATACTCGAATGTTGCGAATGAGATCTAGGATCTCGTGAGTGTTGCAAAACCAATTTTATACTATTTTGTATTACAATTCTCATTTTCGTGAGTAGTTACAAAGTTTTTAGTTGACTATGGCAACCTATACATTAGTAAAATTTTATGTAGTATACAAATTACATTAAAAATTTGGAAAAATTTGAATGGCGGGATTTTTTTTTTTTTTTTTTTGGGCCCATGGCCTTTGGAGCCCAACACGACCCAAAATTCAAAGAATTGCAAAAAATAGCTGAAAATGCAACTTTTAGGTATCCCCCTTTTGGAGAAAGTTGCCCGGAATGAAAAAACAGTGAATGGGAGAAAAAAAATTTTACCCTAAATTAGGGATTTCTCCACTAAATTTAGTTAGTTATAACTAAATTCAAAATTTCTTGCTAAATTTAGCGGTTCCACCAAAATTTCACAAATTCAAACAAGTAATTTCGGGGTGGGATTTGAACTCCAAACCTCCCACTTCTAAGTCATATAGTCTATCCACCTTGGCCGCTTAGGCTTGTTTGAATATAAAACGCAACATATTGTATTTGAAGTATATGAAAAAATGACTTACCTTTGTAAAAAGTGACCTGACAGAGACTCCATGTGGCTGAGGATTGAGGTGGATTAGGGCTCCATTTGCATCAAAAATGGATCTAAAAACTTTCCTCCACCGCTTTATAGCCTTGATTTTTTTGTTTGCTATGTCTATCGCCACTTGTTTTTGTATTTGATCTTCCACCATTTTTTTAATTATTGGTGTGATCTAACCACTGTTCCTTTGTGTGTGGTTGCAGGTAATACGCAAGGAGAAGCCACAACAAATTTTTTTAATAGTTTCCACCATTTTTGTTTGTTTGAGTAGATCCCTTGCGTGGAGACGTCCTCTTAAAAATGCCAAAGTAGATCAAAGAACATAGACTTCAGTTTAATTTTGATGCCTCTGCAGATAATTTTGATATCTCCTCTAGCTTTCGCAAATGCAGGAATGGACGCAAGAGGTCACTCGTGGCTCGAACACTATTGTTTAGCTCTACGAGGAGTACTCGCAAATCTAAAAATTATGACCCGCCATGTAGTAAATAGGGTTCGGCCTGTTCCAAGGAAGCTCGGCCTAATAAAGAACAGGTCGGCTTTGTATAAGCCACACACCTTCAATTAAAAAACTAGCTTGACGGGGGGAAGACACCTCCAAATTTGATAGTCACCTCTAAATGTAGCAGACTGCAGAATGTAGTAGTAACAAAAACTCCTCTAATATTAGAGGTAAAACCCCTGGATGGGGAAAAATTACTATTATTATTTTATTTATTTTTTATATATACTTGCAGCAAATTTTTCCTGGTGGTGGGTGCACCAGTGCAAAAACAAATTTTCTTTCCAAACCCCTAGAACAAACAATGGGATGTGGGGAGGTAGGGATGAGGCTGGGAGGTTGCATGAGGTTGCACATGCTCTCTATTACTACATACTCTTCTCCAATCTTCTCTATCTCTGCTGCTCTCACTTTCCACTCATTCAAAGGTCCAGATTCTCACTCTAGTACCAAATTTAGATTGAGCAAAAAGGGAAGAAGCCTGATTATATTTATTAAACTCAATCAACCCACATTACAAATAATGGGCTGCAATATTTATAGATATTTCACAGCCAAATACAAACAAGAAACTAAGTTGCACAGGTGCAACCATATTCCAAATTACATAAGCTTCCAATAACATCTGGGAAGCACAAATGAATAATTACAAATATACTGTTAAAACAATATAACTACACCCGTATACAATTAGATGGTTATGAAGAAATATAACCATATAACAACATTTATTTAATTAATAATATTACGTAAATAATTAACCTAACAATTATTGTTTCATCTATTATTTTACAACATATTTATTTGGCTCATGATAGTTATAAAGAAATATGTGTATGATGTTGATTTTAAAGAAGTGTATGAGGACTTAATGAGTGGGAAACAAGTAGGAGAATTGGATTATCATGTGCATGATGGAATTTTATATCATTCTGGTAAACTTTGTATTCCATAAAATGAAAGAGTGCATATGATTAGGGAATCTCATACTTCTCTTATATCTAGACATTTTGGTATTGGTAAAATAGTTGCACATTTATAGATGTATTGTTATTGGCCTAAAATGCATGAACATGTCACCAAGCATTTAGAAGCATGTGTTCTTTGTGCCACAAGAAATCCTAGTAATAGGAAGTTAGGACTTTACACTCCTCTTCATGTCCATACATGTCCACGGAAAGTATTTCCCTATATTTTTAGCAAGCTTTCCCATGTCATGAATGAAACACGATGTTTTATATGTGTTGTGGACATATTTAGTAAGATATGTTTGTTGATTCCTTATATAAAACAAATAACTAGTGAAGGACCGCACATTTATTCTTTCACTTGTATGGGTTTATTTTGGTTTTCCCACGTCTATTATTTAGGCTTGGGATTTTAGGTTTCATGGGGAATTTTGGTCAACTTTATGGGGTTTGATGGACACTAAACTAAAGAAAAGAACTTCTTTTCATCCATAGACTGATGGTCAAACAGAGGTTGTGAACTGCATAGTGGTACATTTTCTTAAAGGCTATTGTGGTCAACATCCTAAAGTATGGGATGAATAATAATTCCTTACATTCTTCTACTATGAAGTATCCTTTTGAGACTTGTTTTGGTTATCTACCTAAATATCCATTAGATTTCTCTTTTGGACAAGAAATTGTTGTTAAGAGGACTTATTGAGTACTGAAAAAGATAAAAAGTTTGTGCATCGAATACATAAGGTCCATAAGTATGTCCGAGATAAGTTGGAGAAAATTCAAGAAAAATATAAAGAAAGACATGATAAACACATAACTGATCACAAGTTCCAAGTTGGTGATTCAGTTTGGCTTCACATCAGCAAAGAAAGGATGAGACATGAAGTAAACAATTTACAACGAATTTGGTATGGTCCACTTAAAATATGGGAGAAAATTGATCGAATGCTTTCTAGTTGGATTTACCTCCATACATGCAAATTTATTCAGTTGTAAATGTTGAAAACTTGAAATTATATGAACCGCCTATGATTATTGATCATGATGCTAATGTTGTACCTTTTGTTGATGATTTTGCACCTTAGTTTTGAATCGATTCTGAGGATGATATCTTTTTTACAAGAAGGTTAGAACCTTACAAAGGGGTGATGTTGAATATATTTGTGTGAGTCTAAATGGAATGAATCTTAAGAAGGTGAAATAGATATAAATTGAAATTATGAGGGAGAAATACCCTCACCTATTCACCAATTAAATTAACTTTTGGAGGTCCAAAATTTTCTCAGTGGGGAGGAGTGATCCATAGGATCCTCACTGAGAAAGGCTGATCTAAAATATTTTTAGAATAAATTAATAAAAGTTGTTGTGTGTGGAGAATAAATATATCTTCTCGGTGATATCGTTTTTGTAGAAAATGAAGCATGTATGCGAGAAGTTATAACCGATTCAAATTTTTGGCCAATCGGTAAAAATTAGGACTCGCACACAAGTGACATGGGCACGTGCACATCCTCAAGGTGAACCAACAAAATTTTACATGTGGCACTATAAGTATGAAATATTAATAAAAATTTGGTTTTAACACATGTCTTGGATAGTCAGGTGATAAATAGGTGGGACCCGCTTTTTTTTTTTCTTTGGGGTTCTCAACTAGGTTTGACACACGCGATTATGGAGGGGTGCCTTGACCTCTAATTATTCATACTAGAATTGCAGAGATTATATTTATATATTATCTTTTGTGTTTTAATAGGATCAATGTCGGACATTTATATATTGCATTGTAAATATTTCATATGGACTAACTCGATGGACAACCTAACTCACCCGACCGAGTTGACACAGCCACCATGCCATCCTACCCACTTAACCACAATCTCATTATTTATATACTACACATGCTACCTTACCTACCTTCCTCCTCACCTTATCTCCTTAATTTCCTAAGTCATGAACACCTCGGTGTTGTATCTCCTTATGTACGAAGCATTACTTTACTCTCCATGCGACCACCTTGTATATACCACACATCACCCAACTTAGAATGGGATTAAACCAACCACAATTGTTGGCTACAAAAATGGATCCATAGCTAATTTAAAATGGCCACCACCTAACATATAAACCACTCCCCTAACTAATGTGTAGTCCATATGGGTATTTTCCCATAATAGCAATACAAAGCATAAAGGAGGGATAAGGGATTCACACCCTTATTCTCGTTGGTTCCAAAATTTATTGCTAACTATTGGGAAAAGATGTTAATCAATGTTATAAATTTTGCTATGTGATATGTAACACGCAATGTTAGTATACTATAAAATTTTATAAATCTTAATTATGGGAACTAAGACAAGAAGTTGGGAAAATTTCCAAAGGAAAAAGCAGGAATTTTCACAGAGAAACACAATGACAAGATCAAAATCATGTAATACTTTTTGTAAGTATTATTTTGTATGATTTTAATATATTGGTCCCTTTAATTGGACCCGTAGACAAAGATCACAAGTGTCAAACTCCTTTTTTATGTATGGTGTCAAAACTATTGTCAAATTTTCCTTGTTAGCTCTCTAATTTTCATAGTTCTTGCGGTTTTTTAATTTTAATTAAAAATACAAGAAATTCATAATGTCAATTTTAATTCAAAAAATCTTTGTATAAGAATTTTTTTAGTTAAGTGTGCAATTTTGCTTAAGATTTTTAGATCAAGAACTTGGGGCTTGTAAAAATAGTTAGTTGTGAGAGAGGAAGTAATGTCAAGAAGTGGTTTGTTGGACATGTAAATGTGACTAATGTTTCTCTAATGGAAATCTATACTTATTTGTTGCTTTTTTACCTCATAGTAGTTTTCCCGCATTAAATATTGTGTGCGTATGTACTTTATTTTATTTAATGTTATAACATCGAGGTTCATTTTACTATATATATTTATTTTCATAATATAGCAACCACTTCATCAAAAACTTTGTTTAAAGATAAGATGCAACATGGATGAAAACTCCAATTCATTTTTATCTCTTCATTATTTTCAAAAATCAACATGAATGGCTCCAAGAGCTCCATATAGAATGTATCATCTAAACGCATCAAGATATTAATTAGGAATATAAACTTCAAATTGTGCAATATTTTAAGAAATCACTTTCCATATAGATTTATTCTCTTTCTTTCTCTAGAGTGTCTCACACTTCTGAAATTTCTTGTTTATATCTTAAAAAAATCAGTAGTACGTTGAGCTTAATGTGGGGATATGACATCAATTCGTTTATTCTTGCAATCCTTTATATTTTTTCCTATAGGGAAATCACATCATCCTCCCCATAAAAAAGAAATTCATGAATGAAAAAACATAGGAATTGAAATGTTGTCGTACTTTGCACCAAGTCAATAATCCTAAAAAAATATCCTTCAAAGCAGATATATATTTTATCAATTCTTTGTTGGATGAAAATATTTTATCATTACTTACCTCACTCATGGATTGATCTTCAACCTATTTTCATATCTAATATGTCTACAAAATTTGATATATTTTTTCCATTTCGCTCATAAGATGCCTAGAATTTTTATCATCAATATTTCTAGTTTTCATTTTTCTTCCATCAAAAATAATCTTATTTATTTTTTTCCACAAAGAAATGATTATAGGATCATTAGATGTAGAAAAAAATTCCACTATTATTTTCTTTGTATGTGGTTTTATGTTCTTCTATGTAATTTTCGAGGGTGTAACAAAAACATTCTTTATTCATCGTTATGCACCAAAATTCTTGATAGATGACTCATTCTTCAATCAAAAAGAATCATCAAGATGACGAGAAAATGAAAAATATAACTTCAAGATTAATTGTTCAATTTTTGTAGGGTTTGATAGAAAATGAGAGATGCCTTCATAATTTGAAATTTTATCCCTCCATAAAACTCTTTCTAAATTTTCTCCTAGTCGACATCATATAGAGATTCAATGAATCAAAAGGGAATATGAAATTATTATTTAATAACATTATCACTTTCAACCATTGGCGTGGGAAGCAAGTTTTTAGTTATCATATTCTAGAAATATTCATTTCTAGGTACTAAATTTACACACCTTTTCTAGACTCCATTTGATGGGATATTCCCTTTAATATGAGACGAATGTGACCAACATTAAATTTACCATTACATTCACCAAAAATTGTTTGAAATTTTTTTGTCATATTTTATTATTTTATTTTTACCAATGAAAGTGGAATAAATGATGTAATAGTTAGGGAAGATCACCTATAAAAAGGGTAATGTTCATTTCCAGTGATAGGGTAAGCTCCCTCTAATGATGGATTTTTGTAATTTTTGTTCTTCTAACTAGAAATCTAAAAGGAAAAAGAGAAGGATAAAGAAGAGGGAAGATGATGTTGTAAGAAAGAAATTTATAGCAGAATAGACTAGTAGAACTTCCAAGAATAAAACCCTCTCTTGCACATGAAGGAAACAAATACAATAGATACAAAAAGTAATAAACACAAAGTATTCATGACCCCTTAACAATACACATATGGCACAAAATCAACATAACTATACACTCAACAAAAAGGCATAGTATCTATATATAACATACATCATAGAGAAAAGAACAATGTTCATACATCAAAGAGAAACTTAATTCTCTTTTCGCTCTATGGGGAAAGTCTCTCAAAAGTTTCGTGACATTTTTATACTTAGGAACTTGTAAGTAACAAAATACACAATTACATGCCACTTGGCATTTTCTTAAGATTTTCTAAACCTTTATGAATGTAATAGTGCATGTTTTTATCATTTTGGAACTAATATACTTTATCAGCCTCTTTTGTGGAGTGTTTGAAATACATGGAGCACTCTTGGAGTTTTTATGTAAACATAAAGGTGGTTATACTAGTTGTTGTTCCGTAAGGAGAAAGTCTAAGCCGGAAAGGTCATTAATGGAAGGGGGAGTTAATGGAAGTGGTAGGGGTAGACCTAGAACCATTAAATGGAGATATTACCTTTCTATTTCCCACTCAAAAAGTTTGAAGCCATAATTCATGTGCCTATATGATTTAAATAATTTATTTCATGTCTTGAGTATACATCCAACATTTCATTGGAGTGCAAGGATGACAAATATTGAGGTGCTACGTTGTTCCATATTTTCTTAAATTTTCATCGACATACCTTCTTTCATGTCTATTGAAGAAATCAAAACCAATACTTGGAACATGATTAGTATAACACATGTGACATGCAATGATTGTGTGTGATTTCTTACTTTTTTACAAATAATTTCGGGTGTGTAGTTTATAATTTCCATAAATGACCTCCTATGCACCGCCAAGTCAAATTTCTCATTGAACTAAACCTTCATTAAATGTTCTTCCATTGATTAAAAATATATGAAGTAATAAATGTGAATAAAACTATGTAACTCTATAACACTCTTATGAGGACACCTATGAGGTTAAACTTATAAAAAAATTGTGGAAATTTTACACACATAAATGAATATTACAATAATTTGCTTCCGTAGTATTAGGATAAATAGAGGGAATTTTGAAACATATAGAGCATGAAATAAGATGTTCAATTGATGTCTATGAAGGAGAGAAAAACAACAATGCTTTCTCTTCTATCATTTTTACCAAACAAAACCGTAGTTTCAATTTCATTTATCGACACATCTTACAAATTTAAGGGTTTTCCTCACCCATAAATAATATCCTAAACTTCAAACATGTGAAATCTTGCATATTTGTACCACACAACCATACAAAATCTAAAGGAAGGAGAAAAATCAAATTGCAAGATATTATTTCATGACACAAAGGAAAATATAGAATTCATGTTAAAAAAATGTATAATACACTATAACATTAGCTTTAGGTTTTTGTACATTACAAAACTATTGGTTGTAAAAATGTCTATGTTGGCAATACCAACAACCCAAAAATTCTCGGGGTCTTTGAAATGTATTAGGGGGTGAAGAAATGTTAGTAATGTAAAGGTGCAGAGTATCCCAACTAGTTTCCATGCAAGAAAAATAGTGTCACGAAATTGATTCATGCGATGAAAGAAAGGACACCTTTGACAAATTTAATCTTGAAACATTATTAATCACATATTCAAATTTGGACTTATTGCGAGATGGGCCTATCTTTGGAATGTTGATGTATTTCTAAGGTGTTGAAGTATAGAATATGCGAATGTTTTTCAACATAACACATCAAAGAGTTTTCTATATGGAATGTAGTCATTGTAGGTTATGCCATACATGAGATTTGAAATAATGATCTGATACTATTCCACCAAATGCAATAGTTAGGAATAAATCCGAGATCATATAAATTTTATCATTTATCTTTCCGCATGTAGTTATTCATGAATAGTAAGTGAGGGTTGCTAATACTTCAAGTGCATGGCTCAAGATTATGGAGTCACACCAAGTATAGAGAACGTGGTAAATATTCTAGGACTTTCAAGGCATATGGGGGATTTGCTTGACATATCAAGAGCTTTTCTTCATTCCTGCAAACTTTATACTAATTTATAGATAGGGAATATGTAGGCAAGCTATTTTTTTGAGTTAGAATCTAAAATCATAGGAATGATGTGATATTGTAGAACATGTATGATGCGATTAGCGAGTTGAATGATGTATAAAATGTAATGAATATAATACATAATAAGTGATTGAATACAAGGAAAACTTACATCTAAAATAAATTGAAGAATAGTGTGCATGAATTTCTTATAGGAGATAATTCTCACCTAGAATTAGAGGAACTATATGAACTATTTTTATGATTTCTCCATGAAAATGTAAGAGCAAGGTTTTTTTCTTGAAATTCACTTTACACAAAGACTTTGCTTGAAAGGTACTTTTATATGGACACAATGAAAAGCTAGCCATTGTATATGGGATTATCAAAGCATTATAGTTGACACCTATCCTAGTAGTTAATAATCTTTACATTTATGTGTTGAGTGTCACACAACCAAAATCATCTCAAGGATTTTTAAGAAAGAAATACACATAAGGGATATTGGTTGTTTCCATTACCTCAAGGATGAATTTTTACCATGTAGAGATTCTTGGTGACATGGACTATAAAAGAAAATAAACCTTGTCTTCTATTATAAATTGGCTATGAATGTAATTGCATGCAAGTTGGTAGTTATGAATTGGCCGATGTGTGTGGACTTGATGTTAAGGCATGTATGCTTCATAGAGGAGGTTTAGATTAATTATACACATTGTTGATCAATATATAAGGTAAATGGAAGTAACCATACCCTTGTAGAAATAATTTAGCATGATGTTTTTCATAGATAGAAATGGTGTGTCACTTTGAGGAAACTAAAAAACTCCTGTTCCCTTATCTTTATATGATATTGCAACTATGGGTAATCTACAATCTTACATGGTGACTACTACATAGCTTGAAAATTCATCTCTAAGATTGATGCATGAAATATGCACACTAAGTAATTCAATCATTCATTAATCAAATGAAGACTAATTGTGCCACTAAGGCGAGAAAAATGAATTTTATTTTCCAAGAAACATATGCATATTATTGTACCCGGGTTGTAAAGGTTCATATCGAGATAGTATTACATTTATAATATCCTACACCGGAAGAGATAAAGAGTGTAATAGGTCAGTATCGCATCCAAGTTACTCTCATCTCAAATCCTAAATGTATGCATTCTCATATAACATTAAACAAGACATAAAAATAAAATATTGGGCTATTGTACGAATGAGATCACCTAAATGTTAGGTAGAAACAATATTGTACATACCATAATTAGATGGTTGTCCAAACAATTTTCTAAAAAATTGTAGAAATTTGAAGCGATAATAATAAGTCCACATAGAGAAGAGGTAGGTCTTTGAAATGATGTTGATAATGTAGAGGCATGGGATGCGGTGAGAGTAGAAGCCGAGATAAAGACATCTCGCTATTGTGATCATTTTCGATGGAACTCATAATAGGTAAGTATCCCAATGATGACAAGCCCCATATGGATATGTACAAATGTGTAAAAAAATAGATATTTTCAGTCTTTTATATGCACAAAACTTGTATCACATTGATGACATTGGTGACCACGATGCCAAGATACTTTTAGGAAGATGCAATAGCTGCATCTCTGTATTGCCAAGGTACCCACCAAGATAATGGTTGTTAAATGCCTATGAAATATATAATTTTTGATAATTATTTCTCTACCTCATTAGACCTTGACTTTTCTTACAATTGTTTATATGTTTTCCTTTAGGGAAATCATATCATCCTCCCCATAAGAGAGAAATTCATCAATCTAAAAACATAGGAATTGAAATATTTTTGTACTTTGCACCAACTCATTAATCATAAATAATAGATCCTTCAACAGATATATATTTTATTAGATATTGGTTGGATGAAAATATTTTATCATTAATTACCTCACCCATGGATTGATCTTTACCTATTTTCATATCTAATATGTCTATAACATTTTATATTTTTTTCCATTTCTCTCATAAGATGACTAGAATTTTTATCATCCATATTTTTTATTTTCATTTTTCTTCCTTCGAGAACAATCTTATTTATTTTTTTCCACAAAAATTGATTATAAGATCATTAGATGTAGCAAAATTTTCCATTATTCTTATCTTTAAATTTGGTTTGATGTTCTTTCATGCAATTTGTAGGTTGTGACCAAAACATTCCTTATTCATTGTTATGCACCAAAATTTTTGATAGATGATTCATTCTTCAATCAAACAAGAATCATCAAGATGGCGAGACAATGGAAAAATATAACTTCAAGATTCCATGTTCAGTTTTTTCTAGGGTTTTATAAGAAATGAGATATGCCTTCATAATTTGATATTTTATCCCTCCATAAAACTCTTTCCAAATGTGTTCCTAGTCAATATCATATCGAGATTCAATGAATCAAAAGGAATATCAAATTCATATTTTATATCATTATCAATTTCACCCATTGACATGGGAAGCAAGTTTTTAGTTCTCATCTTCTAGAAATATTCATTTCTAGGTACTAAATTCACACACGTTTTCTAGACTCCATTCGATGGGATATTCTATTTGATAGGACATAAATGTGACAAAAAGTTCAATTTCCCATTACATTCACCAAAAATGTTTGAAAATTTTTATGTCATATTTTATTGTCTTCATTTCCCCAATGGAAGTGGAACAAATAGTGTAATAGTTAAAGAAGATCACCAATAAAAAGGTAATGTTCATTTGCATTTGAGAGGGTAAGCTCCCTCACATGATGGATTTTTATAATTTTGTTCTTCTAACTAGAAATCTTAAAGGAAGAAAAGAGAAGGATAAAGAAGAAGGAAGATGATGTTGTAAGAAAGAAATTTATAGTAGAATAGACTAGTAGAACTTCCAAGAATAAAACCCTCTCTCGCACATGAAGGAAAAAAAAATAGATACAAAAGTAATAAACACAAAGTGTTCATGACCCATGAACTGTATACATATGGCACAAAGTAAACATAAGTAGAAACTCAACACAAATTTGTAGTATCAATACATAACATACATCAAAGAGAAACTTCATACTCTTTTCACTCGTGGGGAAAGTCCATGTCCACATTAAGCGTAACATTTTTTTATATTGAGGAACTTGTAAATATAAAAACACACAATCGCATACCACTTAGCATTTTTTAAGATCTTCTAAACCTTTATGAATGTCATAGTGCATGGTTTTATCATTTTGGAAATAATATACTTTATCGGTCTCTTTTGTGGATTGTTTGAAATACATGGAGCAATCTTTGAGTGTTTATGACAACATAAAGGTGGTTATAGTAGTGGTTGTTCCAGAAGGATAAAGTATACACCATAAATGTCATTAATGGAAGGGGAAGTTGGTGGAAGTGGTAGGGATAGACCTAGAATCATTAAATGGAGGTATTCCCTTTCTATTTCCCACTCAAACAAGTTTTAAGGCATAATTCATGTGCCTATATAATTTAAATAAGTGATTTGATGTCTTGTGTATACATCCAACATTTCATTGAAGTGCACGGATGAAAAATATTGAGGTGCTACTTTGTTTCATATTTTCTTAAATTTTCATCAACATACCTTCTTTTGTGCTTGTTGCAGAAATCAAAACCAATACTTGGAACATGATTAATATTAACACATGTGACATGCAATGATCATGTGTTATTTCCTAGTTTTTGTACAACAAATAATTTAAGGCATGTAGTTTATAATTTCCGTAAATGACCTCCTATGCAATGTCAAGTCAAATTTCTCATTAAAATAAGCCTTCATTAAACATTCTTGCATTGATTTAAAAGATATGAAGTAATAAATGTGAATAAAACTATGTAATTCTACAACACTCTAGTCAGCGCACCTATGAGCTTAAATATATAATAGTTTTTGTGGAAATTTTACACACAATAAATGAATATTACAATAATTATGCTGGAAAGGAATGAAAAATGACAATGCTTTCTCTTGCATCATTTGTACCAAATGAAACCATAGTTTCAATTTCATTTATCGATGCATTTTACACATTTAGGAGTTTTCCCCACACATAAATAATCTCCTAAACTTGAAACATGTGAAATCTTGCATATTTGTACCACACAATCGTACAAAATCTAAAGGAGAAAAATCAAAGTGTAAGCTACCGGCATTTACAAAATCTTTCTAGTATTTCATGACACGAAGGTAGAAAATATAGAATTCATCTTTAAAAATGCATAATAAACTATAACATTATCTTTAGGTTTTCTATACATTAGAAAACTATTAGTTGTACAATACCAACAACCCAAAAAGTAAAAGGGGCTTTGAAATGTATTAGGGGATGAAGACATGTCGATGTAATGTAAATTTGCAGAGTATCCCAAATAGCTTCCATGCAAGAAACATAATGTCATGGAATTGATTCATGTGATGAAAGAAAAGACACCTTTGACCAATTTAATCCTAGAAACATTATTCCCATATTCAAATTTAGAATTATTGTAGATGGGCCTATCTTTGGGAAGTTGATGTATTTCTAACGTTTGCCTAGTAGACATGTATGTCAAATGTGGAAGTATAGAATATGCACAATGTTTTTTCAACCAAACACATCCAAGAGTTGTCTATATGGAATGTAGTGATTGTAGGTTACGTCATACATGGTCTTGGAAATAATGATCTCACACTCTTCTACCAAATGCAATAGTCAGACTAAATCCAGATCATATAACTTTTATCGCTTTCTCTTTACACATGTAGCTATTCATGAATAGTAAGTGAGGGTTGCTAATACAAGTCCATGAGTCAAGATTATGGAGTCACACCAAGTATAAAGAACATGGTAAATATTCTTGGATTTTCTAGGCATACCTTATTTTGTATTTGTTGCAAAAATAAAAACAATACTTGGAACATGATTAATATTAACACATGTGACATGCAATGATCATGTGTTATTTCTTAGTTTTTGTACAAATAATTTAAGGCATGTAGTTTATAATTTCCGTAAATGACCTCCTATGCACCTTTGTCAAGTCAAATTTCTCATTAAACTAAGCCTTCATTAAACATTCTTGCATTGATTTAAAAGATATGAAGTAATAAATGCGAATAAAACTATGTAATTCTACAACACTCTAGTTAGCGCACCTATGAGCTTAAATATATAATAGTTTTTATGGAAATTTTACACACAATAAATGAATATTACAATAATTGTCTCGAGAAGGAAAAAAAAAATGACAATGATTTCTCTTCCATCATTTGTACCAAATGAAACCATAGTTTCAATTTCATTTATCAATGCATTTTACACATTTAAGAGTTTTCCCCACCCATAAATAATCTCCTAAACTTGAAACATGTGAGATCTTGCATATTTGTACCACACAACCGTACAAAATCTAAAGGAGAAAAATTAAAGTGTAAGCTACCGGCATTTGCAAAATCTTTCTAGTATTTCATGACACGAATGTAGAAAATATAGAATTCATCTTTAAAAATGCATAATAAACTATAACATTAGCTTTAGGTTTTTTATACATTAGAAAACTATTATTTGTACAATACCAACAACCCAAAAAGCACCAGGGCTTGAAATGTATTAGGGGATGAAGACATGTCATAATGTAAATTTGTAGAGTATCCTAGCTAGCTTCCATGCAAGAAACATAATGTCGTGGAATTGATTCATGTGATGAAAGAAAAGACACCTTTGACGAATTTAATCCTAGAAACATTATTCCTCACATATTCAAATTTAGAATTATTGCGAGATGGGGCTATCTTTGGGATGTTGATGTATTTCTAAGGTGTGCCTAGTAGACATGTATATCAAATTTGGAAGTATAGAATATGCACAATGTTTTTCAACCAAACACATCCAAGAGTTGTCTATATGGAATGTAGTGATTGTAGGTTATGTCATACATGGTCTTGGAAATCATGATCTCACACTCTTCTACCAAATGCAATAGTCGGACTAAATCAAAATCATATAACTTTTATCGTTTCTCTTTACACATGTAGCTATTCATGAATAGTAAGTGGGGTTGCTAATACAAGTCCATGAGTCAAGATTATGGAGTCACACCAAGTATAAAGAACATGGTAAATATTCTTGGATTTTCTAGGCATACCTTCTTTTGTGTTTGTTATAAAATCAAAACCAATACTTGGAACATGATTAATATTAACACATGTGACATGCAATGATCATGTGTTATTTCTTAGTTTTTGTACGAATAATTTCAGGCATGTAGTTTATAATTTCCGTAAATGACCTCCTATGCACTTTGTCAAGTCAAATTTCTCATTAAACTAAGCCTTCATTAAACATTCTTGCATTGATTTAAAAGATTTGAAGTAATAAATGTGAATAAAACTATGTAATTCTACAACACTCTAGTCAAAGACACCTATGAGCTTAAATATATAATAGTTTTGTGGAAATTTTACACACAATAAATGAATATTACAATAATTGTCCGAGAAGGAATGAAAAAATGAAAATGCTTTCTCTTCCATCATTTGTACCAAACGAAACCATAGTTTCAATTTCATTTATCGATGCATTTTACACATTTAAGAGTTTTCCCCACCCATAAATAATCTCCTAAACTTGAAACATGTGAGATCTTGCAAATTTGTACCACACAACCGTACAAAATCTAAAGGTGAAAAATCAAAGTGTAAGCTACCGGAATTTGCAAAATCTTTTTAGTATTTCATGACACGATGGTAGAAAATATAGAATTCATCTTTAAAAATGCATAATAAACTATAACATTAGCTTTAGGTTTTCTATACATTAGAAAACTATTAGTCATACAATACCAACAACCCAAAAAAGTACCGGGGGCTTTGAAATGTATTAGGGGATGAAGACATGTCGCAAGTAATGTAAATTTGTAGAGTATCCCAAATAGCTTCCATGCAAGAAACATAATTTCATGGAATTGATTCATGTGATGAAAGAAAAGACACCTTTGACGAATTTAATCCTAGAAACATTATTCCTCACAAATTCGAATTTAGAATTATTGCAGATGGGGCTATCTTTGGGATGTTGATGTATTTCTAAGGTGTGCCCTAGTATGTATGTCAAATGTGGAAGTATAGAATATGCACAATGTTTTTTCAACCAAACACATCCAAGAGTTATCTATATGGAATGTAGTGATTATAGGTTATGTCATACATGGTCTTGGAAATAATGATCTCACACTCTTCTACCAAATGCAATAGTCGGGACTAAATCCAAATCATATAACTTTTATCGTTTCTCTTTACACATGTAGCTATTCATGAATAGTAAGTGGGGGTTGCTAATACAAGTCCATGAGTCAAGATTATGGAGTCACACCAAGTATAAAGAACATGGTAAATATTCTTGGATTTTCTAGGCATACCTTCTTTTGTGTTTGTTGCAGAAATCAAAACCAATACTTGGAACATGATTAATATTAACACATGTGACATGCAATGATCATGTGTTATTTCTTAGTTTTTGTACGAATAATTTCAGGGCATGTAGTTTATAATTTCCGTAAATGACCTCCTATGCCTTTGTCAAGTCAAATTTCTCATTAAACTAAGCCTTCATTAAACATTCTTGGATTGATTTAAAAGATATGAAGTAATAAATGCGAATAAAACTATGTAATTCTACAACACTCTAGTCATGCACCTATGAGCTTAAATATATAATAGTTTTTGTGGAAATTTTACACACAATAAATGAATATTACAATAATTATCTCGAGAAGGAATGAAAAAACGAAAATGATTTCTCTTCCATCATTTGTACCAAACGAAACCATAGTTTCAATTTCATTTATCGATGCATTTTACACATTTAAGAGTTTTCCCCACCCATAAATAATCTCCTAAACTTGAAACATGTGAGAACTTGCAAATTTGTACCACACAACCGTACAAAATCTAAAGGTGAAAAATCAAAGTGTAAGGTACCGGCATTTGCAAAATCTTTCTAGTATTTCATGACACGAAGGTAGAAAATATAGAATTCATCTTTAAAAATGCATAATAAACTATAACTATAGCTTTAGGTTTTCTATACATTAGAAAACTATTAATTGTACAATACCACAACCCAAAAGTACCAGGGGCTTTGAAATGTATTAGGGGATGAAGACATGTCGATAATGTAAATTTGTAGAGTATCCCAAATAGCTTCCATGCAAGAAACATAATTTCATGGAGTTGATTCATGTGATGAAAGAAAAGACACCTTTGACGAATTTAATCCTAGAAACATTATTCCTCACATATTCGAATTTAGAATTATTGCAGAGATGGGGCTATCTTTGGGATGTTGATGTATTTTTAAGGTGTGCCCTAGTAGACATGTATGTCAAATGTGGAAGTATAGAATATGCACAATGTTTTTTCAACCAAACACATCCAAGAGTTATCTATATGGAATGTAGTGATTATAGGTTATGTCATACATGGTCTTGGAAATAATGATCTCACACTCTTCTACCAAATGCAATAGTCGTGGACTAAATCCAAATCATATAACTTTTATCGCTTCTCTTTACACATGTAGCTATTCATGAATAGTAAGTGAGGGTTGCTAATACAAGTCCATGAGTCAAGATTATGGAGTCACACCAAGTATAAAGAACATGGTAAATATTCTTGGATTTTCTAGGCATACCTTCTTTTGTGTTTGTTACAAAAATCAAAACCAATTCTTGGAACATGATTAATATTAACACATGTGACATGCAATGATCATGTGTTATTTCTTAGTTTTTGTACAAATAATTTTAGGCATGTAGTTTATAATTTCCGTAAATGACCTCCTATGCACTCTCAAGTCAAATTTCTCATTAAACTAAGCCTTCATTAAACATTCTTGCATTGATTTAAAAGATATGAAGTAATAAATGCGAATAAAACTATGTAATTCTACAACACTCTAGTCAGCGCACATATGAGCTTAAATATATAATAGTTTTTGTGGACATTTTACACACAATAAATGAATATTACAATAATTATCGAGAAGGAATGAAAAACGACAATGCTTTCTCTTCCATCATTTGTACTAAATGAAACCATAGTTTCAATTTCATTTATCGATGCATTTTACACATTTAAGAGTTTTCCCCACCCATAAATAATCTCCTAAACTTGAAACATGTGAGATCTTGCATATTTGTACCACACAACCATACAAAATCTAAAGGAGAAAATCAAAGTGTAAGCTACCAAATTTTGCAAAATCTTTCTAGTATTTCATGACACGAAGGTAGAAAATATAGAATTCATCTTTAAAAATGCATAATAAACTATAACATTAGCTTTAGTTTTTCTATACATTAGAAAACTATTAGTTGTACAATACCAACAACCCAAAAAGTACTGGGGCTTTGAAATGTATTAGGGGATGAAGACATGTCAGTAATGTAAATTTGTAGAGTATCCCACTAGCTTCCATGCAAGAAACATAATGTCATGGAATTGATTCATGTGATGAAAGAAAAGACACCTTTGTGACGAATTTAATCGTAGAAACATTATTCCTCACATATTCGAATTTAGAATTATTGCAGATGGGGCTATCTTTGGGATGTTGATGTATTTCTAAGGTGTGCCCTAGTAGACATGTATATCAAATTTGGAAGTATAGAATATGCACAATGTTTTTTCAACCAAACACATCCAAGAGTTGTCTATATGGAATGTAGTGATTGTAGGTTATGTCATACATGGTCTTGGAAATAATGATCTCACACTCTTCTACCAAATGCAATAGTCGACTAAATCCAAATCATATAAATTTTATCGTTTCTCTTTACACATGTAGCTATTCATTAATAGTAAGTGAGGGTTGCTAATACAAGTCCATGAGTCAAGATTATGGAGTCACACCAAGTATAAATAACATGGTAAATATTCTTGGATTTTCTAGGCATATGGGGGATTTTGGACATATCGAGAGATTTTCTTCATTCCCGTGGACTTTATACTAATATATAGATAGGGAATATGTAGGCAAGGTAATTTTTGAGTTAGAACCTGAAATTGTTAGGAATTATGTGATATTGTCAAACATGTATGCTACAAACTGGTTGGCGTCAAATGATGTATAAAATGTAATGAATATAATACATAATAAGTGACTCAAGATAAGAAAAACATGCACTGGAATAAAGTGAAGAATATGGCGCAGAATTTCTTATAGGAGATAATTCTCACCTGAACTAGAGGAAATGTATGCAAATTTTGATGATTTCTCCATGAAAGCGTAAGAGGAAGGGTTTTTTCTTGAAATTCACTTTACACGACAAGACTTTACTTGGAAAGGATTACTTTTATATGTACATAATGAAAATGTAATGCCCCATTCGGCGTGTACCCTAGTTCTTGTCTCTAGGACCCTCTTGTGGAGCGCCGAACAGTGTGTGTAATTTTGATGTCTTGGCTCCATGGTCGGTCTTTGCTTCGTGTCGTCACTTGTCGAGTTTAACTATTGGTTGCTAGTAATAATGATAATGATAATAATAATAATAACGACATTATGATTGTATTTTAAATCAACGCTTGTATTTTGCTATTATTTTTCTTTTTTCGATTGTTATCGACATCATCCTTTATTATCGTTAAACTATCCTTTTAATTTGTTTGTCGCTCCCGCTGATCGAGCCTCGTTGCGCAAATGAGGAAGAGCATGTTTTGTGGTGGCGCCACGGTTTGGGAGTGGCGTTCACGTAAATATTTCATTTAAATACTCAACCCCATTCTCCTCCTGGGTCGACTGATCCCGCAATTTTAGAATTGTTTTAAATTACTAATTTTAAATATGGATTTTTATGTCCCCAACCGACCTTGTCTCTCCCTTTTGATCTCCTTGTGTACCACGTTTGGCGTGGGGAAGGGAATGTTAATGTCTTTTGATTTTCTTCCTTGGTTGGCTAGAGGTGGGTGGCTTTAATAGCCACCTGCCATTGCATTAAAAACCCCATCCTTCTTAAATGTTCAACCTTCCTGTTGGTGGCCGCACATGCCCCATTTATTAAAATTTTGACTTGCAATCTGCTGTCTCTCATGGTCTACCTGTTGTTTTCTGCCCTGGCCGCGTGGTCTACCCAATGATCTCCATCCTCTTTGTAAGAAGGCAAAGGTGATTTCTGTTCATGTTCATGGACATCAATGAGGCCGGGAGAGTAGATTGGAATCTGAGCAGAGCATGAAGGAGTCTTCAACTGTGACAGCTAAGAATGATCGTCAAGGTAAAACAGGTGGTGATTGTGTGATCAAAATGGGTAAGAACACCCATGGAAGGTGTTGAAGCCGTTCTAAGCAGTCCACAAGCTTCAAAAGGTGAAAAACAAGTCTCAATACCTCCTCAACCTTGATCAGCGGTCTTTTACCAGTCTGTACGCTGTAGATTGTAATCACAGGGAGCAAATAGATGATTTTCTTGGCGTCTTTCTGTCCTGGTTCCTCCCTGCACGCGCATTTTTTTCTTAGACGGAGCTTCAAGCTAGTGAAGCAGACGTGTTGCCTCCTTTTCTTTGAGTGCTGCGAGGTGTGTTCTTGTCTGGGATCCGCAATGCTGACCCGCAATGAGCTTCTTAGCTCTGCACAGACTGGTGGTAGAATGGTAGAAGCCTTTTTTGAGCACTCCCAAAAACATGTTGTCCAACTATGTTGTTTTCTGCATTCATCGTATCGATGCATCCTCGCTTTTGGGTCTCTCCTTCAAGATATTTTTATCAACAGCGACTATGTGATGTGGTGAGAGTGTTACAGGAGGCCGGATGAAGTTTATTACTATGATTCTCTACTAAGACCTTGTTTTACGATGTAACCCATGGGAGAGGATCTCATAGAAGCGGATCTGCTTTCATATCGAGTTGCGCAGTTGAAAGAAATGGCACCCAAAGTTCGGCTTGCAACATATAAGGTATGCTTTGGATGTCCGGTTCTTTATGATTCGACATGCTTCCTACGCTTTGATACTACTGTTGAAGATGGTGTGGATGTGATTTCTCTTCTGTGGGCAGGGATGTTGTGCCATATTATCTTGATAGTATTGCAATGGGTGCCTTTAGCTACTGGAGAGGGGTGTTTGTGGTCTACTTCTACAGCAAAGTGAAGGTCCCGGGGAGTTGCCTCACACCAATCTGTCACCATGGGTGACAACAGTTGGGGCGAGGACTTTAGACAAGGATTTCCCTGCAAACATTATTTTTGGGTAGTGGAAAATTGTCAGGAGTGTCCTCAGTATGCTGGAAAGGCGTTGGGTCTGATTTTTGCCTTGATCTATCTTTGGAGACATCTCTGTTGGAATTATCACACCTTCAAGCTACAGCTGAAATGTTTGCACCGAGAGTTTGATGTTGTCCTCAAATCTGATGAAGGAAAAGGTTTATATATCATTACGGTAGATGCCTTTCAGAGCCAGGAGCGTGAGGTAATCATTATGTCTTGTGTCTGAGCTTCAAATCATGGGGTTGGATTTGTAGCTGATATTCACTGCATGAATGTGGCACTAGCACGAGCTCGCAGAGCACTTTGGGTTAAGGGCAAAGCAGCTGCATTGAAGCAATCTAGTGACTGGTCAGCCTTGATTGGGGATGCTAAGACTAGGGCTGCTCCTAATATGAGAGCACCAAGGTTAGGAGGTCCAAATCAGAAACAATCAGATGCATATGGAGATGGTGGAGGTGTTTCGATGAATGACGAAGGATCAAGTTCAATTGCCAAAAATGGGGGCCTATAAAAGTTCTAGGGCTAATTTTGGAGCCGTGTTGGGAGGATGATGGCGTATTTTAGACCACCCAACCTCGCCGTGAACTCCTACATGTGCCAACGTGAAGATGGTTGATGTTTGGGTGCCCAACGAGCTTGAAGAAAATGGAATTTGGCTTGGGTTGTTGTTCTTGATCCGGACGATGTTGAATCGGAGAAAAAGGCAAGATATTTCTACACTTTTCATCTTGTTATTTTATTTAAAATTATTGTGAAATCGAACCACTTTTCCTTGCATTGATTTTTCATTTGGATGTCATGATGGGAGATTTCCCTTCGCTTTGTTTCTTCTCGTTTTAGCTTTTATCGTTGACAAGATGATGTGGTCAAAAGGATGCGTGTGCCCTCTCGCTCCGAATGTTATGTTTCTCTTACTCGAATGATAGACCTTCATCTATTTGTTTATGTATTAATTCTTCTCTGCGATTGACTTGCAAGTTATTATGTTGATCAACTAGTATTTTCGATATTATGGAAGTAAGTTTACAATAACTATGAAACCCCCTCCCTAGCACCCAAGGTTGTCTTTGACATTTTTTGTTAGCTCCTTCGCAAGTCCCTTTGATAACCTTTTGGCATCGAGAAAGGAAGGTCATAGGATTAGTGTGATCCATGCTTGGCTAGCCACTTAGAGTTTTGGTATTAAAACTTGTAGAATGAAAAGGTTTGTGCAATGTGTTTTCCGTCTCGCGGGTGTAGACTCTTATATTATCTTTCATCTTGTTTCTAGGCTTTTAAGGCCATCCTCGGAAGTACCTTGACCATCCTCGAAACTTGAACCATAACTAGCCTTTCGGATCAACTAAGCTCGAGGTTTCTTTGTGCGAATCCAAAGACTTCATTGACACTAGAATAGTTTTGGCCTAATTCCCCTCTCGGAATTGTTGTTGATGACATTATTGTGTACTCTTGTGTGACGGAACTCCTTCTTCTCTCACGTGCTTGCTATTAGCCTGTAAGACTTGGACCCTTCTTGGATGATTGGAAAATCTTTGTAGTTAATGGTCAAAACTAGTATACTTGCCTTCGCTTCGAAACTTATGTTGTGTGTATACTCTAATTGATTTCCGGTTTGAAACTCAATTATACATGGCTTTTTGTGTTAATTTCTGAAACCCGTGTTTCCCCCTTCTTGGGCCGATCAACTCTTGTTCTCTTGGAAAAATATTATTTTAGCCTATGCGTTTGGTTCCTTTGATAAAATTCTAGATGACTGGTATATAGATCAATTCTCAATCTTGTAATTATTGTTTAATTACTTACTTGATGGGGATACTGTTTTTGCTAGATTGTTTGTTTTCTCCTTATAGGGCCAAGGGCCATTCTCATATGATTGTTACTTTCGTTGCATTTTCTCCTAATCAAGTACAAGGTCTTCTCCTTCTTTGGTTGACATGTTATAGACCTTATTATAACTTGATGTGTTCATAGTGTTTAGAGGTTTGACCCAAAATCTTGTAATAAAGTGCTTCTTTTCATGATATTGTTAGATAATAGTTATGGTGGTTTTGTGTAGCCTTATCTTGCTCAGTTCTCGTGAACTGACTCTTGTAGAAAATTTGCTGCAGATGGATTTTACGTGTAGATGAGGGATAGATTTGTAGACTTTTGTCATCAACCTCAGTTGAGAAGATCCTCGCTCAAACCTTTTATGTTGTTCAACTATTGTTAACGTCCAATGGGAAAGTTTAAAAGAGGATTAATGTCTTAGTATAAAGTATTGTGGACTTTGTCATCTGAACTTTGGAAACCTTGTATTGTTTGACCATCATTGAAATTATAAGAAAATTTGGTTATTGTTGTTGAGTGACTTTGTTGGAGTATCAGTATTTTAAGAATTGATGTAATCTTGTTTTGTTCTTGTAAATGAGTGTTGCTACAACCTTGCCTTGAGAATAAATTTGGAGTTAAACCTTGATATGACTTAGTAATAAAGTGTCATAAGTAAACTAACATGGGATTGTTTAACACTTCTGGAAGTTAAATTAGAAATTTGTATTCAAATAAAGTAACGTAGGGGTCACCAACTTTAGAGCAAGAAATTCTTTAAGTAATCAAGGGCAAGACTATCATTGCAGGTAAAACTTTATAACATGATAACCCTAGCTCCTCTAGTGAACATTATTCCTTTTATGGTAAAATTTGTAAAATGACCCTAAGGTGTAATGAACTGTTAGTTGTTTGAAGATGATAGATTTAATAACCTAGAGAAAACAAATTGGAGACCTCACCATCTTTCTCACCGCCATTTGGAAAGTAAATTTTTACTCCTTGTTAATACTTTTAGCGAAGCCTAAGTAAAGTTGTTGATAATTCTGGTTAAGAGCCCTAGCTTCAATTAAATTCTGGCAATAACTAATGGGGTCCTAAAGATGTTTCATCTCAACCTTCTCCCTCTAACCTTTTCCAAGGTGCCTTGTCTTTCTTCTCTTAAGTTCGTTAAACGCAAACCCATGTTGTCATATGGGCATGAACAAGTTCTAGTAGCGTAAGTGTTAATAGATGGCCTTGTGAAATTAAATTACCCCCTTTCTCTAAATAAACGAATTAAGCAAATGAATGTCATAATAGAGAAGATTAAAGGTGATTACTCAGTGTAAAAAGAATAAACTTAGCCTGGTAAGATGAATTGTATGAATCATATCTTGAGCCTCCTTGAAAACGTAAGCTAAGAATTGCAAGATGTCCTTTTAAAATAAATAACCCTCAAGAATATCTCATTGTGGTTGGCCCTAACTGTAAGTGTGTTCTGTGATTGGACTTCTATGTTGTCTTGTCAAAAGGAAAAAAAAAAATGTATTATCCTTTTGGGTGTGAACGTTTCCGTGCTGACTTTATGGCCATCCTTGTATCAAGTTGTTCACAAAGTGCTAGTTGTGTCCTTGACAACAACATGTTGCGTCATGTTATGTGTCAAGCAAGTCAAAAAAATTATCCTGTCTTTTACTGTGTTGTTCGTGTGTGTGAATTTTTGGGTCGTTACTGAAAAAAGCTCATTATCTATGGGATTATCAAAGCATTATTTTTGACACCCATCTAAATAGTTAAAAATATTTACATGTGTGTTGAGTTTCACACAACGAAAATCATCTCAAGGATTTTTAAGAAAGAAATACATGTAAGGGATATTGGTTGTTTCCATTACCTTAAGTATGAAGTTGTTCCATGTAGAGAATCTTGGTGACATGGACTATAAAAGATACTAAACATTTGCTTCTCTTATAACATGGCTATAAATGTAATTGCATGCAAGCTGATAGTCATGAACTGGGTGATGTGTATGGACTTGATGTTAAGGCATGTATGCTTCATAGAGGAGGTATAGATTAATTATACACCTTGTTGATCAAGTTATAAGGTAAATGGAAGTAACCATCCTCTTGTTGAAATAATTGAGCATGATGTGTTTTATAAACAAAAATGTTGTGTCACTTCAAGGAAACTAAAAACTACTTGTTCCCTTATCTTTATATGATATTGCATATCCGGGTAATATAGAATCTTACATGGTGTCTACTTCATAGCTTGAAAATTCATCTCTAGGATTGATGTGTGAAATATGCACACTAAGTATTTCAATCATTCATTAAAGGAACAAAGACTTATTGTGCCACTAAGGTAGAAAACTTAATTCTCTTTTCCAACAAACATATGCATAGTATTGTACCCATGTTGTAAAGGTTCGGATTGCATAGGATTATATTTATAATATATTACACGAGAAGAGATAAAGAGTGTAATAGTTCATTGTTGCATGCAAGTTACTCTCATCTCAAATCCTAAATGCATGCATACTTAGAGAACATTAAAGATGAAATCAAAAATAAAATATTGGGCTATTGTATGAATGAGATCACCTAAATGTTAGGTAGAAACAATATTGTATGTAGCATATTTAGTTGGTTGGTCCAAACAATCTTCTAAAAATGTATAAATTCAAAGCGGTAATAATAAGTCCACGTAGAGAAGAGCTAGGTATTTGAAATGATGTGGATAATGTAGCGGCATGCGATGCAAACAGAGTACAATCCACATCAAGACATCCCCTATTGTGATCATTTTCCATGGAACTTGGTAAGTATCCCAATGACGACAATCCCATATGGATATGTACAAAGGTGTACAAAAATAGATATTTTCAATCTTTCATATACACCACACTTGTATCGCACCGATGACATTGGTGATCACCATGCCCAGATACTCTTAGGTAAGATCCAATAAATGCATCTCATCTCAGTATTGCCAAGGCACCCACCAAGATAATGGTTGCTACCAATGCCTATGAAATATATAACTTATGATAATTATTTCTCTACCTCATCGACCATGACTTTTCTACAAGCCTATTTTGAACCACCATGAATTGATCCAAGTGTTATTTCAAATCGACAACTTAGCAACTATAGAGAAATCGAGCTGCACTTTTGTCTTTCGTGTCTCTCATCATTTGTTTTGTGAGCCATCCATTTTTATATATCCTACTCCATCCTCGGGATTT
The DNA here is from genome assembly GCA_018340775.1 of Taxus wallichiana var. yunnanensis. Taxonomy (NCBI): domain Eukaryota; kingdom Viridiplantae; phylum Streptophyta; class Pinopsida; order Cupressales; family Taxaceae; genus Taxus; species Taxus wallichiana. The sequence continues at coordinate 585,889,800 of CM031242.1, read as the reverse complement.
TTCACGGGTACTAATTATTTTGTCTTGTTATGTGTTGTTGCAAAGGGGAATATCTGAACCAAAAGGCCTCTACTATGCGCCCATGATTTCATGACGTTTCAACTATATAGATCTCATTTCTAGCAAACATTGTAATCTACATGTGTGGAAAGGCTAAAATGGAGCACGTGTAATGATATGTGATGGGATGAGGGAAATGTTTTTCTAGAAGGTTGACACATAGCTCAAACAAGAGGGTGCATGATGGCGAGTGGAGGATGACATGTAGCTAAAAATAGGATGGTGTCATTGTAAGACATCCTCCCGATTTGTAGTTATTCCTTCGACATAATTTTATAAATGTGAAGGTGTGTTTATGAACAAGCCCCCTTCTCATCCACGTGGGGAAACACAATAAGTCATGGGTAAAAATTTTAAATGAGGGTAGAAGAATTTAAAATTTGGTAGTGGAGAGACACCAATAGTGGTACACCTTATGTTAGGGGCGACAAAATAAATTCTATAAAATATGGGAACTGATTTTTTCACCAGCATGTAGTTTAAGATTTTTTTAAATTACATATATTTTTTTAATGTTGAATTAGAGGGAATATATATATTTTGAATTTATTTAAAATTGTAAATTTTAGTTACACTACATTTTGATTGGGACCCATATTTGATCATGGGTGAAAATGGTTGAACATTTAAATTTTCAAATAGGCAAATCTTACATATCATGATATGATTGAATGTTGTCATGTCAAAAATTACTAATCACCAGGTACCTTTATGACAACTATTGGGTGTTTTGTATGCAAGACACTATATCCACAATTAGACCCCAGCTTTCAACTATTGTTGTCTCTCCCCAAACGTCATTTTGAACTTCTAAGGTGGAGGGCATTTATCCATGCTCTTTAAAGCTAAAAAGGTGAGTGCGTGATTTCATGCCACAATGGAACCAATACATTGGGAGCACACTTCTCAAGTTCTTTAGGAACATTTTTATAATGATCGTACATTTTATATTTATAAGGAACCTTTTAAATTTTTCATTGGCATACCCACAACCAACTTAGATTGAGTTTTGCAGGTGGGTACCCTAGGGACGTGAAAAGGTATCAAGGCACATTTATGAGGAGATTTTAGAAGATTTTAGAATGGTTGTGCACCTTAAGTAGAAAATTGGAGCCATATTTTCATGGAACATATATTTTGTAGTGAATAAGAACCAATTTACAAGGAGGGTGTAGTTAGTATCAATTTGGTGTAAAAGAAAACCTATAATTAGTATTGATAAATTAAAAATATAGAAAATAATATTGAATTTTTAGAATCATAAAAAAATTAAATGCGCACTTGAAAGGATATCAAGAACCAAAAGATGTATGTATGCTTTACGAGAGATTCATAAGAAATTAACTTTGAAGCATGGAAAAATTTCATTATAAAATAGAATCATTAAGTGTCTTGATTTGATCGTTCATAACAAAAACTACGTTAATTGAAGAATTTTATGATGCAATGAAACAACAAATCGGTGTCGCGTCGAAATCAAGACCAATGAAGATGACATTGTAAAATCAGGATGTGTTGATACTTGAAATTCATTTCTCGGGCGATTTGACACATTTTAGTAAATGTTTGAATGTTTTTTTGGTCTTATTTTTCTCGTGATAAAAAACCATTTGTATTTACCTTTGTCTCGGATGTAAGATTTTTGTGCTTATTTTTCCTTTCATTTGTGTCTAGGAGTGTGCATTCTCTATAATCTAGCCTTGTATACTTGTGTGCTATGTATTATGGATGTTTCATAATTTTTATGTGAATATATCACATAAATGTTTTCATACGATCTTATGCATGAACCCATTATTAAACAAATTCCTCTAATAGTTTCTTTGTATATTTTTTGAAATTATCATCTATACATGTGTATTATTCATAAAACATAAACTTCAACAAATAAATTTTTATGTGTCATATTTCCCAATTGTGTGATTCACCAGTATAGATTATATCTACATACAAGAACTATAAAGCCATAAATGTTTGTGAAGCATTTAGATTCTACACATATTGTTTGGAAACATGGAATGATGTAAAGTAGAAAGGGTACCACATGACTCTTGATATGGTCATTAATGGATTTTTTTGTTTCGTTGAATGTAGAAAACCCAATGATGCTTTTCCTTTTGAATTAAGATGAATTCTACCAATGAAAATGGGAAGGGATATATGAAATTACATAATGAATTGCATGGGTTAAGGATTAAATATAATTTCATGTAATTGTTGAGAAGCCATAATCACTGTGCAATTCATTATGGAGGTTATCACATGATGGTTTTCATTTGTGCTAAACGGAGTATTTATCAAAGGGACAAAATGTCGAAAATAAACTAAGGGGAAAAAGAAAAATAAAAAAGGAATATTAATTCTTAATAATAAGGATTTACAAATTAGAAGGAAAAACAAAGAATGAGTGCCACATTTTGAAAGAACAAAGCATTCCATGATTTCAACTATGAAATTAGGGGCATGTTATGGGCTTAAAACATTTTAAAAATCTAATGGATAAGTATCATGATCATTCTCATAATGAATTGAAATGAATATAGAATCAATTGTCTACCAAAAACAAAAATAGACAAACACACTCAAGTATTTTATGCTAACAAATAAAGAGAAAAAAATATGATATCTAAATTTTGAAATTATGCAACAAACTAAATTGTGAAACTTTCAATTTTTTTGGTTTGTGTTAATGAGTTCATTTACCTTTCCTTATAATATTTTTCTCATCTTAACTTAAGAAAACTCACGGGAATTTATGTCATGTAATATTGTTTTGATGGGGATGGATATGAAGGGAAGGATTAAGTGATGCTATGCTACGTGATACTGTATATAGCCATTAAAATGTTACCTATGCATCCATTCATTTTCTTTATCTACTACCAGTTCGGAGGTCATATCCTTGGTGGAGATTATTAGAAACACTCTTGTGTAGATAAAATATTTGAAACACTTTAACTTGAGAGACAATGTATCTATATTATTTATTTATGTTTTGAGAAATAGATTATCTAGGTTGGAGGATGGAAAAACAAGTAGCACACAAGTGTGATCTTAATTTTATATATTAAGAAAATAAAATATTTATTGGAGTTATGTCTATGCATATTCCGAGCACAACAATAATTTAAAATCTACATTTTAACTTTTTAATAATGATTAAGAAAGTATAATAAATTCTAAAATAATCAAGTCATCTTGTAGACATCCATAGTGTAGTTTACTAAATATTATTAACTTAAAATACCCCCTTCATAACTCTATATAGGTGTTTGCCTCTAGAGAATATATGAAGTTATATAGGTGGCCTAAAATATAACATTATCAATAACTATTTTAATCAACACAAATAGTGCGAAAATGTGGATGTGACGAAAAATAAGAACATTAAAATGATTTCACAGGGAACAATTTTTTGATGAGAAATAACATATAATATGACTTGCATGAGTTGTGTATTAAATTATGATACCATAATAAGTTCATACACTATTAACATCTAACAAAATTAAACTATGAAGGAAAGGAAAAGAGAAACACAAATACTGAACCTATAAAGAAGGTAAGATAACACATAAAGGTATAAACTTATTCTATTCTACATATTGAACATATTTGAGATCATGTAGTGGGGACACAAGTATGGAAGTAGTGTTTGTGGGAGGACACATTGAATGAAATGAAATGTCCTTCCTTTTATATTCTTGAGTCAAAATATGTGATTTCCTAGAATTTCAATAATTTGAAAAGGGCCAAGGAAATGCTTTTCAAGTTTACTATGTTGCCTCTTATTCTCATATTCTTTATCCCATATTACTACCAGGTCATTTATTATTAAGTCTTTGAATTTTTTTCAAAAAGCATTTGATGACGTCTTTATTCCTACTAAAAGAGTAAGGACTTCATCTCATTTTTATCTAATTGCATTAGGACAAAGAATCTATCATAAATTATATAATTCTCTTGAAATTATTCTCACATAAATTTTAGAGTTGGATTCTAATGTTCATTAGAAAGATAGGGTCTAGGAATTAGAAAAGATGATAACTGGTTTTCTTAGTGCATACTTTATTCATGTTCTTTCTAGCCAAAGCACATGTTGGATTTTATTATTCTAGGATCTGAGATTTATATCTATAATCTTCCTAATTATATAGTTAAAATCAATATTTGTTAACTCTAATAATCCGTTTCCATGTGTATAATAGTTAAATACTAATTTTAAAGTAATTTTATGATCATAATCCCAATCAATAAATTACATAGAAGAAAATTCTATCCATTATCACATAATAGTACAAAAGTTTACCCAAGATGGTAAATACATAGCTCTCTAATACTTTGATTACATTATAGGTTGTGTAATACTTGAAAAGTTACAATTCTACCTAACACATGTAATAGTCAATATCTCTGAGGATGTACTATTACAAAGTTATGAAATTATCATTAATGATACCAAAAACATATAGTTCCGCTTTAGAAATGGGACATTCTTTAATAACAATATATAATGTGCAATTTACGATTACACACTATTTATGTAGTGATTTATAAAGTGTGGAAGATCTTGACATAAGTGTAAATCTTGAATAAAAATGCATCAATAATAGTCTACATGTAAAATTTTGTGTGGTGTAGAATTTCGTAAATCATAACTAGTGTCATGAATTTCATAGAACTCACATACAACTAAAAATGATTCCTATTTTATAAGGCATAATTAGTATGTAACATCATGATTTATTATTAATAATTAACCTCCCTTTATCCTAAAAATGTTACTCTTTAATAAAATGTATCTTCGTTGAGTATAGTTGAGTTGGGCAAGACATATTTGGTTGAGCAAGAAGAATACCATATCCTAGTACCATTTTATTTTTTATTTGAGCGACTTTATCATATACTACTAGAAGACCAAAATAAGATTATCCTTTATTATATTTCATGATTTAGACCCATGCCTTGAAAAATATTCGTTAGTTATATTTTAAAAATTTAACTCTTGGAGGATGGTTACCCACTTGCCAAAAATTATTTGAACTCATTTTTCATCACCATTGCTTTTACTTTGGGATTGGAAAATACAATACTCACCTTTTTTATGTAAGATATACTGTGTAAATTTCATTACTACGCATATCAATCCAAAATATTTTTTTCTAAAAGGTAACGTAGTTGAATTCTTTGTTTCACAAGGGTGAATTCATGAAGGAAACATGTAATGCACTCTTTGTTTCTTCTATCTTTTGAGTCAATAATTTTATGAATGAATTGTCCTCAGAGGTTGTAGATGAATAAGGGCAATAGATAATATAGGATTATTTAGACTTGATACAAAGTGATAAATTTGTATATTTATATAAATATAATTCTTCGTTATTTTATACACTTAGATTTTGTTTTATATTTCAGTGTTTCATTCAGTAATATTTAATTATCTCATTAAATCCTAAGATTAAATAGATTACAAAATAAATATTTCAATTATTTATTTCTATTGGGGAATGGGATATTAAAAATAGTCTCCATCTTATTAGGATCAACTATAATTCTATCATCCCAATAGATTAGTTTAGATCATTCCCAAAAATAATTTCTTTGGATTAGTGGATATGTCATGCTTTTGAAATCACTACAAAAACATCCACAACAATTTGACATAGTTAGTATGGTTATTTTAAAAGGATATGAGCTCATCCAAGTAAACTATGATGTATTTAGTGATCATGTATTCAAATTCAATGCTCATGTCATACTTAAAAATCAGCAAAATTTATTAGTTTGAAGGGTATTTTTCTATATGAAAACATACCCCATTCTCTAGTGAAGAACATTTTAATTATATCTTGACGATGAAAATGATTGATTTCTATGACATAATATTCACACCATTCACAGTCTATAGAACTTCAGTAAGGGATGGAAATTCATAATTTAATTTCTCAAATGCTTTATTAAGATTACAAAATTCCATGGAAATGAAAAAATCTCTTCTTTTCTTACAAACTAGAATAAGGTTTTTGACCCATGTCGAGGCTAGGATTTGAAATCTGATTCTTGCAGTCCACAAATTTGTTACTTTAATATAAGAGGCTGTAATAATTTAGTAACATTACATTATCTCTATTCCAATAGTTTAGCAAAAAGATTTAATGTGATGGTGTGCATCATGATGAAGGGATTGAATATCTTAAGTAATTTTAACTTCATTTGATGACATCATGATAACACTCGAGTGTCCATAGTGAGTATTTATTATCCTCTAGAGTGTAGGATTCATCCCATCATACTATCCTAATTTGTGAGACATATTGCATTTTCCCAGGTGAGGAGGAATATGTTTATCCTTTCGTGTGATAATAATTTCCATATATCCTTTCCAAGGCTACAATACTAGTAGGCATGTCGTTTACTTTCTTATTTAGAGTTCCATCCTCATCCTACTCAGAGTATTTCATGTCAACTTCATATATAATTTGTGATTTGAAAGGTTTATAATTAAAAAGGATTTTAATTATGTGCTTGTCATCATTGTGTACCTAAACGTTTTAAAATTTTTGTTAGATTGATGGGTTGAATACAACTTGAGCTTTATATTTTTATTGAATCAAAGGTGATGTCTATTATTTGCGTAAAATAATACAATAAATAGTCATTCTTCATGTTTTAAATATTATCTTTATTATTTTGTTATGTGGTTAATATGTATATTATTATATTGTTAACAATATTTATCTATATTATTTGTTTCTATTTAGGAATAATATTTCCATAGATTAGTTTTTTTATTTTATATGTTTGTTGAACCATATAGTCATTTTGGTTATTATTATGGTTGTACAATATGTATAAATACTACAGCTGGTTATTTGATTGTAACTTGGTATTTTCCATATCATTATAATTCCTCGGCATCGTCTCGATTCTACATCTACATTTGATATAAGACAATTTGAAACTTTGAGGAGGTGTTGGAAATATTTTTGAGAGCTTGGGAGGATTTAGTTGATGCTTCAACAAGAGTGATAACCATATCTTCCATGGACAATTTTAGTGGTGAATATTCTTAATTATGCAAATAGTAATAATTCTAGAATATGCTTTTAGATATTTTGATGTCTAAGTCACTGCCCATGTTTCACCTAGAAATCCACTAATAGTAATTTGTCCCATTGGAATAGAAAATAAATCTCTAATCCCAATGTCTATTTTTAATGCAATGTTGCGTGATCGATGCCTCAAGATTTCAATACATTCTGGGATCACCAAGAATTCCTTGGAACTTTGGGTATCAATTGCTGAAATTTTAGGGAGGAAATTTTAAAATTCGGACAAATTAGCCATACATATACATATAGATATAGAGACTAATAACTAAGAAAATGATTTTTTTATTTTATTAGTTATGAGTTTGTAAATTTAAAAAGTAATAGAAAATGATTAGGCATATTACTCGCAAAATCCAAATAAATCATAGGATTTTCGGCACAACATTGTTGTTTATATCCTACAAGTACTTATGCAAGTAATTATATTCAATATTGATCCAATGTAAAACCTTTTTTATATCATGTCACATTATTTTATCTAGTTTTATAATTTAGGATATTAAGCAATGCTATAATATATTAAAACATGTTCCTCAATGTTATAATTATGTCTTCAATGGTACTTATTGTAATAGGGAAGGACCCCTCAACCCTCTTTCACCCTTAATTAAAAAAAAATGTCAATTTTAATTGTATGGTGCTGCCAGGATATTTTCATCATTATCAGTGTCATTTTTTCCATGTCACATGACACAAAAATTCCTTAGTCTATTTTCATCTCATGAAAGGCAACTCAAAAATTGTCCTTGTAGGAAATAACAACTAAAAAGGAACCTCGAGAAAAAATTAAATGCAACACCTCCCGTACTAACATACAAAAATTGCATCTTATTTTAAGAAACCGTCTATGGAATCCCATCCTTCTCTAGTAGAACCAATACTATCAAGGGATAATGATTACATTCAAAAGGAAATTAAAAATTATTTCAATGATGATTTGTTAACTAACGTTGTAAATAACGATGAGAATGTCTTACCTCCACTTGAAGACCTCTCATTGAATGAAGTTAAATATGCATTACTTGATGATTTACATTTCTAATCCAAAGCTTTAGGATGTTGTAACCTTCCCAATTCAATGTTGGATTTGAAACTTATGGTAGTAAAAATTCCACCATAGAAAATATTCATAGACATCTATTTCTAAGAAAAAGAGAAAGGTGAAAAATGGGACTTGGGAGGGATTTTTAGGTTAGAGTGAGTTTCTAAGTTTCCATTAATTGAACCTGTTGAAAATGAAAATAAAGTTGAACCTCCCAAAGAATGTAAATTTACAACCCGTTGCTAAAAATTGGGCAGGGAAAAGAAAATACAACTTAAATTCAATACTATTGAGAAGCATGTAGGAAATATATATGAAAAGAAAATTGTAAATAGAGTTGTGAAGAATGTTGCTAGATGGAAAATTGCAGATGATTGTTTACATATTAGTTATGAAAAAAAAAAATTAGGATAAAAAGAGAACTTAAAGAATAGTTACATGGAATAAAGGTACATTTACATTGTTGTACACGAGAATATATATATGCACTTTGGTACATTTCGAGGTCCCGGAGAATATTAATATATACATGATTCCTAAGAAAGAAAATAAGTAATTGAAAATGTTTTTGGGCCTTTTTGATGTCTCTTTTACTTTTATTGACCTTACACACCCTACATCCCTATTTGTATTTTATTGATTTATCTTTTATGACCTCGGACACTAGTGTGAAAATAGGAAACTATTTCCTAGGTGCTTCTATTTCTCCTTGACGATCCATGCCTTTTCTACCATTTTTATACTCTTTTGGGTTTCTTTAACTTCTTAGGAATATTTTATAATTTTGGTTCATCCTTCCAGTTGTCAATTACAAAATTCAAACATGGGAATCATATATATACGTACTTATAGCTCCAAAATAAGTGACCAAGTACTCGCATTATCTAGTATCACCTAATCTTGCTTCCAAAGGGAAAGAGCATATCAAATAATCCATCCGGGACATCAACCCAAGTGATAAGGGTTGCATCATCACTTCGCATACAAAATAAAGAAAGGGAACCATATTCTATTCCATTACACATTTTCATTTGGAGCATTCTAGATCTATTCCACTATCTTAGTGCAACTTGCATAAGGGTATCCTAGGGAATAATTACAAAAACTACCATAGAAAACTACATGGACTCTAAAATGGAGTGTAGCATTCAAGTGCTAAGTTCACTTTTTGTGTGACTACGAGGTCAGTCTAAATCCATATTCTACACATTTTTTATTATATTTGATGTGGTTTGTGGACATGTGCAAATAGAAAACTTATCATAGGTACATTCGGTTATCAAGGAGCACAATCAAATAGACAACTAAAAACTAACAATGAAGCTCCTCTAGCCCTAAAGAAAGAAGATCATGAGAATTTACATAAAACTACCACCCAAAATAGATGCTAGTTCTTGAGAAATCCTATCCTCTTGTGGGTGCTCTTGTCCAAAGGCATTCTTGGTCCGTAGAACCTCCAATGAGTATTTAAAACAATCTTCTCAATCCGTTTCATATATTCACCTGCTCAGATCACTTCTAGATTTCTCAGGAATTAGCTAAGTCTCTTTGTCTCCCTCTCTTGCTTAGGGTTTCACATTTGTAACTGATTTTTTTCTTGCATCTTACTATATATTAGCATTTTTATATCATACACTACATTATTTACTCTAAAATTAGATTTAATACCATTTATATTAAATAATTTTTTGAACCCCACTCGTGATCAAATATTTGGATCCTTATCTTACCTATTATATCTGATCTTCTTTCATGTCTCCTAAACAACCTCTAATATCCTTGCATCAATTACTTGAAATACACCCACCTTGCAAATATGTTCTCCAAAAATCCCTAGAAACTATATAAATCCCTCCCAATATTCCACATACACAATTAAGTTCCATCTTTGATTATCTCTCCGATGACCCTATTGGTCTAGATACCATAACTAATCAATCTTTTTCAAATCAATTCATGATTTACATTGTTCATTTCAATATAAAATTCAAGCTATAGAAACCACAATTACATCTCTCACAACTGAAATACAACATCTCAAGGATGCTCCTCAAGCCCATGTTAGTTTTTCTTTATACCTCATCCTAGTTCTATGTCTTTTAGATGTACTCATATAAGTGAACCCCAAGTCTTATCATTACCAACACCTCTCAAGTTTGATCTAAATACTAAGCAACATGACATTCATTTTGAGATCCTCAATCACCATTGACCAACGTGAAAACTTTTCATTGCTACCCTCCTTATCACTTGCTTTTAAATACATAGGTCCTCCATTTTGTAATTATCACAAACTTAATAGACATCATGAAACTAATTTATCTACTTTAAAATGATGAATTAAAAACCTTGAGTATCATGGTTTTATATCATTTTATACACAACATTCTCGCTACATGTTCATCTCCAATTGCTAAGTCCCACTAGGCTCCCAAATCCAATCACTCCATGTCTATGAGCATAATCCATAATTAATAATGTTCCTTCTTTCTTCATTCAAGGGCTTCCTATCCAACACCATGTCATGGCACCTTTAAAACACATACCCCATTAGCCCCTCCTCTCAATTCTTCTACAACGCTACTAATTCTAGCTAAGAAATAACCTCTCAAAAATTGTACCCCATCACATTCTCCTATCAAATCTGTTAGAGTGTCACCAATTTTTAATAAAAAAATATCAAAAATCAATCCCAACCCATTCACCCCGTGATAGCTAACCTCTTTAAAATCTCTCTATTCAACCCAGAATCCAACCTTGGTTCTACTCTTGCTTCTACTTCTCATTATGACAATAATATACTTTCTTATGATAAATTTCAAACTCCATCACCATCGCATCTCTCTCTTACATTATCAAATATATCTCCATGATTGGCACACATGGGCCCTTCCATCACTATTAGTTGTCTCTAGTGTCTATTATCACACTTCACGCTCCACACTTCATATCTAATCTCTCTAACCATCGCTATAACCCTTTAGTACACACATTCTACCGTCATTACCCGATGATGAACTCTAGTGCTATGGTTCACACTTGATTATTGAGGTAACACTTCATATATAAACCTCACATCATATACACTTCACAATTTTTGGTTCATGATACATCTTTTCTAGCATCTACTCTCACACAATACACTTATTTCCCAATGACACACTCTTTTTCTATCGTTCATTCTTTATTATTGAGGGGGAATTTATAAATTAACATCATCTCATTTACATCCACTAGGGGAAACATTTCTTCTATCATCATCATACCTTGTATATCACACTATTACACTCATATAACATTTTCATAGCTTTTTGCATTTACTCTTACTAGCTTATTCTACTTACATCTTACACTTTGTTTCCTATGTTATATGTATTCTTAGTATGTCATTATCATTTTATATATACACATGCGCAATCCATTTCTATCTTGAGGTGAATGAAAGACCTATCAAAGATTCATACAAGATGTAGGATGCTCAACACAACTATTTACTTTTCCTTCGAGGCTCCAGGGTGTATATAATTTTACTACTCTCATACTCTACACATCATAGGTTAAATTGTTACATCATTTAAGTTACTATGACTATACTTTTAACTCATTTATAATCTCTTTGACATACTATCTATATTTCTAACATAATTGACAAATTCTTCATGTGTAACATTTTTCTTACAGGATCAATACAATGATGGCTTTATGTCACCCTTTTCATACTATTGTTTACTAATGTTTTCCATTATTTTCAGGTTATTCCTATGTCTTGTTTGATCATTGTATGCTTTTGGTCAATTTAGCCCTGATTGTTTTGTGACATTTTGAGTGATGTTATTAAATCTGGTATAGTTTATTTAAACTTGGAACACAAACTATACAATCGAAATAATTTTATAATCCTTCTTTAAAATAATCCAGATATATTCTTAATGTAGAGATAGACTTTTTATACAAATTCTTGATCCTATTAATCTACAAATCAAATCTTATCCACTAAATATCTCCTATCTCTAATCCCTCGTATCTCTCATTCAACTCCTAAGATCTCTCTAGAGATAATCTACGTGAGTTATTTTCACAACTCACCAATATAATTAAACTATTACAACATTATATGAGTTGTTTATATAAAAAATCATATATTACAAATACACACATAAATAATGTTCACAATAACATATAAAATTCCTAACATTCACCCCTTAGTGTGAACATGGGTGAGTTCTCCTGCAAGACTGCTCATGTTCTACAATCCAATGGTTTTCAAAGATTACCATCAACTCCAACAAGTTTTTAGTTGAACCATTAACCTCTCTATATGTTTTCTCAAGAGATTCACAAAATCTCTAATTGGTTTTCTAGTGGACCACAAACCACTCCATAGCACCATACATGTTTCCCCACCCCCATCCTCACATCAAGGAAAATACAAGAAATATCTCTCACGCAGAGCTCACTTATTACAAGATCCAACAGAATAAATCATTTTTTCTTATTACAACACACAATGGAAATTAAACACAAAAAAATAAATACCAAAAGTTCATTATGTGGCCCCTTTGCTTACGGTGGCGAGAGCTCACCGATTAACCTCCTTCCTCCATCTATATGATGCTAACTAAGTTGGATTTTATCATGAGTCTCAATTTACATTCATGGACATCGATTTTACCACCGAAAATGCGTCCGTAAGGAAACCTTTTTAAAAAAGTTTCAACTTTTTGATGAGGACTCACAATTGACACTTTTTTTCACAACTTGAAAATAGAACCAAAACACAAAAGATAACAAATGATACTCAAACTAAAAAATAATTGACAATTACATAAAATCACATAATGTTAAAATTAAAAAATTAACAAGACTATATGAAAATAATGATTAAAAAAATTAAATTATAAAATATAATTAATCAATACCTAAATAGTCATTATAAAACCTATAAAAACTTTTATGCAAAATAAATTATAAAAAAATTCTTAATGACTATAATAATTTAATTTTTTAATGGTGAATTAACCTAAATAAGATTAGCCACATATAATTTTAACAATCTTTAAATAATCCCAGCACTTAATACACATACTTTTAAATTATTTATAATCTCTAAGAAAACAAAACACAAAATACTCAAGAGAAAGAACTAAAGTAATATATAATTACTTTTAGTTTTAAAAAGTATAAACTATTAAATAATAAAAAGAATCACTGACTGCTATAAGGAATAAACTAATACTAATAAATAAAAGAATCACTGACTGCTATAAAGAATCACCGACTACTCTAAAATATATATGAAGCAACCTAATCATGACATTTGGCAAAGAAATTAGACGGTTTGATAGCTTCTTATCAATGCACAGATCAGCGCTAGATTTTCTTAAGTTGCCACGAGCATGGGTTGATGGGTTGAGTCGAATTAGTAATGTAGTTCGTTATCAACAATAATACAATATAGCTCATCCTTTTCTTCAACATGAATGAATGTATATTTAGCACCCATACACGCAGTGGATGCGTACAAAGGTAGATTTCAATGCAAAAAGAGATGGAACAGCTAGCTTGCATAATCTTGCTTGCAATTTGTCCAATGTCAAATCATCTCTAAAATGGAATCTTAAACGAAGTCTCTCCTCCTAGATCAATACATAACAGACTCATAATATACAGGCATAAGAATAATAACTCTCTGATACCAGATATTAAATCTGGTATAGGTTATTTGAATTTAGAAAACAAACCATAAACAATAAATAATAATAATAATCCTTCTATAAAATAATTCAGGATATATTATTAATGTAAAGATGGAGTTTTTATACAAATTTCTTATCCTATTAATTAGGAATCACTTCTTATCAACTAAATCTCTCAACCTATCTCTAATCCCTAATATCTCTCACTTAACTCAAAACACCTCTCTAGAGATAATCTACATGAGTTATTATCACAACTCACCAATATAATTAAACTATTAAAACATTATATGAGTTGTTTTTATGACAACTCATATATTAGAAATACACACATAAATAATGTTCACAATAACATATAAATTTCCTAACAAATGCCCCATGTAGGTAACCCACATTATATGGTGTATCTTTTATTTTTAGTTGATTGATACATTGTCTTCTATTACATGTTAGATTTTGTAGCACTAACACGTGTACTAGAATCTATTATTTTCACGTGCCTTGGCTTCTACAATGCACATCCCCTATCCCTGTAGGTATCTCCACTCATATATGCATATGAGATCACAGTCCTCTCTTTTTTAGAGTGCATTCTCTTCCAATCCTCTCATGCACCACAAACAAGGGGGCATCTATTGAGTTTATAAATCACCCCTACAATAGATCGAGCTATAGTATAACATAATAGTACATAATGAAAAAAGAAACATAGTTATAGATTGACCCAAAATAAACTTTTCTCCAAAACACATAGCATACACTAGCACCCAGACATGGTCAATCAAATTGTAGGCACCGATAAAAATGAACTATAATAAACAACACCGAATAACAAGAATATAGAAATTTGAATTCATTCGGGATGATTTATTCACTGATAAATATTACATTATATAAGAAGATGGTCTCCTTTATCCAAGGAGTCAACATCAATCACCAATCCCCTTTTTCTATCAACCACTACTAGAATTTCTCACTTATCTCACATATCTCTATCACCTCATATCCCTATTCTAATGGAGAGATTAACTCACGTACATACAAATATAATATTAATATCACAATACTAATATCTCACACTCACCTAACTCTTACAACTATATTATTAATATGAGTTCTATAAACTCATTATTAATAATATTACAATTTATAATAATTTTACAATATATTTGTAACATTCACTCCCTATTGTTAACATTATTAATTTTTAATATAGACTCCCTAATGTTGACAAGGTAGAAAAATAATCAATCACTTCCTTCTCGTAGCTTGTTGCCCATGCGTGCTCATGATCTAGATGGTTTTTAGGAAAACCAACAACCTCAACAAGTATGGTTTATAGGACAATCATTAACTTGAAACAAAGGATGCTTTTTTAAAACAAAGGATGGTTTTACAGACAACAACAACCCAAATATCATTTTACTTCTTTTCCTTTGTGCTTTCATCTATTCACTATGTATTTTCTTCAAGGAATATGTAGGAACCACTAGTCACTAAATACAAACCGAATAGAGGGAAAATTGAACATTGAGACCATGTTTGAGTTCTCCTCTCAATGTGAACATTTTAGTTATTCAAATAGGAACGCTGAAATCATACTCCACACATCTGAAATAAACTGCAAATCTCAAATAAAAATGCATACACACATCGCCACCATAGCTTCATGTTGCCCCATCGCTGGTGACTCGACGATAGGTCGATGATTGACCTTCACCTCCATTGCCTCATTCCTCCATGAAACACACTGCTTACTCGTAAATTGGATGTTGAATCTCAAATTTGCACCACCTTTTTTGATGCATCTTCCCACAAATATTCTCTTTGGTTTTGTAATTCCAAAGTGCGGATCTGGGGACGAAGCCCTAAGCAGGTCAAGGGGCGGGCAAGCGCCACTTACAGTGGTCCTGGGCAATGCCCTGGGCACACTCCTGTCACGATACAGGCGGGGTCGAGGCGGAGCCCCAAGCAAGGCATAGTTTCCTTCTATGAAGTCATCAAAAATATTATTAGAACTACAATATTGTTCTTCTTATTCTCCCAACAATTTGGACGTCGGGTAACACTAAAAATGCATCTATGAGGCAATTTTTTATTTTTTTCACAAATATTTGACTTCAACTCTTGACAAAATGACTTGACAACTTTGACTATGACTCTATTTTTGAATTTTTTTAATGACACTTGGAAGACTTATTTGACAACCTTAAAGACTCTATTTTCCAATAAGTTATCCAACAACTATGATTTTTTTTTTTAAATCAAGTATTGACAAGTATTCATATTAAAATAAAAAGAAACCTAATACTCTAAATCGATAAACTCTTTGGAATACACGCATGACTCCTACACTCAAACTTTGACAAAATGACTTGTTGAAGAAATCATGCATGAAGACTGAGACTTTCGAGCTTGAGTCTGAGCTGTAATAATATGTTGTAGTCGGAGTCATCCAAGTCGACAAGAATTTGAGGAGCTCGGCAATATCATGAATTATCAGGTCAATCTTGAGACTCTAATGTGTCAATTTATGGCCAAATGAAGCAATTTCGATATAAAACGCAACTGATTGGAATCTTTTCAATGTTAAAACCATGTACATCGGTATTAATGAAGCGAGCTCATTCAACGCAATAAACAATAGTGAATGACCAATAGGATAGTCAATTGGGCCTGCAAAAGTGAATTTTCCTCCCACACCTCTGTCGGATTATACCTCTTACGCCTAGTTTAGCTGATTATTCTTAGGCTTTGGCTATTCGATCACTGAGCACAAAACTTTGAATGGTTCAAGGGGAAGTGCAGATTGACCAACAATAATCGATCCTATGGATATTGTCCCAAGAGATGAGAGAAGTATGATCTGAGAGGATCTGATACTCAATAGTAGCTGAAAATAAGTTTTAACTGATGTGTTGAGAAGACTTTCAGGAGAAGATGCTCAAAATAATGCACTATCTGATCAGAAATTTGGTAGTGTTGCGCTTAATAGAGACTAGATGAAATGCTTTCACTAATGTTGCTTTGTCAATTGTATCCACATATGAAATGTGCCCAGCCTTGAATGGCGTTAAAGGTGATTTATCAGGCTACACTCCTTTTTCCTGAGCGCTGGAAGTTTGATTCCGAAAAAAAACTGCAATATAGCTGATGCATATGCACATAAAAATGTTGATTGATCTGGGCTATCAATCGTATTCTTCACTTAAAAGTGTTCTGCAGCTAGGTGAAATGCACTACAAGCTAGCGAGTCAAGAGTGAAGCATGAATCCAAGGCCTGTGATTTCTGTTCTGATAGATACACAAATTTATTCTCCCATCACAGCCTAAGACCAGAGATTACTCTGATACCACTGATAAAAACTAAACTATAATAAACAACACCGAATAACAAGAATATAGAAATTTGAATTCATTTGGGATGATTTATTCACTGATAAATATTACATTATATAATAAGATGATCTCCTTTATCCAAGGAGTCAACATCAATCACTAATCCCCTATATCTCTCGACCACTTTGTGAGAATTTCTATACTATCCCACATACCTCTCTATTATCTCATATCCCTATTCTAATGGTGAGATTAACTCACGTACATACAAATATGATATTAATATCACAATATTAATATCTCACACTCACCTAAATATTATAACTATATTATTAATATGAGTTCTATAAACTCATTATTAATAATATTACAATTTATTAATAATGTCACAATATATTTATAACATTATGTGTCACCGATGTTTGCTTATGTACTAGGGGAAAAATAGTCAATTCTTAGTTTGACATAATCTCTAGAAGTTTATGACATAGTTCTCCAAAGAGCAAGCACTTCCCTCAAGTTACATAATTTAGTCTATAAGTACATTTCTCAATAATTCCAACTAATAAAAAAATCAGAATAATCGGAAACAATTGGGACATACCATCTATAGTGGTACTTATTTCGAGAAGCATCATGAATGGAGAGAAAATCTATACCATTCTCCCCAACACGCTTCTCCTCTTGTTAGATCACAAAAAAACTCACTCTTGGCATGAGATCGCCCTAAAATCTAACTCTAAGTGTGAGATTTCCCAAACAACTCACCGTCTCGTAAAAAAAATCCAACAACTCCAAGTAAAATCAGGACAATAATCTATCTCTTACACTCTTATACATCATATGCACACTTTTCATTTATATGCTTTCACACTTTTACTTTACACATATTACTTTGATTTATCACATTCAGAAATTTGACTATTCTTTCGGTCTTCTTTTGTAGGTCTATCCTTTATACAAAACAAGAAGAAACTCACATCATAAAATATTGAATGCTATTATCCATACAATTCACCCCTAGGGTCTACTTCCCTTTCCTAGTCTCCACAATTAACATTGCCATCACTTCACGCTTCACTTGTCCACTCGGCATGCCATTGGCTACACTCTTCTATAGGATCTCAAGGTACACATATTCTATCTACTTTATGCTATGTAGTATTCACTCAACATCATAAAGTGGGCAGAAATTTAATCATAAAATCTATGCAATTGGGTACATTTCTAGGTCCTAGAGCATACTAATATATAAATGATTCCTAAGGAATAAAATTAGTAATTAACAATGTCTTTTAGGGCCTTTTTCTTTTGTCTCTTATACTTTTACTAACCTTACACACCATACATCCTATCAAGTATTTAACTTACTTTTTTTGTTTACCTCGACACTAGCACCGATTTAATACACTAGCCTAAGTGTTATTGTCCCTCCTAGGTGCTCTTGACCTGTTCTCCCCTTTTCTAACTCTTTTGTGTATCTTTTCCTTCTTGGGCATATTTTATGATTTTCATTTGGCCTTCCACTTGTCAATTACAAAATTAAAACAAGGGAATCATATACATACATATTTATAGCTCCCAAATAAGGGGCTAAGCACTATTTTTATATAGTATCACCTCTAATCTTGTATCTAAAGGCACAAGAGCATCTCCAAACCATCCATGTATCATGTTCACTCAATCGATAAGTGATGCAACACTTTACATATCAAAAAAAATTACATCCGGATCCTTCTAGATCTATCTCACTATCTTAGTGCAATGTGCACAAGGGAATCCCAAGGCATCATTACAAACACTCACATATAGCTACACGTAGTTTGAAATGTAGTTTAGAACTCGATACTAAGTTCACTCTTAATGTAATCATCGAGGTCAATCTGAATCTTTATTGTGCATCTTTTTATTATATTTAATTTTGGGGTTTGTGGACATGTGTAAGTAGACAACATTTTTTACAGTTACATGTATATTCGATGATCAAGGAGAAAAGTCATAGTGACAACTAGAGACTAGCAATGAATCTAGTTCATCCTCGAAGAAAGTAGATTCTAAGCATTTTCACATACACTAGTGCCCAAAATGGACATTACCATCTAGTAACTCCTATTTGATACATTCCCGAGCTTCGAACCTCCAACGAGAATTAATGAAACTTTTCTTAGTATGTTTCAGCTTATTGACCTACTAGATCACTTCCATATTTATCAAGAATCAGCTAAGTCTCTCGATCTCCCTCTCTTACTTAGGATTTCACTCTTTTAAATGTTTTTTTTCTTTTTTTTACTATGGGTAAATAGTTTTTAAGGGACTATACCATGTTTCTAAAAGTGCTCAAAATCCAGATAGACTAGAAAATACAGACCATAGTTTTGAGGGGAATATACCCTATTACAAAAAGGCTCCAAACACAAATAATTTATTAAATACATCAATTTTGGATAATTTTCTAGATTATACATGAATATCAAACTATAGTTATCTAAGAAACTTTACTAAAGGATAAAAATAGTTACAAAACTTCAACAAAGCAACATGAAAACAACATCCTCGATAACAACAGAAAAGAAAACTAGGTGTAAGGAAATTCTTATTCACTTGTCTTCTTTTCCATGTTTATCCTTACCTTCTATACATAAGTGAAGAGTGCCAGGGAAATGACATGGGAGGGATCCTTCTTGTCCAACTGTGAGAGAATCAAGTCTCTTAGTTGTCTCATCTCCCAAATGGTAGCAAGAATTGTTATGTTTATGGAGCTTGTTTTCAAGTTAGAGTTTGGTACACCTTCCATGTGTTACACTCGAAAATTTTTACGATGGTCCCACTCACGGTGAGTGGGTCAAGGGGGTTTGGGGAAAAGCCCCCAAGAAAATTTTCATGGGTGGTTTATTAACCCATGAGTAATGGGTAACCATTATGGGCTAGTTTTAGGCCCATGACTTTTCGGTACCCATTGTTTTGTAAAACCACATCTTTGAATACCTATTGATGTAATTATATATAGATGGACATACAATAGGATTGATATGAGTGTTTTTGTGAAGTTGAATTGTGTGTGTAAATTCAAGTGCAAATTCGGGAGGGTTTGTTGAGCACAACTCCAAACAAGATTTGGTTATTGTAATTGTGAAGACTATTGGTTTGTAATAAAATGTGAGCAAGTGTTCTTGGTGGATGTAGCCCACATTGGGTGAACCATGTTAAATATTGTCTTCATGGTTTGCATATTTCATTTCTATAATTTCTATTCATACTTCTTATTATTGCGATTCTGAGGAATTATTCCGCATTAGATTCTATTAATTCCTAACAAGAATGTTGTTGAGCACACATAAGCTTTCAACATGTTGCTTTGTGACATTCTAGATAGTCTTAAGCAAAAAAATTGTGTAGTCGTGTCTTCTTTTTACATTTCCTAGTCTACTATCAAGTGAGTTAACCTTCTTACATATTTCAAGAATCTAATCATGATCCTGTTCAAGGTCATTTTTCATCTTCCTTGTGCCTTCTCTCTTGAAGAATTTTTTGAGCTATTATTTTAAAACCCAACCACCTTTTCCAGTTTGACAATTCTATTGAGAATTAATTCCTCCATTTCCATAGCTGAAGCACTAGATGGTATTGTAATGTGAAGCAGAGTGTTAGAGGACTCAATTTCTTTTCTGATATGTAGGATTTTTGGGAGGGAAAGGGATGATTAAGAGGGTAAAGTAGGTTTTGTGTTATGATTTTCCTTCAACCATAAGTAGTGGTGGGGGTAGTGGAGCCATGGTTAAGGGGGCAGGGGTGATGAGTATTGAAGGATGTTAGGAAAGGAAATGGTGGTGAAGCAAAAATGAGGCCTTGGTGAAGGGGGTGGCACGAGTGTGGTTTTGAAACTCAAGAATAGAGTGTTCTAGTGAGTTTAAGAGATAATGTGGAAATCAAACTAAAAATTCCTTCTAAAATGATTTAGGAAAACCAAATGTTTGAGAGGAACCATCACATATCTTCCTTCTAAAGTGACATACCTGAAAATCATCCTTGCAATTTCATCAAAGGGCGTTGGAATGGAGGTTAGTTTTATGCCTGCAGTAATGAACTTAATATTTTCTCCATCTGCTAGGAATTTATTGGTTTTAATTTTCTTTTCATCCCTTAACTAAAGAATCGGCACCTTCTAAGCTAAGCCCCATGACCTCGAAATAATCTCTTCAGTTATTTTAATGTTGATTTCATCATATTCTACCATTCTTTGCTTCCACCCAACCACGAATTGAAGAGAAATGTCTTGATCATGACCCTGCATTTTTTCAATGAGGTTTGAGACCCCATCCATTTACAGATAAGTCCATAGAGTCACATCATCATTCCATGTTAGGTCACAGGTGGGTTTAGTTTGGCATGAAGATCCAACTATTTTCTATTTTCATTTCTTTTGTTCCTAATGGCATTGTTTCTCCCCAAAACCGCTTCTTGAAAACACCTTTGTAGACCCGAAAGTGCGTGCAAAGGCCGAGTGGTATTATTAGCCCTGCGTAAGGAGTTAATCACTCTCAAAACAAAGAAGGACTTCTTAATTATGGTTTTTGATTTTATATTTATCCTTGATGATGTCATTATGTACCTTGATAGGGATAGTGTCATCTCTAAACCAAGTTTCCATATTATTACTAACTCCATAGTTAGCAAGACTATCCTGCACTTTGTCGCATTCACGATAAGATTGGATGATTTGGTAGTTTGCAAAGGATTTAAAAATCTCAATAGATTCATAAATGAAATTTCTAATAGTCCAACTAGGGGGTTATGCTTGATTTAAAATATTTATTATGTTCAAAGAGTCCTCTTCAATTATAATATTAGATATATTGCAATCTCTCGCAAGCTCCGATCCTCGATAATGTTGGTAAGGCTTTAGAATAGTGGTTTGTTTGATGTTGCATTTTCAAGCAAATGCAACAATAAGACAAGCCTCTGTGATCACTATTCACCCCACCTCCTCTTGATGCCCCTAAATTTCCTTTATATGTTCCATCAAAATTTCACTTGTATAATAAGTTGGGTGGCGGAATCCAATGACCTAATGACTTTTCAACGCTATTATGATCATTCCTATGTGAATTGGAAATATATATCTTCCAAGTATCTAGTATATGTGCTTCTCCCTTGGTGTATGGTATACTTTTTAGAGGCATAAAACTCTTTATATTGTATTTTACAGCAATAAAAATTCATTAAAGATCTTATTTCATACCTATTTTTTTTTATCAAGATTATTCCATTCCTTTTTTCCATAATCTTCAAATGGTATGAACTATGACACAATTTTATAATGTTCTTATCATACAATGATTTTATGTTTGATCCCATTGCTCCTAGGTTTGCAAGAAGGTGTTAGGAAGAATCAAATGCAAATTAAAATTAGAAAAAATGAAACTTTAGACCTTTGAGGCATATTCACAATGCAAAAGTAGATGTTTGATGTCTTCAACCTCTTTTTTGCACATGTAGCACATGTTAGGCATAATGAAACCCTTTTTAATTAGGTTATCATTAGTGAGAATCTTTCCTTTTAACACTAGCCATATAAAGAAATTAACTTTTGGGGTTAACTCAGGCATCCATATTTTACTCCAATTTATATCACATTGAATATTTTCAAGAAAGGCATTATAGATCGATTTAACAAGATAGTCTACATTAAAATATTTAAACCATATAAGGTCATCCTTGGAGTCCTTTTGATTAAGAGGTATGAGTACAAGATCTTGTTTTAGAGAGGAGACAACATGTTTTAAAAAAATATCCACTTTGAGATGCTTCCAAGTTCTCTTGTTTCCATCCAAGTCTATGTAATCTTTTACTTTATTCCCATATTTCTCACTAATCACTGTATTTAATGGAGCCAAATTTGTCACTTAGCTTGAAATCGAGTTCGCTTTTCTTGCTAAAATTGTATATCATGACCATTTCCTTCTTTTCATATACAAACTTTAGTAAGGATGTGCCTGATTTGAAGCAAGTTGTTCCAGAATATGGATCCATTGGGAATTTTTTCATCAAAAAGAATATAATTCATATTGTGTTGATTCAAGTACTTAATTCTAATGAGTTCAGTCCAAGGTTGTTTTTCCTTAAGTAATCTCCAACCAAGTTTGGCAATTAAAGCAACATTCATCTTCCTAATATCCTTTATACCCAAGCCACCAATATTTTTGGGTATACAAACCTGATCCCAAGAAACTAAATGGTACCTAAATCTTTCTTCAGTTCCATGCCATAGAATTTTTTTTGAATTCTTTCAATGTTGTCAAAAAAAATTATTGGGATGTTGTGCATAGACATTATATATATGGGTAATTTCTGCATTGTGCTTTTAATTAACAAGCATTTTCCGACACTAAAGAGAAAAACACCTTTCCACCCAACCAATCTTTTGTGAAATCTATCTAACAAGGCATTTTGAACAACATCAGAGACTTTATTAGTATATATTATGTCTTAGCATTAGAATTTATTAGAATTAGAAATCTTATGTCTTACTATATATTATAATTTGTATATCATCCACTACATAAGATAATTTTAAATTATATTTAATACCATTTATATTAAATCAATTTAAATTTAACAAGGTCATTCAAAATAATCTTTTAGGTAAAAAATTCATCTAGCTACTATTTTTCACATTTTGAAAAGAGGTCATCATATAACAGATTATTCTCGAACATAAGACAATTTTATATTTTCTCGGTGTCCCAAACTTTCCTCATTCTCACCGGGTTTAAAATTAGTTCTTGGGATCGGGTAAAATGTGGAAATATGGTTGAGACAAAACACATGAAATAGAAACTAAAGTGAGCCGAGATACAATCGATAATATTAGTTTGGTATATATGCATGTTTATATTGTTTAGATTCATGTGAGATATCCTTACTTAATTTCTATTCATAAGATGAGATACTTAATCCAATAATGAAAACATGTATGAATTGTTAAAAATAATTTTGAGGGAGATCGATGGCAATGATGATTCTATAACTATATTAAAGTTGGTAAGTTCTAGGAATTTGTAATGTAAGGTCATCATAATGGTTTTTGTGTAATACTCCAAACATCTCAAGAATGTATGTAGGTGTCATGATTGTATTGTAATTATTAGGTTTGTGAGTATTCTAGATGCGAACCTATGAAAATTATAGAAAACTTTCTGAAATTGGCCCCTAATAAGGAATGTGTGCAGTGGAAGGATCAGTAATGTACACTTCTTACTAAAGTGTATGGTTTGGACATTTGGTTGAAATTTCCAAAAATTGTGTATGAAAACATTTTTAAAATTCCTATACCCTATGTGTACCTTCATCTTCCTCTATAATTATTTCTACGTCTACTAAAAATGTAGAATTCACCTATATAGATGCCCCCACTTTTGAGGAATTTGAAAAAAACATGTTGATTGTATGAATAAAAATAAATAGGTGTGTATTGTTAAAGGATATGTTAAATAAGCTATGTAGAGTGTTAAGAGGTATCTATCGTGGATAGCCTATAACTTAGAAAGGAAATGTATTTACACATTTGGAAACCATGGGGCATGAAAAAACAATGATCCCTATAAATGAAAACCACATACTTTATAACAAAAGTAGTCTAAAGAATGTAAATACAATACTAGTGCAATCGGATGTAAGAAGTATCAAAACCATGTCACAAAAAAGGTATAAAGCCTATAAACATTGGACACCCAATGTTTTGCATGTAAGACTTCATTTATTTTCCCATAACTAAAGTAGTTCTTTTATAATTTGAATTCCATAATCCAATCAAGGAGTATTCAATAGAGTTAACTAAGTAAGAGCTAGATAAAAAATTTAAACAACTAATTATTTATTTATGTTTAGTCCATCCAATAACTCTTTAGTATATAAACATTGTGCAAATGAGAAGGGTACATCTATTTATCCGTTAAATCCAATTTATGCGAGCATTCATACAAATTTTTAGTATGTTCAGGTTTACCTTTTTCTAGGTTGAGAAAACTATTTTCCATCCTTAAATTTCTACCACAAAAGTATATTACTGAACTTCATAATCTAGTATCTGTCATATACAAAGTAGGGCTATAGTGATTAGACAATGAAATTAGATACTTATATTACTTTGGAAAAACTTTCCATCCATTCATAATCAACTTATCTCGAGACAAAACATAGGTCTTATGGACATAGTCCTTTTCACCAAACAATATCTCAACACAATTATCTAGATATGCTTTTTAAGAAGGTGAACATGTTAAGAAAGAGTGGGTACATTCTTTACAGGATGATATCTCTAAACTAAAAGAACCATAACCCACTCAGGGTGTTTTTAAAAAGGGAGAGACCACGTAACTATTATTTTGGTCTGAGCTTTCTTAAAAAATAGAATACTAAAAAGGAAACTATAAACTAAATAATAGAATACTTTAATTTGAATTCATTCGGATGAATTTACATAGATAGACAATACATTTTATAGTGTTTGATCTCCTACAAAGGTGGAGTCAAACTTCATCTTCAATCCCTCACATCTCTCTCCATGAATCTCTCACACTTATCCCCTAAATCTCACACTCCCTTTATTATCTCACACACCAAAATAGCTACGTGATTTTTTCTCACAAATCCTCCGAATACTAATACTTTAACTATTACAACTATATTATTAATATGAGTTCTATTATTAATAATATTATAATTTATTAATAATGTCGCAATATATTTGTAACATTCACTACCCTATTGTTAACATTATCAATTCCTAATATACACTCCCCTAATGTTTATATGGTACAAGATAATTCCTTTTTCTATAACGTGCTACACGGGTTTGCCTCATAATATGGATCAAATAAAGGTGTGTAAAATTCCAACTGGCTAACTGTCTTGCTACACATGACCACAATTATACGAAGGACGCATCCCACATTTACTCCATGAAAAGAACACACTCAACATTCCGCTAGAGGATCATCTTCATAAAGAAGGAAGATAGTCGAGGACCACCGCATCAAGAAATGTTTATCTACCTTTTACATCTGTGGTTTTCTGGATCTACCACCAACCCTTTCCAAATCTATGAGTGTTACAATAAACTTAGAGACATACTCTACATTGTTTTCTTCTAGAAGGTTACATATAGGAATTTCTCACACATTACAATTGAATAGAAATGTGACATCTGTTCTTATTTTCACATCGTGGAAAATAAACAGACAACTTAAAAAATGCCACAACATCATTTTGCGTCCCGTTTCTTACAGTTGGTGAAGGTCATCGATTGACCTCCTTCTAATGTTTCCTCTTTCCTCCATCAAAGATGGTACTTATAAAATATTTATTTGAGGCTTAATAGCATATTGATTAAAAAATGAACGTCGGTTACCCTAAACATGCATATGTAAGATTTTTTTAAATATTTTTTAGACTTTTACAATAATATAGTTTTGACAACTTTTGATAGTAATGACGAGACAAAATAAAACTTTCACCAAATTAACAATAAAAAAAACTTCACTCAACTAATCACCTTAATAACAAATCAAGACTCAATAATAATTGTTGACTATAAATCTTGATGGTAAAATTTTACTCTTAAATAGAAAAATAAAAAAAAGAAAAAAATAATCATAAAAAAAGCTAAAGTAATATATAATTACTTTTATCTTTAAAAAATATTAAACAATTAAAAACTAAAACTAAAATTACAAACCAAAATATGAAAGAAAACTTATTAAGACTTTTAAAAAAACCACGTATTAAAACAAAACTTCAAAAAGTAAAACTTTGGGACAAATTTTAATATTCTTTTTTTTTTAACTTCAAACCTAAACCTATATGAAGGATTACAATCTAAACATTAAACATAAAAATATGTTAAAATCTATAATGTGAAAACTCATTACGAATTACTAGAACTACATAACCAAACAAAAAAACTTTAAACAAACCACTTACAATTAGGAGAAAAACCACGGGCCGAGTCAAGAATCTAATACTATATTAGAACAAGTATAAATTCAAGGAAATTGCTTGGGGTTGCACAAAAATAGAGGTTAGTTATTTCCGCATAGCTTGAGAAACAAATTATCCATCTTCCTCATCACTGGAGCGAACTTGAACTGTATACAATTCGATTTATTAAAACTTGCAGGTTTTACATCCTTATAATAGCTTCACGTCGTGCTCTATTCTTCTTTTAAAGGAAGATCGAAACTTCTCGAGATAAGTGAATATTCCACATTCATGTGAATTATGATCCCAAATTCTAG
The DNA here is from genome assembly GCA_018340775.1 of Taxus wallichiana var. yunnanensis. Classification (NCBI taxonomy): domain Eukaryota; kingdom Viridiplantae; phylum Streptophyta; class Pinopsida; order Cupressales; family Taxaceae; genus Taxus; species Taxus wallichiana. The sequence continues at coordinate 585,862,256 of CM031242.1, read as the reverse complement.
AAAATGCTTAAAATTATAGGATCCTTTTCACGTTTTCACCTAAACCGTCTCATTGGTTTGGCTGAAATTTGAACACCATTTTCCTCAAACATGCATCTTCAAAACCATTAAAAACGTAGAGGCCCATATCATAAATAATTGAATTTAAAGCCACAACAACTCTATTTTCTTGAAGACTAAAACACATACTAAAATAACTCCACTCTCGATGCACATTAATAGCATTATAACATTTATGTAATACGAAATATTATTTTGGTCTGGTCTTTCTTAAAAATCATAATACTAAAAAGGAAACTATACACTGAATAATAGAATAATTTAATTTGAATTCATTTGGGATGAATTTACATAGATAGATAATACATTTTATAGTGTTTGATCTCTTACAAAGGTGGAGTCAAAATTCATCTTCAACCCCTCATATCTCTCTCCATAAATCTCTCGACTTATCCCCTAATATCTCGGACATCCCTTTATTATCTCACACACCAAAATAGCTACGTGAGTTGTTCTCACAACTCATCCAAATACTACTACTTTAACTATTACATATATATTATTAATATGAGTTATATAGATTCTTAATAATATTACAATCTATTAATAATCTCACAATATATTTGTAACAATAAAGTTACCGTGGATTACGTCCTCTTTCCCTTTTTATAACTACCCCTAATTAGCACTATGTCTATATGTTTATGTAATGACATGATATTATATCTAATATATGTCATAATTAACAAGAATTATTTGTAATCAAATTTCATTGTTCGATAAATCCTCTCATATTTAAATTATTCCATTATTTATCTAATTTATAGAAAAAAATCTTTTCGTAACACTCCTCTAAGTTATTTTTTATGTTCCAAGTGGTACTTAATAAATTATTTGAGTTATGGTTTAACTATTAATCACCCTTTATAGAAATCATCCTTTTTTATTATAGTTCTATCATATCAAAGGTTAGTTTTATGCATTTTCCATGGGTTTTTTTAAGGAAATATATAATACCATTTTTTTGTTAATTTTGAATTATTATCACATGAAGAATGATGATTAAATTTAATAAATTTAACTTAACCATGCCCCTTTTTATTCCTAGGTAGGTGTCTATTAATCATATTTACTATCATCATACATTTTATATTTTGAAGTATATATTATATTATCATTCACTACCATATACACTTTACAAATTAATTTATTATTGATCATTACCATTATTTCCATTATAAACATCATATCCAACAACATAAGTTTTGTGTTAAACCTGTATTGATGTTGTTTTCATTAATGAAAAAGAGGGATTAATGATGTACCAACTCTTGAGGGCATGGATATTGATTGGTTGTGCATTCAGAATTGTTTTTGTGCCTTCAAAACGTGTTTTAGTGTCTTCTCAAGGAGGTTTTAATGTGTCTTCTTGAGTAGTAATGGTGGTTTTAGGGTTTTAGTGCTTGGTTGAGGTGGTTGTTTCCAAATGGAGTTATGGATATGGTTAGTGTGCACTTTTGATGTGTCCAACATGTCTAAAATGGTGTTTCAAAAGTGTGTAAGGGCTTCTAGGATGGTCATCAGGTCAAATATTCCAAGTCATGGTTGGAACTAGCCCATTTAGGCCTAGTCCAAGGACCTAATGAGTTGTATCAAGAAACGTTAGCCCATTTCATGCCAATGAAAATATGGGAGGCACTTAACAACATTGTATAGATTCCTAATATAGATCTAAAGGTCATAAATAATCAATTGACAAAAAAAAATTAGGTATTTCCTATGACTGCCCTTGAGTACAAGTAATATAGGCATGGAAAAATTATATCGGTTATGATGTTATATGATCATTTATAGGAAAATATTATTTGGGCCATGTGGAGTGTATGTAATGGAAAACATGCAAATGTATGGAATGAGGCTAGATATCCTCAAATCTTAACTAACACAACCATGCACCATGAGATAAGAACTAAACAAGAGTTAATCCTATACATGCATAAAAATTTTGCATATATACTACTCTATTCTCTTTATATTAATAATTAATCATTAAACCTAACAAGATCAACTTAGCAAATCAAAGGTGTGATTAGTTTTTTATGGTTCTCAAGATTTCATGAATGGAGTCTCACCATTAATGGGTTCTAGGACAATGGTTCTCTCCAAATTACTCAAAACTTGGATTATGGATGCAAATGGAGGTGTTAGCTCAAGGTCAATGGAGGAGGTAAGCTTAAGATCAAATGTATAATTATCTTAAAGCTAATACAAATGAGATCTCAAAGCTTTCTTAGGATTGGTTTTGTTTTGTGTTATGTAAAGTTATGTCTTTGAATGGGTAGGCTTAGCCTTGTATTTATATTTTTGGTTTTGGAGGATTTGGAATTCTAAGGCATGTGGGACAAAACTCCAAAAATCACTTTTAGGTTAGATTAGGATAAATATGATTTATGCCTAGTTAATATAGGTTTATCCTAGTTAAACTTGATTAGCTAGTGACTAGAGACTCATTGAGAGTTGGGAGGATTCTAGGTACTCATTTGTGACTAATAGATAGCCTAAGAAGCCAATAGAAGTGATCTAGAGGGGAATAGAAAGAATCAAAGGTCAAAAGGAGGAATGTTTATCTAATAGGAGAGATATTAGCCCAATTAAATGATTATAGGAATAATACGACTAAGAAGGTGTCATAAATGCTCATCCGAGAATGGAGCAAAGAATGGGGATTTAATGAAGTCTCGTTAATCCATTGAATTAGAGGAAATGCTAAGTGTAAGAATCTTTTAGGTGTCTAAAGTTTTCCCTCTTTTAGGTGATGTAAGTGACATCACTTCAAAGAAATTAGACAAGCATATACAAGTAGAAAATTGAAGGGATAAAAGAAAAATGATTATAATGAAGGATGCCCACTCGATTGTCGATGGGGTGATGGAAGAACTCAACCAACGATCGAAAAGATGACAGAAAGAGAACAAAGAAAGAATAGTATGAAGAAGAAGACAAGGGATATAGAAGAAAAAGAGTATGAGGAAGGGGAAATGAGCTCACCTCCATCCACTTCCTTTTAAACAACTTTATTTTTAATCATATTGCTAATGATCTTCATCATTGGTCCTTATTAGAAAGAATGAACAAAGTGTAGTATGACATGAAAATTCATATACAAAAATTGTCCATTTCTAAAAACTCCAACTCCATACAACATATAAAATGCAATGATATACTGCAAAGTAAAATATGCCTAAGTCCATGTAAAATAAAAAATGCAATGCAATACGAGAAAGTAAACAAGATAACCTAACAGAGAAACATAATGTAATATTTTTTTTGAGTTTCGAGTTTCCAACCTATTCATTTGAAATGAAAAGGGTTAAAAGTAGTGCCCTAAGAAAGGAAACATGCGGGGTAATAACAGAGAGAAACTTGGGTCCAATGATAAAGCAATTGTGTACTACGACACGCATGTGAAACTCATTGTGCTTGAGAGTATAGATATAGTAAGCATCTTAGATTTTTTTGATGGAGATAGATCAATTTGATTCGTGAGTCATTTTTTCGGATGATGTATATTGGATTTTATGTTTCCCTAACATATTTGAATGTTGTTTATTTCAAGTTTTTAGAACCTATGTATAGGAAGACAAGGAAGTATGGATGCCCCTAGTAATAGATGGGATGTACAAGGGAAAAAGGACATGTGTGTACGAGAAAGGTGAAGATCCGAAAATTCACCAGCAATTAGGTGGGACTATTCAAAGAAAAACTCTTCATGCATAGAAGTAGGACCCAATTTACCAAGGTGATGAAAGACCACGGTAGTCAATAAATACCATAGAGATCTGACATCTCAAAATGCATATGAATAGGCTAACAAAAATATCACTAAATGGATGAAAATGGTGGGAATACTTTGAGAAGAATAACAAAGAAGGGAAGAAAGAAACATCCATGTGTAAGAAATACACGATTGCAATGTTTGATCTTTGTAGTTTTTATTTGGTTATGTTTTCTAAAATTTTTATTTATTTTTGACTTTGTTTTTGTGATTTTTAGATTTTTGATAGTTTTTAGAAAGGTGGGAATAACAAAGTCACTCTATGTGGGAAGATACAACAACAATGTTTGTGACTTTCTTAATCGGGAGACTAGGTTCATTTTTTTTATCGTGAATTATATTATCCCCGATTTCAATGATCAAGGTGAGCTCATACTCAACAAATTACTGTGATTTATCCTGAAATAAGGATTGTTCATGTGGGAGCTTGCATTCCCGATTCATAGGTTTATGCACTTTGAGCCATACTTGATGGTTATGTTGGTGTGCATTCTCGAATAGTGCTTTATTTTTAACCCTTAGCTCATTTGATTTGTTGGGAGATTTTGATCTCTTGGAAGTTTTTACTTGAGCTTGATTAAGAAATTTTTGGGTTTCTTATAAGCTAATGTGTGATTTGTTTGATCTCATCTAGGAGAACAAAGTGAATGTGGACATTTAGAACTAATGTGAGAAATAACCACAAGCTTGCCACATACATTGATAGAAGAAAGGTGTGATGGATGAAAATATAAAGTCCAAGAATTGAAGAGGATGGGCTATCGTGAGGTGAGCTATTGATAGAAGATGAAAAAGGACTACTAGAATATGGCCCTAAGATGGAAGAAGTTGGGCTATAAGGACATGGGCCAAGAATAGAAGAATATGATGAAGGGTTTCTGTGGTGTGGCCCAAGTATAGATAAGGAGGGACTACCGAGAGGGGTCCCATAGATAAAATAGGATGAAGGGCTAGTAGGACGTGGCCCAAGAATAGAAGGTAAAAGGATACTAAAAGGTGACCCACAAGTAGAAAATGGAGGGCTACCCAGGCGTGGCTCAGGATAGAATAATATGATGGGATACTTAGCGATGACCTAAGGAGATATTTTTAGTGAGGAATGATGATAGATAAAGAATTATTTTTAAAAGAGAAGATAGGTCATGGATCAATGCTAGAACCTAGAATCTCATCATGCTCGAAAGAACATGAAGATGGAATTCTAGAAGAAGAGTCAAGTTCAATGACCTTAGGATTTTCCTTTACATTCTAATAAAAGTAATAAAATTCTTCCTCTTCATATGAAATCATATTGAGTTCTAAAAAAAATCCATGTTTGAAATCCTCTAAAGGAGTACAATCGTGTAATCTAATTTTTCCTGCAATCTAAGAGAAATAAATTAGTAGAGGTCGTTGTTCTTCATCCATAGAGGTGGACTAGAATAAATGGGCCCAATAAGCGGGAATATTGACTAAGAGAAGAAGATGAACATTTTCGATGATGTGGATGAGGGAAAGGCCTGACCTATCATCCCCATGAATATTTTGTGATTATTTTGAAAATATATCTTAGCACATGGCTTCTTTCTAATGGTTTATCATGGTCGCAGAATTGATGTTTAGAATGGATGAGGAAATGGCATGATATGGTTTAAAGGGTATAAGTGCCAAAGAGGGATTGAATTTGGTTTGAGATGACTTAAGAGATGAAGTAGGCTTGGAGGAAGGCATCTCATGAATGGACGATTTGGATCCGGAACTAGATCATTTTTCTAAAAGATGACATAATGTAGGTTAGAAAGTAGGATTGCATAGCCATACATTAAGTTGAGATGTAGGAGTTGAATTGGATTATTGAATAGAGGTAATCCGAGTCATGGAACTATTCCACGAGAGGAAGGGTCATCGAGGCAACGAGATAAATGAGGTCCTGTGAATAAAGGGAGGACCGTGACTCAAGAACCAAAATATATGTTTGATCGATGAAACTTGGAGTTGCACAAGTCTTCAAAGGAAGAAGACCTAGTTGAGGTGATTTGGAAAAAAGGTCCTACGAAGTAAGGGAGGACCATGATTCAATATTTTATCTATGGGTATCCAAACTATAGTTGGGATTTAAATCTTCATGAGAAGAGTAGGAATCCAAACAAGCAGAGTTTGATCTGAATCAAAAGAAGAGTGGGGATAACGTGAATAATAATTTGGATCGTAAGCATCCAAACTATACCATCGATTATGAGCTAAATGTGGGGAACATGGTACCCAAATGGGCCCTCTAGGAAGAAGAACCAAATGAGGCTTAGTCGTAATGGAAATATTTTGATTTCAATTCCTAAACCTAGGTTCCGTATTGTAGTAAGTGTGAGAAACCACATGATATTCAGTCATTGTTGGAATCTTTTAGGTACAAATTCATAAACTTAGCTAGTGTGATCAAATTCCTTCAAAGTGAAGAAATTTCCATGTCGATTCAGGTAGCATATGGACAACCAACTAGACATTTCATAAGTATGGAGATGCATGCGTGATTTTCTAAAGAAGGTCTAAGGAAAATAGAAATCATGATGATAGGATCTTGATGAGATCAAAAGGGATTGTCCTTGAAAACATGTTTTCTAGTTGAATAATGACAAGGAACAATCATGGAAGTGTGAAACACAAAGCCAATCAATAAGAAAATACTCCCTATGTAAAATTTGTGTAAAATTATAGTTCGATGCAAAGATGATCAACTCAATGTTAATAATAATGTCAAGCTCAAAATGAAAAAGGCATAAATATTAACAAAGGGTAAGTATGACTCCCACTTAAATGATACTATGAAAAGTTAAGAGACAAGAAAGGCCTAAATGTTAAAGGGACAGGATTACAAATATAAGGTACGTAACCACACCAATTGGACATGTCTATCAAGCTTTGCAGAGAAGTGAGATATTAGTGTCAAATTGGTATTAAAATGGCACAAAAAAATTCAAAGTGACACCCGTCTATATTTGGAGCAATGTTCAAATTTAAACCAAGTCAAAGTATACTAAGGAGGTGATAAAATGTACACAACAAAATGACACGATGTAGATACTTAGATCATGTTTACGAAAAACACGAAATAAGTATCTTAATTATGTCAAGGAAATATGGACAAGGTATCACGTCAAAGGGGATCAAATGATGAACAATTACTAACTATGAAAATGATATTGAAATCAAGATCAAAGGAATATTAAATATATGAAAATGTACTTGCACACTTTAGATGTTTAACAACCCAACTATAAACATGGATGGGCATAAATAAAAAAAAATGTGGCAAATACCGTCTTTGATAAGACTCAGGAGGTATGCATACTTCTCACTCAAAATGGGTAGAAAGAACACAAGGATATAGATCAAAAATATGAAAATTAACTAAGTGCCACTTGGGAAAAGTTTCACCTCATCTCTAAGGTGAGATAGAAACCAAGCTAAGTGAGATGTCATTTAATTCTATGATATAATTCCATTAGTTCTAACTTATGTGGGATATTTTCCTTGTTCTAGATATAAGGTTCAAACTCCAAGCAAGTCATCACTTCATGATGGATTGACGTGACAATGTCCTAACAAAGTGGGATCCAAGACGAATGGCTTTCCGATAATATTTCTCAACTATGTGTCACAAGTTGTCTAAGAGAGAACTCGATTTGTCCAATGAGTCTCACTAACTAGTTTGGGAGTATCTCAAGTTTACTTTACCCCATTCTAATACAATGTGCAACTAGTGTGTTCATTTCTACCGATATAGACAACTTTGAATCTAACGTATAATTTAAAATCTAGTCAAGTGGGTAAGTAGAACACTTCTTGTTTCATCCATGAGGTTACTTAGTGGTGGATTACTTTAGGGTTCCTGGAACCACCCCCATTGTTGTAGCTTAAGGTGTTATGCCAAAGGGGTTATGTTCATGTTGAGCACATAAGGAAGTACCCTTTTCTCAAACCTACAATAAAGTGTGAAGTGAAATGGTGTGTTTTTATCTTGCTTAACTTAATATAGTTTTAAGTAGCACACTATTTGGCAACCTACATCAAAACAAATGTATTAAAATTTTTTGTTTTATCTCAACTTCTTTCTTTATCTGACAATCATTTTTGGTCTTATATATCAACAATTAGTAGCTTTCCAAAATAGATAATGATTCCAAGAAAGAGATTTTGTGTTTTTCTTTTGATTCCTAAGATCACCAAAAATCCCGATGTAAGAGCATTCACAACACGAAAGCTCCACTAATTTTTTTATGGAAAATACTTTAAAATGTAGATTTTGTTTTTACACTCTTTGAAATCTAATTCAATCATTTTGCAGGTATGAAGAAGGTAGTAAAATGATTTTGATTTCAAGATCACCTTGAAAGGTATAAGGGAATAGCATACATATTTCAAAAATTCACAAATAAAGACATAAATAATTTAACTATTGTTAGAACCCTACAAAAAACTTAGAAAACTAAGAAAATTAGAAAATTCCATAAATCTATTTTTAGCTATTTTTCAACGGTTTTTTGTATTTTACATTTTTGGAGGTCTCCAGGGAAATTTGGGAATTGTAAGATAGAACTAATGATACCAAAAGCATATTAATTTTGGAACATCCCTCACAAATTTTGCTTTTTCATCTTTCTGATGACTATTCAAACTTTGAAAATGGGTCAACGGGTCAAAACATATGACCAAAACTAGGATCACCAAAAATTATGTGAACAAATCCAGATCAAACAGATATCCTGTGCCCCTCGGGTGTGTTTGCATTGTTTTTGGTATGTGTGTGTGGGTTTGGGTTTCTACATCCCTTTGTGTAAACCTGGTGGATCTACAAGGTTCTGTCTACTCGAGAGATGCCTACGCTAGCATAACTGTGCTTACACCAAAGAATAAGTGCATGCGCTAGGAAGAAAAAATAGTAAAAATATGAGATTGCATGTGCAATGGTAGAGAGGTACTTGCACTAGGAAAATGGTGTATGCACCATGGTTTGGGTGTGTGCGCACCTGGTAAAAAGATTTGACAGAGTGTCGAGAACACACAGGTGCTTGTGCATGGGTTTAGGTGCCTACGCGCCTATTGAAAATGATAGGTTGTAGGGTGTATGCACTTGTGCAAGGGTGTTTACGCCATGATTTGGGCATGTGTGTTGGATTTTGGGTACCTGTGCATGGTTTTGGGTGCTTGTTCCCCTCTGTTTAAAAATCACAGTCTTAATGTGCTTGTTCTAGTAGAAAGGTGTATGCACCCCTACTTGAAAAAACCACCAAAAATGATGGAAAATGAAATTTTAAAAGTGTCAACAGGTTATAAATTATACATTAAATGTATTTTCTAGCATAAAATTAACAAAAAGCATAAAAACAAGGGTTAACTACATAAAACCTAGCTGAAAAGCTCAAGGAAAAATATTTTATCGTATAAAAACATGTAAAAAGTTAGAAACTAAAATAAAAGCTTCAAAATGACCCCATTAATGGAGGATGGACTAAGTGTCCCATCGGGTGTGCCAAATGTATGCAATGGAAAAGTTGCAAAGCTATGGAATGAGGCTAAAGAACCTCAAATCTTAACTAACTCAACCATGCACCATGAGATAAGAGCTAAACAAGAGTTAATCCTATACATGCATCATAACTTTGACAAAAACATCAAAACCTAGCATATATACTACTCTCTACTCTTTAGATTACTAATTAAACATTAAACCTAAGAAGATCAACTTAGCAATCAAAGGTGTGATTAGTTGTTTATGGTTTTCAAGCTTTCAAGAATGGAGTCTCACCATTAATGGCTTCAAGGCCAATGGTTCTCTCCATATTACTCAAAACTTGGATTATGGATGCAAATGGAGGTGTTAGCTCAAGGTCAATGGAGGAGGTAAGCTTAAGATCAAATATCTAATTAGCTTAAAGCTAATACAAATGAGATCTCAAAGATTTCTTAGGCTTGTTTTGGTTTTACATATGTAAAGTTGTCTCTTAGAATGGGTAGGATTAGCCTTATAATTATAGTTTTTGGTTTTTCAGAGGATTTGGAATTCTAAGGCATGTGGGAAAAAATATCCAAAAATCACTTTTAGATTAGATTATGATAAATTTAATTTAGCCCTAGTTAAGCTAGGTTTAGGCTAGTTAAACTTGATTAGCAAGTGATTAGAGAATCATTGAGAGTTGGGAGGAGTTTGGTTATTCATTTCTAACTGATAGATAGACTAGGAAGCCAATAGAAGTGATCCAAAGGGGAATAGAAAGATTATGAGTGGTCTAAATGAGGAATGTTCATATAATAAGAAATATATTAGCCCAATTAGATTATTATAGGAGGAATGCAACCAAGAAGGTGTCGTAAATGGGCATCTCGAGAATAGAGTGAAGAATGGGGAATTAACGAAGTGTTGTTAATCCGTTGAATTTGAGGAAATGCTAAGTCTAATCATATTTTAGGTTTCTACATGGAGGAAGGTGTTGCAAAGTTGTAGATCAAGTTTCATAGAGAAGTGAAGAAGCATTCTCAAGATAGGAGGATTTTATCCCTATTGAGCTTCTAGAAATCACTCTCCCACCTCAAAGGTCATATCTCAAGAGATCAAAGGAACATAAAAGTTTTATATGGTGTCTTAATCTCTTCACTAGTGTTATATAACTACATTAAGAACATTCAAGTGTTAGAATGAAGTAAAATTACTCTCTATACTCTATGAACAATCCTTAAGAGCGCAAACCACTCCAAACCCTACCCAAACCCTAAGACTGAAGCGATGGAAAAAAAATTGAATGTTTGACCACAAAATCACTTGTGCAATCTTATTTAACAACTCACGGTTATATTGAATTATTTCTAGTCCAAGTTGGTGGCATTTTTTTCTTCGACATGATTGTACCATGCATATTTAACTCGCTTTGGAAGGTTTTGTATGTACTATCTTGTCTAGATAGTTTGAAGTTGAAATCAGGGGTTTGGAAGGTTTTTTGGGACATTATTTTAATGTCCATGAAATTTTTATGTGAGCTATGGGAAATACTTGATTTTTTCTTGATAAACTTGGTCATCTACAACTAATGGCTAACTTGCCAAAAACTGGTATTTTGGGAATGAGAGTCATCTAGATGAAAGAGATTATATTCAAGTTCTACAAGAATTTGTACATGTTTTATGGTCCCAATATTGTGTACTCAATATAATTTTATGTTAAAATGAAGTGCCTTTGTATACAACTCTTAACGCACTATAATTGTCATCTCAAAAAAGTCAAGAAGGAATATGTTTTTGAGCTTTTAAACTTGACATTTCTAATGCAATCCATTAAAAATAATTTTTCATGGATTATACCTTCTTATTAATGTGTCATTGCAATGGTGTGTTTTGAAAGAGTTGTTTTTATGTTAATTGCAAGAAAAATAAAGGCTAATTCTTAGCTCTTATAACCTTCCAGTGTGTCTTAAATATAATGCAGCCTTGATATTTTCCACAGAATGAAAAAAAAATGGACTTGGAGAGTTTCATGACATAAAATCCTTCTTGAAAGCTATTTGTTAAGTCATGACCAACTGAGCAATTTTGTGGTTTTTCTCAATCTTTGAAAATGTCAAAATGTACACGTAAATCTATGATACACTACTCTAATGCATGCTTCATGAAGGTAATTAGGATGATCTACCTCTTATAGTCAATTGAAGGTGTTGTTAAGTCCACTCATCTATTTTTTAAAGCCTTTAAAAATTATGATACCTCATTCCTTGTAATTAATCAAGTCATCCATGATTTTTATCTCATGTTCTTTATGATTGTGGGAAAACAAGTGTGTTGAAATGAAATCTTCATGCCTTAACAAAATGTTATTTAATATCATAGTAAAGGTGCATATTTCCTATAAATGCATATCACCAAAATGAAATTTAAGTCATCAAGTTATAAAACTTCAAAGATTCACATGTTCAAGTCCATAGGGTTATGCACTAGCACTTAGATGTGCATGTAAATTCAAATGGTGCCTTAAACATAGAATGGTGAGAAAGGAAGTTAGTCCCGAGTTATAAAGCTAAAGGATGAGACTAATGATGTCTTATATGTTAGTCACACTTATCATGAAATCTATTTGTCTATGAGACAAAGCTCATAGGTTTGTATGAAAAGAAAAAGGTATGACTAACCATTACAAATAAGAGAGCAGGGGTTAGAAAGGGAATATTGACAAGAGAAGTAAAAGGATAGGGATACTAGAAGCCTCCTTTAATCATCATTTAATTCAAGGAATCTTGCAATAACCTTCAAATTCTGAATGTGAACCTTCCATAAAATTAAGAGAAATCATTTCCAATTGTGATTGTAGGAGATGTTATATTTCCTCCATGTACAAGCTCATGAGTGGGAAAGTGAATAGTTATTGAAATGAAGTGTAAAAGTATTTTGTAGGTGCCTTCCTTGGTGATATAGACTCATTTTTTCAATGTCTAGTGTTACCGATAAAGTGAAAGATCTGATAATTTATTGATGCTAGTACAACTAGGAGAAGGTGTATGATAATATATGAGCAAATTTAGGATCATTATTTGTTGTCGAAGGAACTATGTTTAGTGACTGATCAAAATTGTTGTCAAGTATAAGTAGAAGCTTTGAAAATTTAAAAGTATGTTCTTCTATGAAAATATAATCTTACAAAGGATCTATGTAGGTGTTTCATCGATCTTGAAGTTGGTCCTTCATGTTGAGTGGGTGCTTAACAAGTGTGATACCTTTGTAATTGTAGACACCTAAAATCCTCTTACACAGTTTTAATACTAAAATTGTACTAATTTTCCTCTTTCCCATCATTTCCATTATAATTAGTGATTTCCTGCTAAATAACTAGAGTTCCCCTCCATTTTCGTCAATTAACAAAAAAATTTATATTAATAATCCATTCCACCATTCCGAATTCCAATTCATGATACTTCGTTAGTTTTAATCCTCCTATAATCAATCTTATAACTATTACTAGTTAATTAAGCCATTCGACCATGTATTTAATCTATAAGCCTTCTTACTGATTAAATCCCTCTTTTAAATCCTCTAAATCCTACCCATTTCCCTCTAAATCATCTCCAAATAGCTTTCTAATATTATCTTGGCCTATTAATTAATCCTAGTTGATTAATTAAAACATCTCCAAATCCCATGAGTTGTTAATTACTAATTAATTCCATCTAATTCTACTTTATCCTTTATCAAACATTCACTAGGTTTCTAGGTTCTAAAAGTTGGAAAGATATATAAAGAACCTACTATCTTCCTTCACACCTTACACCACACTTTTTCTAGTGATATTTTATGCATATGACAAGAGCATTTTCTTCTTGAAAATATTATTCATTCTTGCATCCATTCTTCTCATAAGATAGTAGTAAAGGGGGATCCAAACGTGGTCATTAAGCCATTTTGCTGAGATTATTTCCTCTTGATCTAGATAACATTCAATTGATTTCTTATAATCAATATAGGTTCATAGTTAAGAGAAATCACGCATTCAAATCACATCTAATTTTTAAGGCGATGGCTTAAGCATTTAATATTTTCATGTTGGATTCATGTCGATTAGCTTCATCTTTCAATCTTTATCATGATGTTTATGTTAGATTAGATTAGATATGGGGGTTACTTGGTGTTAATTCCTAATTCTTAGCTTAGCCTACTTTCACATGCACATATATGGCACGCCTTGTGGGACATACTCCACTGTCTCATTTTTTGTATTTTAGTTTCATTTTTGCTTACTAACCCTCTTTTGGCATTTTTGCATAAATATTGTATTTCCTACCTTGTTTTTTTTTTGAGTTTACATGTTTTAGTGGTCTTTTTAGGTACAACAGAGGTCATTTGCTACCAAAATTGAAGGTTATTGGAAAATAATTGAGATTTTTGACATTATTTTTGTAGAAATCTTATGTTTTTGAAGTTAAGTAGGTTTCGTGCGTTATTGTTAATGTTGTTGTGTGTTCATTGAAACTCATGCACTATCGTTAATGTCATGCGCTAGTGTTAAACCACATGCACTAGAATTTCTTACTAGTTGGTAATCGCTTTTTAAAATTTTCATCTTTGTGAATTCATAGCAATCCTTTTGAGTTAGTGTTAATTCTGATGTGTCTTTGTTAATCCCCATGTGCTTAGATTTGTATTGTTTTCCCTCTTTTAAATGCGTAGAAATCCTTTTCACTCTGCTTAAAGCTCCCACGCTAGCATTACATCATGTGCTCTAGCATCAAAGCTCTTGAGCTATCATTTTATGTAATTTTTCACTTAGATTTCCAAGTTTTTATAATCTAATATTTGGTGTTTGTTGTTATTTTGTAGGTTTTCTAACTTTGTTCAACAAAGTTTAAATCTAAAAATTAGTTTCCTAACATTTATATATACTTTAATGATTTTTGTATTCGATTCTTATCTTAAGTTAGGATAATGTTTGTGTATGCTCTTCTCTTGCACCTTTTTCCGATCTTGAGAATAAAAATAGCTTTAGTCTTCTTTTTCTAACATTTGGATTAACTTATTGTTGGTCATCAAATAGGACTTTATGAAGAGCAATAGTCGGGGGACAAGAAGTCCCTCCTCTTTAATGGCAGAGGTTCCTTATTCGTAAACAAACTTATTTACAAATATACAAAATATGATTTTCTGGTTAAACTTGGATATTACAAAAGTGTCTTTTCTAAAGATCATCAATTACAAAAGGACTGAGGAATGAGAGTGCGAGAATGAGCAGAAAGGCAACATGCAGAATTATAGATAGCAGAGTAATTCTTTATGTATGCGAAGTTACAATGAATTGAAAACAAGATCATTCGTATCATATAAATAAGATGGAATTTAAAGACACAAAGTTCTGTAAATAACATCTGCCAGAACACAAAGTTTCTTAACGTAACACAGATTCATTAATCAAGGACACAAAGTTCCTTCTTGGTTGTACAAGATCACCATGTATTGCAAAGTCAAGAGTATGCAATCAAAGTGAGACTAACAAACTAGAAACAAATGATCTTCACAAACATTAAACGAAAGCTCGTAGATAACGGAGATTAGATAGAAAAGAATCGAAAGCCCTTTTGTATTGATTTCTTTGTGATCTATTTACACTTTCGTAAAAATATGCCAAGTTCTTCCTCCTCTTCGTAATGGCGTACAAAGGCCATTATATAACTTACAAATCAATTACTCTTTGTAATCGCTTCTTTTAACCAAGAATAGTTAAGGACATCCAACCGCAATACCTCAACTTCTTACAAAGAAAACAGAAAAAGAAATGGAAGAAGAGAAAAGAATAAGGAGAAGAAGACATGTGGCTGGTTACTGGGAGGGACCCACTGACTTCAAAATCTGCTGCCTGAATTTCTTCAATGCCTCAGCTATGTCTCTGCCATGAGGGACTGACGTGTTGGCGCAGACTGAGTCCAAAATCCAAGACACTTCTCCATCTCTTTATCAAACTCGACATGAGTATGATAATATTTATTTGCTTCTTCGATGGCAGATCGAAGAGAGCAAATATCCTTCATTTTCTCCTTGAGATGGAACTTTCTCTTGAATAAGTTATCTTTTACAAAATCTCCGAATTGAGCTTTGATTTCTTGTAAGGAAAGGGGCATACTAGAAGTTTCATCTTGAAGATGACAAGCAGTATGTCTTTGAAGCAGAGACCACCAAAGTGTCTTGAAAGCTTCACCCTTCGCCACTGCTCTTCGCCTCCCAAAGCCTCCTCCAAGACATTGATCTTCCACTCCACGCCGTAAACCCGTAATTTTGATAGATTATCCTTTACATCATCAAAAACCTTATTTGCCAGTAAGACGTTCTCATCTGTCTGTCCCATAAGGCGGAGGTCTACTATGCAACTACTCCAGAGCTTGAGCTCTTTATCCATGATCCCGATAGTAGAGGATAGCTTCTGTTGCAAATTATTCACTTTTCCATGGAGTTTGAAAGCTTCATCGATGAAGTTCAACCCTGCAACAAGCATATCATCCACCATGGCTTCCATAGCTCTGCCATAGACGGAATACTTGTGCATGTCTTTGATACTCTGTACTTCATCTTGGCTTAAAATTACAAATTGTGGTGGAAGAGTGGTCAACGAGTAGGGTCCAAAACTTTGTCCTTAGACAAAAGAGACTTGATAAAGCCTCGTGAGAATTTGGGCCTGTTCTTCCAACAGCTTCAATAGTTTTCTACCCTTTCTCTACCCTCCCAATGACTCGTGTGACCATTTCCTGGAGGTTGTGGATCTCACCTTCAGGAGTAGACTCTCCCATTGGAATTCTTGAGAGCTCTAAGTCAGATGACTGTAAGTCCTGCTCTGATTTGTCCACTGTAGGCTTAGCAATCTCCAGGAATTGCTGACCTTGAGCATCAGACACTATTCTGGAGGTGGTTCTGGCTTTCTTGGCACGAGAAGGAGTGGTGCCCAACAAGGCTGTGACAACATCAAAGTTTGGCCCTGAGCTCCGAGAGGAAGATTTCCTCTTTCTACTATCAACAAGAGGTTGAACCCATGCAAAAGAAGAAGAGGAAGCAGCAGGAGGGGCAAGAGTACCAAGAGACATAGAGCTCATGACGCTCAAGGTTTGCACAGCTGTGGTCTCAAGTTGAGATGTGAGTGGGGCACTGGAGACAATTGCTACAGAAGAATCAATAACACTTGGAAGTTCAGGTTCTCGACCTCTTTGTTCTTGTCGGTTGGTCTTCGTGAGCATTTGCGGGTGGCACTTCACTCTCTTCACTTTCACTGAGAACAATGATGTTCTCTCGGTCCCATAGGCACTTCTACCTGCTTTCTTTGAGGGTCATTTTCCATAGGCTCCTTCTTAACCTCCTTGAGTTTCTTCTGGTACACTTGAGTGGATGAAGAAGGAGAGGAAGCTGCAGGTCCTTGTGTTGATGAGGCAGGGGGGTTTCAGACCGGTGTTTCGACTAGGAATTGATGCCTCTCTCCTCGTGTTGAAACATCCTCGAAGAGGATTCTCCTGAGTGCCTTCTGAGCTCTCAAACTTTCTGTCAAACCAGACCTTAGTCCTGACTAAGACTGGAGCAAGGATCTCAGCCAGATCATCTTTTTCTTTCCTGTTCCAATCCAAGTCCTCCAAGGGGGTGTGCTTAATCACACTGTCATACTCATATGAGTATAGATCAGAATTGTCATCCTGGAGTCCTTCGGGAACTTGGTACAAGCCGAGTTCTTGGATCAATTGCAGGGAGAACCTGCCACAATGCCTTCTCCTGGCCTCAAAATCATCTGCACAGTCAGCCCAGTAGTCTTCTGTATCTACCCTATGATGGTAGATTATCTTGATGTTCTGTTCAATGAACTTCTTCAAGTCGAAGCAGGTTCTTGGCTTGAAGAAATGAATGGTGATAGGGACTAGGATCTCTATGTTCTCAGGCATCCAGTGGCTGTTTTACAAGTGTAATTTCCCAAAGAGATGGGAAAGTGCAAACCGGAAATCTTCTTGTCTCTCGCAGTTCTATGCGCTTTGTCTAATTGCCTGCATACTTCAATCAAAGCCATCTTATCATTGCAGAACATGGGAAGCCGCAGAGGGGTGCTCTCATAGCCGCAAGCCTGATATAGGAGAATTTTCTGAATTGTATGAAATAAGCACCGTAGCGTGATATCAGATTCATGGCTTCATCGTAACATCTCCTACAAAGATCACCTTCGAGCAAATTTCACCACGTACATGGTGAAAGCGCTATCAACCCTTCCGAAATTACGACATCGGTCTCTAGGGTGAATCATGGGCAGTAAGGCATATACTGGATCATCTTTGTGAGCGTCAATGTAGGAAAACCAAACCATTGCCGTGACGCTGCTGGGGTATACATCAGGTAAGAAGTCATGTAGAACTTCTTCGTTTTGCATACATTGCAAATGCCTACTCTACCAAATTCATGCTAATGATCTCTCGCCCAGCTTGATATGTTGTGTTCCCTCGCACACCATGCTGATGAGCGGGCACATCCAGAAGTGGAATTCGTTGGTAGAGGGCAAACCCATAACCCGAGCCAGCAGAATTATAAAGTCAGACAATTCTTCATTAAAATCTACCCAGAAAAGAGTTTTGACAGTGAGAGGCTCCTTTCTTAGTGTTCTTCACCAGACTTCGCCACCCACGCCTTGTATTTGTCACTGTCTTGATTGAACAGAGCCTGTGCTTGATCCCGGGAAACGACTATGGCATTATCCATCTCTGGGATTCTCAGTGCAGTACTAATGGCGGCAGCGTCCAGCTTGGCGATGAGTTCCCCGTGTATATTGGTTAATTCACTGGAATCAGGGTCGAAGTGAGCTCCACATGAAAGTACAGTATCAGCGCACTGTACCGAGATCGGGAAACCTCCAGCAAAAGCCAAACCGCTATCGTGAATCATTTGTGCCATTGGTGTAGGGTTTGCATCTGCCACCCTCACCCAAAAATCACCGAAGTCAAGATGCCGAGCTTCACTGTCCCCAATATTGGGAACGGCAGATTCTAGTGGCAAAATTTGTTCCTGTCCCTGGAATTTGATCTTCATATTGATAGCAACAGAGCCGCAACCTAAACTCGGGAAGGAATTACAGAGAAAAGGGATACATGCGCAGGGAATTAGGTTGCAAGGGTTCGAGCAAGGATAGCATGGAAACAATGTGAAAATGCAATGGGGGTTTGCTCATTATATAGCCGTTTAAGAGAGAGAAAGGCCATGAATGCGCATTTAATACATACCCACCAATTTAAATAAGCTGGATATTCGGTAGAGTGGCAAAAACTAGCACGAACGACACTTGGTTCATTAGGGACATGTGAGACGCGAATGCGCGAAACACGCGGCTTGGCCGATTCGGGCGAAGCGGGGAAAAGACACACAAATGCCTTTTGGGACACGCGGATATGAGTGTGCAAAGTACTGATTTGGGTGGATCGGGTGAAAAGGTTACAATGGGTCCGAAAAAGTTTGGGACATTTGGGACGAAAATGCGCGAAGTACGCGGTTCGGGCGAATCGGCCGAAAATGGAACAACTTGCACAATTTGACTTGGGACATTTGGGACATGAAAGTGTGAAGTACGCGGTTCGGGTGTTTCAGCCGAAAATGGAACAGCTTGCCCAATTAACTTTGGGACATTTGGGATGAAAAGTTCCGACGGGCCCGAAAATGGAACAACTTCGGGGATTTCGGCCGATCGGGGAACAGAACGCACTTTTGAACTTGGGACAGTTGGGACAAAAATGTCCGACAGGCCCGAAAAACACACAAATGACCCAAAAATGCATACTTTTCTCAATTTCACGACTTTTAACAATTTCAGCACAACAGAGAAGACACTAAAACTCAAAATTTTGAAAGTTCACTTTCTTTAAGAGTAGGGAATTTTGAGTGGACAACAGCTGGCTCCTTCTGGGGATGACTTGGCATAAATTCAAGGAATGAGACAAGGCAAGAACTTAGACAAACTTGGGGAAGCAGACCAGTACCTTATCCATTGGGCAACGGAGTCAAAAAGTAGACCAATACAGAGGACAACACACCAAAACAAAAGGAAAGAAAAGCAAAAATGTTGTACAGAATATACAAGGGACTCCCTAATCACCTAGGACTTGAACAACTTGAGGTACTACCCACTATAAGGAAGTGGGAGAGGAGAACCATCCATGTAATCAAGATAAAAGGAATTCTTACCAGCAAAGTGTCTGATCTTGAAAGGTCCGAGCCAAAGGGAATCAAATTTTCCATGGCTGCCACGAGGTTCATGCCTTTTATCCCATAACAACACAGTGTCTCCAACTTGGAAATCTCTGAACCTAGCTTTCTTGTCAAACAGGACCTTTACCTTTTGCTGGTGAACAGATATCTGATCAGCAACCTCCAATCTGTCCTCATTTAGTTTGTGAAGGTACATAATTCTCTTATCCAAAGCATCACTGAAACTAGTATCTTCAATGGCCTTCATTAGATGCAAGGTCGCGCTCAACTCATCGGCAACTGAGCTTCTACTCCATATACCACTTGAAAAGGAGACATTCCAATAGCTCTCTTTGGTGTAATCCTGTCTGCCCAAAGAGCATCGTAGAGCTTCTTGTGCCAGTTTCGTTGAGACTCATTGACTAACTTCCTTATAATAGTCACCAGATTTTTGTTAGTGGATTCTGCTTGCCCATTTCCCTGAGGGTAATAATCTGAAGAATGAGCCAGGGAGATGCCATACCCATAGCAGAAATCCATTATCTCAGTTGAAGAGAAATTTGAAGCATTATCTGTTACAATCTTATTAGGTACACCATACCTTACCAAGATGTTCTCTTTGATGAAGCTGCACACCACTTCAGAAGTAGTACTCTTAACTGGAATAGCTTCCACCCATTTGGTGAAATAGTCAGTGGCAGTTAGTACATGAGTATGACCAGCACTAGAAGCAGGATTAAGTGTTCCAATGAAGTCCAAACCCCACTGTTGAAAAGGTTCTTCAATTACAACTGGCTTAAGAGGCAAAGAGGCCAATTTGGGTCTTCCCACGAAGGTCTGACAAGCCTCACATTTATCAACCCACTTGGATGCATCTTTGAACAAGGAAGGCCAGTAATATCCTCCACGGAGTATCTTATGAGCCGTAACCGTTGATGAATAGTGCCCTCCACATGCCTGATCATGAAAAGCTGAGAGCAACTTTCTCTGTTGTTCCTTGTCCACACACTTCAAAAATCTCCCATCTAACCCACGCTTGAACAAGGTGTTTTCCCACAATACATATCAGACCGACCTCAATTTAATGTCCTCTTTTCTTTGGGCTTAAATGAGAGGGCATTCCCCATAGGTGAGAAAATGGGCGATGTCAGCATACCATTCATCAACTGAGCTAAGGAACAAAATGGTAGGAAGGTCAACTTTCTCCTCCAAAGAACTCATGTTTAGCTCACATTATCCAAAATTCACCCCCTAGGGTAAATTTTGATAACATGCATCGAAGATTCAAATCCCAAGCAAATTGATTGATTCAGAGCAAAATCAGGTTTCTAGGGTCCCTTCAGATATCTTTCTAACTCCCCTGGCCGAAGAAACAGGGAGCAAGCTCTGAGAAAATGCAAAAAGGTCAGCAGAAGGCAAGTAGGTTGATCTAGGAAAAAATCATAAAATGACTAAGTCCTAGCCCTAGTGGGCAATGACATTTGGGACAAAAAGGCCCGAACTGGGCTCGGCCAAGTAAGCACAAACAGCCTGCAAAGCAACAGGGACATCTGGGACAAAAGTACGCGGTGGACGCGAAATGCCGGTTCGACCGAGAGGAAAAATTGCTAATCACGAGAGACACTGTTTGACAATCGCGCTAAAAGGCGCTGAATCGGCCGGACCGGCCGAAAAGACTCAAGTCAAAGTCACGAAGCAAAGTGGGACAAGCGGGCCAAAAATGCCGAACCGGCCGAATCGGCCAAATGATTCCAAAGGGCCCAAAATCAAATGGGACGCCCTGGGACAAATGGACGCGAATGCCCGAACCGGCCGAATCACCAAATGAGTCCAAAGGGGCCAAAATCAAATGGGACATCCGGACAAATGGAGGCGAAGTACACGAAGGAGCCAAAGGAGCCGAGGACCAATCGAAGTTGCCACGTGTCCTCAAAGGAGAAAAAGTCAAAAGGTCAAAGGGGCGAGTTATCGAGCGCCGAACCGAACCAATGAAATGGCGCCACGTGTCCAAGTTTTAAGGCCCGCAAGCAATTTCAAAAGGAAGGCCCGCGAAGACGGAGGACGAGAGAATTGCTCGTCCAATCAGCACGTGCCATGTGTCGCCCAAACGGTGAAGAGCGGGAAAACATTTTAAAATCTGTCTTGGTCTGCCTGTGCCCTAAATCTTCGTGATCGCCATATCTTTTGATCCAGAGCTCGGATTTCCACGCTCTTTATATCAACGGAAATCATGAGATGCTATACATGATTCTCGGGATCAATCTCGAGTTTTGGTGCAGTCTGAAGAGAGAAAATCGAGAAACGGCTCGACATGTGGTAATGGCCGAAAGCCGACCTTTCAACAACCCGCTTTAATGCTAATGGGTCACATTCTTCTTCGCGACGCCGTAAGTGACATTTTAGCGGCCAAATTAATACAAATGGGTCGCATTCTCCTCCCAAATCGGTCAAAGATGGCAGGGTATGGGTTGGAAAGGTATCCCATGCCGTTTTTATGCATCTGCAGTCAATGAGGAATGGGCTTGCACGTTTTCCTACGTTTCTGTCCCCTGGGTTCGACCCATGCAATGTAAAAGCCAGTTTTGGCTCATTTTGAAAAAGGTGGTTCATTCTTTCTGCTCTGCCCTCCCTTCTTTTCTTCTCTAGGGTTGAAAATGGAGTTCGAGCCTCCTCCCTACTCTGTAATGGCATTTTTGCCTTTTACTAATGGAATGATGTTCTGTGCAAACTTCCGGAGCAACAAAACGTGTTTTTGTGATGCATCCGTCCATCCTCCTTGTTTTTGCTTGTTCTCTTCTTGCCTCTCTTCATTGCGGTGTATTTTCAGTGCATGTTTGAATGTTCATTGCAGTCCGGAGTCGTGTTCATGGAGTTTTGGGACATTTTCTGTGTGAAATCTATCCTTGGGCCTCGTGATGCATCCGTCCATCCTTCCCATTGCTCACCTCTCTTTGTCCCATGGCAGCTTTGATAGATGTCCAACATTCTCCTTCTCGGTGTATCACCGTTTTAGTGTAGGCTTTTGCTGTTTTTCCCTTCTCTCTCTCTCTCTCTCGCCTCCTTGGCATGGTTAGATTAGGATTAGATTAGCTTTCCCGCACCGGAGTAGCTTGTGGCAGTAGTTTAGGAGCAGAACCAGCCTTCTCTCTCGGAGATTCCTCTCTCGGTTTTACAAGTCCCACGCTGAGAGAGGTTTCCATGTTGTGCAATCACACTGATACCCGAACATCAACCTAGAAGCCCGATGTGCGTCCGGGGTGCAAGTGATTTTGCGCATCAACAGCTTGGCACACTTGGTGGGACCTTAGAGGTCTTTCACTTCATCTTTTGCGCAGTTGGTGTGTTCCCGTGAAGATTTCAGCCTTTGAGGCACTTCGCAAACACATCTCGGCGACTCCATCCGATCAGCAACCCATTTCTCTGAGCTTGCAGACCCGTTTCCATACATTTTCATCCATCTTTCTTTCCATCCCTTTCATTCTTTTCCATTCCATGAAGTTGTGCAATCATGACTTCATTTCCATCATGGAATTCACATCAACAACAAAGCAGTATATTCCACCTCCAACATGTTTTACAAATCCTCCAAATCAACATTTTGAGCAGATTCAAGATCAGTATGCATACCCATATGAACAGCAATGCCAAAGTCAGTTTGGCTATGGAGCTTTCCAAGAGCAAGGGTGTGCATACAATGAAGACCATCAGATCCAAGATGCTGGTCTCTGTTGGAGAAAATCCAAAAATGGAGGTAAAAATAGTGCACCCAGTGGCTCAGCTGCACAGATGAGAGCATTTGGAATCGGTTGTGAAGCACCCCATCCATGGGTGGGACCTTTTCCAAGTCATTACAACCCTCGTGGAGAAGCTTGACTTCATGATTGCAATGCTGCCTTTGCTTGCAAAGTGGATTGAAGAAATAGAGGTGTATGAGAGAAGTATTCAAAGAACCTTGTCAATGGGTAAGCACACCATCTCATGCCTTTTCTTTTCCTCTTTCCCAATCTGTTTCAAGCCAAAGCAAGTGTCAAGTTTCAAACTCTCCATCTCGCTGTCCCAAATGTGGAATCCATGTCTCCACCTCTCGGCCTTCCATTTCATCTCGATTCTTCTTTCATTTTCCCTTCCAAACAAACATCATTCCCTCCACAAGAGCTAACAGAAATACCCCCTTCTCCAAAGAAACAAGAGGTTTCACCTCCTCCACCACCACAAAAAAATGTCAAATCAGTTGAGTTTCAACCCATCCCTCCTCTTGCATTCCCAAATCCATGTTGGGAGGATGAAAATCAAAATGCCAGTCAAGGAAAACAACAGCAAAAAGAGAGTGCCAACAAAGATGAAGAAATTCAAAATCTGAAGAGTTGGGCTCTTAGATTTGGGATGACAAAGATCCCCTTGATGGTTAAGCCTACAGAAGAGGCTAAGGTTGAACAAATGGTGGTGAGGACTGATTTTGTTGGAGAAGAAGATCTTGCAGTCCCAACTTGTCCTCTAGAGCAACAAATTGAAGAGTTTGACTTGACAAACTTCATGCTGGAGGAGGAGTTCAATCAAGAGCAAGATTGCCTTCAAACATTGGAGAAAGGAGAAGCTGCTCCAAATCCAAAAGAAGAGGAGCACGTTCTAGCTATGGAGGAGAAAAGTGCAGATCCAAGGGCTTTGAGCACAAAGCAGGCTACAGGAGAACCTTCAATTCTTCTTTCTACTTCACCTCTCTCAAGTTCTAATACTGAAAAGGAGTTTGATCTCTCAAATTCAATATTGGAGAGTGAAGGAAACCATGGTGGTCAAGTCACAGATCAAGGGGACACCATGGAGGAAGTTGAAAACGAGCAGCAAGAGACAGCAATGAGGCGCTTTACTCCGCCGATTTGGAGGACTGTTTTGATGGAGAGGAGCCGGTTGAGCTTTCACCTTTCTCTCTTTCAACATCCACATTCCAAACACCAGAGCCTGCTGCCATGAAGGAAAGCACACATTTGCAGGAGCCTGCATCTTATAGCAGCCCTTTGGAACCAAGATTGGAATATTTTTATCTTCCATGTTCTTCTTCATCGGAGGAAGAGAAAGGACAAAAGAATCCCACCATTTCTTCCACGTCATCCATTCAGGTGGGTCTACAAGAAAACTCCATTCTTGGAGTTGAAAATCAAAGCTATGGGCATGTCAAACGGATCAGACCTTGCCCAATCGTATTTGGCTTCATTGAGCCAAAGGAGAAGCCACAACCACCATGCTTGTTTCTGAGCATGAGGATGAGCTACAAAGTACCAAGGATCAGCTGCCATACCTCTCCAATCCAAATGCAGAGCAACTAAAAGAGGTATTGGATTTTTCAGTTGATACCTTGATGATTTGGATAGAAGACCAGCTTCTTGTTGATTTTCCATCCATCCAAACAGCCATGATCAGTGCCAAATCAATTGCATGGCTGCCAATTTTGAAGAAAGGAAGCTATTTTTCACAACCAGTTGCAGGGTTTGTTTAGCTTGCCTTTGTTTCCAGTTAGAGTAGAGTAGGTAGGTTTGCTTTCAGCAGAAGAAGTGCTTGTGCACACTCTGCATGTTCCATTTGGGGCATGTATGATTTTCGCTTTGTACATAGTTTTTGTGTCACTGGTTTTGCTCTTTGTACGCTCTTTTCAAAGTGGTTTTGGTGAGAACAACTCCATGTCCTGGGTTTCAAGTGGCTCGAGGGAGGTTTTCAAAGTTCGTATCAGCCATGGGTTACAACTCATGACTCCATGCCCAATGGATTGCTTCAGCTAAGCTCACGGGTCTTTTCATCTAAGAGGCAGATGACCCTGCTGAAGTCGCTAATTGTTATCCAAAATTCACCCCCTAGGGTAAATTTTGATAACATGCATCAGAAGTTTCAAATCCCAAGCAAATTGATTGATTCAGAGCAAAATCAGGTTTCTAGGGTCCCTTCAGAATCTTTCTAACTCCCCGGCCGAAGAAACAGGAGCAAGCTCGAGAAAATGCAAAAAAGGTCATGCAGTAAGGCAAGTAGGTTGATCCACGAAAAAATCATAAAAATGACTAAGTCCTAGCCCTAGGAACATTTGGGACAAAAGGCCCGAACCGGCTGGCTCGGCCAAGTAAGCACAAACACTTCGCAAAGCAAAGGGGACATCTGGGACAAAAGTACGCGGTGGACGCGAAATTCGGTTCGACCGAGAGGAAAAAAATTGGCTAATCACGACAGACACTGGACAATCGGGCTAAAAAGCGTGCGCGAATCTGGCCGACCGGCCGAAAGACTCAAGTCATCCAAGCAAAGTGGGACAAGCGGGCAAAATGCCCGAACCGGCCGAATCGGCCGAAATGATTCCAAAGGGCCCAAAATCAAATGGGACATCTGGGACAAATGGACGCGAAATGCCCGAATCGGCCGAAATGAGTCCAAAGGGGCCAAAATCAAATGGGACATCCGGGACAAATGGAGGCGAAGTACGCGAAGGAGCCGAAGGAGCCGAGGACCAATCAGAAGCTGCCACGTGTCCTCACAGGAGAAAAAGTCAAAAGGTCAAAGGGGCGAGTTATCGAGCGCTGAACCGAACCAATGAAATGGCGCCACGTGTCCAAGTTTAAGGGGCCCGCAAGCAATTTCAAAAGGAAGGCCCGCGAAAGACGGAGGACAGAGAATTGCTCGTCCAATCAGCACGTGCCACGTGTCGTCCAGACGGTGAAGAGCGGGAAAACATTTTAAAATCTGTCTTGGTCTGCTCCGTGCCCTAAATCTTCAGATCGCCATATCTTTTGATCCAGAGCTCGGATTTCCACGTTCTTTATATCAACGGAAAGCTGTTGAGATGCTCTACATGATTCTAGGATCAATCTCGAGTTTTGGTGCAGTCTGAAGAGAGAAAATTGAGAAACGGCTCTGACGTGTGGTAATGGCCAGAAGCGACCTTTCAACAACCCGTTTTAATGCTAATGGGTCGCATTCTTCTTCTGCACGGCCAGAAGTGACATTTTAGCGGCCAAATTAATACAAATGGGTCGCATTCTCCTCCCAAATCGGTCAAAGATGGCAGGGTATGGGTTGGAAAGGTATCCCATGCCGCTTTTATGCATCTGCAGCCATGAGGAATGGGCTTGCACGTTTCCTACGCTTCTCGTCCCTCTGGTTCGACCCATGCAATGTAAAAGCCGCTTTGGCTCATTTTGAAAAAGGTGGTTCATTCTTTCTCTGCTCTCCGCCTCCTTCTTTTTCTTCTCTAGGGTCAAAAATGGAGTTCGAGCCTCCTCCCCGCTCTCGTAATGGCGTTTTTGCCTTTTACTAATGGAATGATGTTCTCGGCAAACTTCTCGAGCAACAAAACGTGTTTTGTGATGCATCCGTCCATCCCTCCTCGTTTTTGCTTGTTCTCTTCTTGCCTCTCTTCATTGCAGTATTTGTGCGTGTTTGAATGTTCATTGCAGTGTCCTGAGCCGTGTTCATGGAGTTTTGGGACATTTTCTCGTGTGAAATCTATCCTTGGGCCTCGTGATGCATCTATCCATCCTTCCCATCGCTCACCTCTCTTTGTCCCATGGCAGCTTTTGATAGATGTCCAACATTCTCCTTCTCTCGTGTATCACCGTTTTAGTGTAGGCTTTTGCTGTTTTTCCCTTCTCTCTCTCTCTCTCCGTCTCCTTGGCATGGTTAGATTAGGATTAGATTAGCTTGCCCAGCACCGGAATAGCTTGTGGCGGTAGTTTAGGAGCAGAACCAGCCTTCTCTGGAGATTCCTCTCTCGCTTTTACAAGTCCCACGCTGGAGAGAGGTTTCCATGTTGTGCAATCACACCGGATGCCCGAACATCAACCTAGAAGCCCGATGTGCGTCCAGGGTGCAAAGTGATTTTGCGTCAAGCAGCTCCTTCAAAGCAATGAGCTCACAAAGGCCTTTTCCACGAACCAGCTTGGTGGCTTTGATGTCAATGTCATACTTTTGGACCTTAGCAACCCGGTTCCTCTCTTAGATCCAAATTCTTGCTTGTGAGAATTGACTTAACATTTATATCTCGGGACCAACACCATGGAATGAGAGTTGAGGATGTAAAAGCGAAATCGCTGATAGCTTTAACCACTTTGCAAACACATGTTTCTCCATCATAGTGTATTTCAACTCATGAACGCAATTGGGAGCTCATGCTCGTTAGAGTCTTCTTGAGTCAAAACAGCAGCTAAGGTATTATCTGTGGCATAGCAATAGATAATAAAATCTTTACTAAAATCGGATGAAGCCAAACAGAGTTTTAGCGATATCTCTCTTGATACCTTCAAAGGATTCCTTTCCTTCGAAAGACCAACCAAATGTTTGTTTCCATTTCATCATCTCGAGAAATATTCAAAGTTAACTCTGCAAAATCGGGATGAATCTCCTTAAAAATTGATCTTACCAAAGAAGGAGTGCACGCCCTTTTCTTTGGGTCGGGAGAGGGATTTGCTGGATAGCTTGTACTCGCTCGTGATCATTCTTAATACCATCTTTGGAAACGATGTGCCCTAATAATTTTCCTCTCGTGACACAAAAGACATATTTTTTAGGATTCAAAGAAATCCCATGCTCTTTGCATCTTAGCAGAACTGTCTCTAGGTGATCAAAATGATCCGCTCTTGTCTTGGAAAACACTGTCAGGTCATCAAGATATATGACAATACACTTCCCTTTCAAACTTCCAAAATCCAGATCCATAGCTCTCTGAAAAGTGGCACCAGCATTAATAAGCCCAAAAGGCATTCTCTTATAAGCAAAGGTACCCCAAGGAGTAGTGAAAGTTGTTTTGTGTTGATCTGCAGTATCAACCTCTACCTGATTATATCCCGAGAATCCGTCAAGCATAGATAACATTTCAGATCCTGTTACTGCTTGCAAGACCTGATCCATCATAGGCAAAGGATAATTATCTTTCAAAGAAGCCTGATTCAGGTTCCTGAAATCAACACAGATGCGGATCTCACCATTTTTCTTCCTAACAGGCACAATATTTGCAATCCATGTTGAATGGTGAATGGGAAAAATGATTTTAGCCTTCAACAACTTCTGTATTTCCTGAAAGATGGTGTCAGCTATTTTGGGGTTGTATTGCCTCTGTTTCTGCTTGAAAGGCTTAATTCCAGGCTTAAGAGGAATAGAGTGCTGCATATCTTTTGGTTTGAAAGCTTTCAAATCTTCATAAGAATAAGCAAGAACATCCTTATACCTTTTAAAAGATCAATTGCTTTTCTCCTCTCATCTGCTGTGCAACATTTTCCAATATTCACTAGCTTAGGGTCATTAGAACTCCCAATATTAATCTTGTCATGTTCAGCTGATTGCTGAGGTCCAGTGAGAAGCTCTAGACTTCACATACCTGTCATGTTTATCAAATAGTTCCTCCAAACTCACCAACCCTTTAGGAATCTTGTTTCCTTTGAGATTGATGCATCCATCCTGATCTGTTTCTTCCCCTTGGGCGACTGCTTTGTCAAAGGGCACACTCTCACGAGGTAGGTTGTCACTTCCCTCAAAATACAGTTGTTTGAAATTACCCTTGAGTTCCAGGAAGGAAAGCAAATGTTGATCATCATTGAAAACTTGCCAGTTATTGGTATTATCAGGTACACTAGGCCGATGGACCATCTCAATGGTGAACTTATCCTGAGAGAAGTCAGGATGAGGAATCAGTAGTGACCCTGAGACTGCTAGTGAATCAGCCCTCTGGTTCTTCTCCTAGGTATTGCCTCAATGGAGAAAGCGTCAAGAAATTCAATGGAATCCCAAACCTGATTCCGGTAATGTTTCAGCCTCCCATTTTTTACTTGAAAAAGGTTTCTGACTTGCTTTACAATCAATTCTGCATCACCACGAGCCAGAAGATTCTTTACACCTTGTTCTTTGGCCACTTGTAGTCCAAGAATGAGAGCCTCATACTCTGCTGTATTATTAGTATTTTCAAACTGCAACTTGAATGAAAAAGGATGTAGGCTTCCTTCAGGTGACACCAGTAGGGCACCAGCTCCAGAACCAGCTGAGGAACAACTTCCATCAAACTCTAAAATCCAAACACCATTAGGATCTTTAGGAGACACTTTGGGGAGTCGAATTTCATCAGGGGACATAATCATGTAGTTACCATGACCCATATCCTCATAGAGTATTTGTGCTTTAGGATCATCCGTTTTTTGCACAATATACTCGGATTGCTTCTCGTGCATCGCCTTCTTCATTTGTCCATTAACAGTACAAGTGCATGTGACTACCCATTTGCATTTCTCCACCCACATCTTTACGAAGTTCCAACTTAGCAACATCCCATATGAAGGAGGGATATCTCGCTACTAAGATGGTGGCCAACACTTTCTTTTCGTGAGAAAGCAAAAAAAGCCACTTGTGCATCTTTAATTCTTCCGACTGTGGGTACTTCTTACTCTCCATGGAGTAACAAGATCCATAATCATGTGAGGGTCAAGCCTAAAGCATGAGCTACTTTAGCAGGCATCACATTATCTGAGGCTCCGGAATCTATGACACAATTACTGAGCCTATGGCCAGCTATAAGAAGTGTTACATAAAAAGGCTTGATTTTGTCATTGGGCAAGGTGACAGCTAGCTACCGACTAGGTCAGTGGTGCGAAGGAGGGGAAAAAGGCCTTTAGAGGTGGTCTTAGAATGGGAATTGACAAAGTGAATCATTTTAGCAAAAGCTTTGGGATGGGTTTGATAATACTCAGCCTCTGAGATTTGGACCTTGGTCTTTTTCAGGTGATCAACAATATCAAAGGACCCAGAAGTGGATGGGCCATCATCATTTGAAATCCTAGGCTTATCAACTTTAGGGGAAAAAGAAGAAGCAACTTTAGTAGTAGGATTGATAGGACTCACCTTTGGTGTAGATGAAGTAGGGATAGGAGATCCTCTTTTTGCAATTACGGGAATAGTTGCCGACTGCTCCTTAGATTTCTTGATGGGTTGTGTCACCTTCTCCCTCTGATTTGTCTGCTCTCGAGTCATGACAGCAAATGATTCGCTATTCATGTCTGCTACCACTTCATCATAGTCATCTCCATCATCAATGCCCTCAGTGGTGAAGAAATTTACTCGAGATCCCTCAAGTTCATCTGCTTCATCATCAACTTCTTCCACAAACTCCTCGCAAGCTTCATTATCCTCATCATCATCTGGCTCTTCAACTTCACAGGTTGCATTTACAGGAACTTTAACAGGAGGTCCTTCAAGTGCTAATCTTGTTTGAGAGGCAGGCAAATGATTTCTGGGCTGGAAATTCCTCCTTGGAACATCTGCATAAGGAGCATGCTGAGCCAATTGTTTCTTTATAGCAATGAGATCATTCGCAAGTTTTTGAACTAATGGATCAGTATTAGGTCCAGGGGTGGAGGAGGAGGAAGCAACAGACTTAGATTTGGAAGGGTCTCTCCTCAACTTCCCTGACATGATCAGATCATCCTCGACACTAACAGCAAGAGTTTGATCCTCCACCAATGTTGCGAGATTAGCCCTTCTCAGCGCATAGCTAACTTCAGGCGTTTGGGCATTTAGGAAGAAACATTTTTGGATTTGATCAACAGGTCGAGTATTTACCAGAATTTTATTAATTAGCCTGTTGAATCGGGCCACAAATTCTCTCATGGGCTCTTGCGAATCTTTCTTTATCTGAGAGATTTGAGCTAGCAAGGCATGCACATCTTCTGCTGGTTTGAAACGGTTTTCAAACCTAGTTCTCATGGTGTCCCAGCTAGTGATAGTGCCAGCCGGAAGGTGATAGAACCAATCAGCAGCATTATCTTGTAAGGTCTCAATGAACAGTCTCACGGAGACGTCTTCATGTTCAACTCCCAGGACTCCACACGCAACAATGAAGGCTGCGATGTGTTCATCAGGATGCACTTTGCCATCGCCTTTGAACTTAGGAAAGTTCTTCCGGTTACCTCTGGGTAACTCATGTAAAGGCTGAGGAAGAGCAAGGGGCCCGACATGATGACCCCAGGGCAATGGTACCGCCATTCTTGGAAAAACGGCTTGGAGAGGAACTGCAACACCAGCAAGAATCAAAGCTCGAAGATTAGGACTAGCAGGCTCTGAAGGAACACCACCCGTAGGATTTCTATCTTCAGAGGGTGGGGTGCTTATTGAACGAGTTCTTCTATTTGTTGTCGAAGGGAAAGGAAAACCCTGCTGCTCCAAAAGCTGAAACTGAGAATCTTCAATACCAAGGGCCCTCCTCCCTCGAGTAAAACGTGGAGTCGCCAGATCAAAAGATGATCAAAAATTATAGAACTGGAATATGATTTTCCCCAGCGGAGTCGCCAAAAACTGTTGGTCGTCAAATAGGACTTTATGAAGAGCAACAGTCAGGGGACAAGAAGTCCCTCCTCTTTAATGGGAGAGGTTCCCTTATTCAGAAACAAACTTATTTACAAATATACAAAATATGATTTTCTGGTTAAACTTGGATATTACAAAAGGACATCAATTACAAAAGAGGAATGAGAGTGCGAGAATGAGCGTAAAGGCAACATGTAGAATTATAGATAGCAGAGTAATTCTTTATGTATGCGAAGTTACAGTGAATTGAAAACAAGATCATTCGTATCGTATAAATAAGATGGAATTTAAAGACACAAAGTTCTGTAAATAACATCTGCCAGAACACAAAGTTTCTTAACGTAACACAGATTCATTAATCAAGGACACAAAGTTCCTTCTTGGTTGTACAAGATCACCATGTATTGCAAAGTTGAAGAGTATGCAATCAGTGAGACTAACAAACTAGAAACAAATGATCTTCACAAACATTAAACGAAAGCTCAGAGATAACGGAGATTAGATAGACAAAGAATGGAAAGCCCTTTTGTATTGATTTCTTTGTGATCTATTTACACTTTCAGAAAATATGCCAAGTTCTTCCTCCTCTTGAATGGCGTAGAGAGGCCATTATATAACTTACAAATCAGTTACTCTTCGTAACCGCTTCTTTTAACCAAGAATAGTTAAGGACTGCCAACCGCAATACCTCAACTTCTTACAAAGAAAACGGAAAAAGAAAGGGAAGAAGAGAAAAGAATAAGGAGAAGAAGACAGGTGGCCGGTTACTGGGAGGGACCCACTGACTTCAAAATCTGCTGCCTGAATTTCTTCAACGCCTCAGCTATGTCTCTGCCACGAGGGACTGACGTGTTGGCCGCAGACTGAGTCCAAAATCCAAGACACTTCTCCATCTCTTTATCAAACTCGACATGAGTATGATAATCTTTATTTGCTTCTTCGATGGCAGATTGAAGAGAGAAAATATCCTTCATTTTCTCCTTGGAGATGGAACTTTCCTTGAATAAGTTATCTTTGACAAAAGCTCTGAATTGAGCTTTGATTTCTTGCAAGGAAAGGGGCATACCAGAAGTTTCATCTTGAAGATGACAGTGTATGTCTTTGAAAGCAGAGACCACCAGTGTCTTGAAAGCTTCACCCTTCTGCCAACTGTTCTTCAGCTCTCCCAAAGCCTCCTCCAAGACTTTGATCTTCCACTCCACGCTGTAAACCCAGGATTTTGATAGATTATCCTTTGCATCATCAAAAACCTTATTCGCCAGTAAGATGTTCTCATCTGTCTGTCCCATAAGGCGGAGGTCTACTATGCAACTGCTCCAGAGTTTGAGCTCTTTATCCATGATCCCGATAGTAGAGGACAACTTCTGTTGCAAATTGTTCACTTTTCCATGGAGTTTAAAAGCTTCATCGATGAAGTTCAACCCTGCAACAAGCATATCATCCACCATGGCTTCCATAGCTCTGCCATAGACGGAATACTTGTGCATGTCTTTGATACTCTGTACTTCATCTTGGCTCAAAATTACAGGTGGTGGAAGAGTGGTCAATGGAGTAGGGTCCAAAACTTTGTCCTTAGACAAAAGAGACTTGATGAAGCCTGTGAGAATTTGGGCCTATTCTTCCAACTGTTCAATAGTTTTCGCCCTTTCTCCACCCTCACAATGACTCGTGTGACCAGTTTCTCGGAGGTTTTGGATCTCACCTTCACGAGTAGACTCTCCCATTGGAATTCTTGAGAGCTCTAAGTCAAATGACCGTAAGTCCCGCTTCCGATTTGTCCACTGTAGGCTTAGCAATCTCCAGGAATTGCTGACCTTGAGCATCAGACACTATTCTGGAGGTGGTTCTGGCTTTCTTGGCACGAGAAGGAGTGGTGCCCAACAAGGCTGCGACAGCATCAAAGTTTGGCCCTGAGCTCCGAGAGGAAGATTTCCTCTTTCTACTGTCAACAAGAGGCTGAACCCATGCAAAAGAAGAAGAGGAAGCAGCAGGAGGGGCAAGAGTACCAAGAGACATAGAGCTCATGACGCTCAAGGTTTGCATGGCTGTGGTCTCAAGTTGAGATGTGAGTGGGGCGCTGGAGACAATTGCTGCAGAAGAATCAATAACACTTGGAAGTTCAGTGCTCTGGACCTCTTTGTTCTTGTCAGTTGGGTCTTCAGGAGCATTTGCAGGGGCTGGCACTTCACTCTCTTCACTTTCACTGAGAACAATGATGTTCTCCGGTCCCATAGGCACTTCTACCTGCTTTCTTTGAGGGTCATTTTCCATAGGCTCCTTCTTAACCTCCTTGAGTTTCTTCTTATACACTTGAGTGGATGAAGGAGTGGAAGCTGCAGGTCCTTGTGTTGATGAGGCAGGTGGGGTTTGCACTGGTGTTTCTGACCTAGGAATTGATGCCTCTCTCCTTGGTGTTGAAACATCCTTGGAAGAGGATTCTCCTGAGTGCCTTCTGAGCTCTCGAACTCTCCTGTCAAACCAGACCTTAGTCCTGACTAAGACTGGAGCAAGGATCTCAGCCAGATCATCATTTTCTTTCCTATTCCAATCCAAGTCCTCCAAGGGGGTGTGCTTAATCACACTGTCATACTCATATGAGTATAGATCAGAATTTTCATCCTGGAGTCCTTCGGGAACTTGGTACAAGCCGAGTTCTTGGATCAATTACAGGGAGAACCTGCCACAATGCCTTCTCCTGGCCTCAAAATCATCTGCACAGTCAGCCCAGTAGTCTTCTGTATCTGCCCTATGATGGTAGATTATCTTGATGTTCTGTTCAATGAACTTCTTCAAGTCGAAGCAGGTTCTTGGCTTGAAGAAATGAACGTGATAGGGACCAGGGCTCTCTCTATGTTCTGTGCATCCAGGGCTGTTTTACAAGTGTAATTTCCCAAAGAGATGGGAAAGTGCAAACCGGAAATCTTCTTGTCTCTGCAGGTTCTGTGCAGTTTGTCTAATTGCCTGCATACTTCAATCAAAGCCATCTTATCATTGCAGAACATGGGAAGCCGCAGAGGGGTGCTCTCATAGCCGGCAAGCCTGATATAGGAGAATTTTCTGAATTGTATGAAATAAGCACCGTAGCGTGATATCAGATTCATGGCTTCATCAGAAAATCTCCTAGCAGTATCACCTTCGAGCAGCCTGACCACGTACATGGTGAAAGCGTCATTGACCCTTCTGAAATTACGATTGCTGGTCTCCAGGGTGAACTGCGGGTAGTAGGCATATACTGGATCATCTTTGTGAGCGTCAATGTAGGAAAAGCCAAACCATTGCCGTGACGCTGCCAGGGTATACATCAGGTAAGAAGTCATGTAGAACTTCTTCGTTTGCTGTACATTGGACAGCTGCTCTGCCAAATTCATGCTGATGATCTCTGCCCAGTTGATATTTTGTGTTCCCTCGCACACCATGCTGATGAGCGGGCACATCCAGAAGTGGAATTCGTTGGTAGAGGGCAAACCCATAACCCGAGCCAGTAGAATTATAAAGTCAGACAATTCTTCATTAAAATCTACCCGGAAAAGAGTTTTGGACAAAGTAGAGGCTCCTTCTTAGGGTTCTTCACCGAGACTTCACCACCCGCACCTTGTATTTGTCATTGTCTCGATCAACAGAGCCTGTGCTTGATCCCGGGAAACGACTATGGCATTATCCATCTCTGGGATTCTCAGTGCGGTACTAATGGCGAAGCATCCAGCTTGGCGATGAGTTCCCCGTGTATATTGGTTAATTCACTCGGAATCGTGGTCGGGCGAGCTCCGCACGAAAGTACAAAGATCAGCAAGACCGTATCGAGATCGGAAACCTTCAAAGAAAAAGCCAAACCGCTATCGTGAATCATTTGTGCCATTGGTGTAGGGTTTGCATCTGCCACCCTCGCCCAAAAATCACCGAAGTCAAGATGCCGAGCTTCACTGTCCCCAATATTGGGAACGGCAGATTCTAGTGGCGAAATTTGTTCCTGTCCCTGGAACTTGATCTTCATATTGATAGCAACAGAGCTGCAACCTAAACTCGGGAAGGAATTACAGAGAAAAGGGATACACGCGCAGGGAATTAGGTTGCAAGGGTTCGAGCAAGGATAGCATGGAAACAATGTGAAAAATGCAAAGGGGGGATGCCCGTTATATAGCCGTTTAGGAGAGAGAAAGGCCATGAATGCGCATTTAATACATACCCACCA
Organism: Taxus wallichiana var. yunnanensis; assembly: GCA_018340775.1. NCBI lineage: Eukaryota > Viridiplantae > Streptophyta > Pinopsida > Cupressales > Taxaceae > Taxus > Taxus wallichiana. The sequence continues at coordinate 585,826,221 of CM031242.1, read as the reverse complement.
ATTTAAATAAGCTGGATATTCGGGTAGAGCGGCAAAAACTAGCACGAACGGCACTTGGTTCATTAGGGACATGTGAGACGCGAATGCGCGAAACACGCGGCTCGGCCGATTCGGGCGAAGCGGGGAAAAGACGCACAAATGCCTTTTGGGACACGCGGGACATGAGTGCGCGAAGTACGCGATTCGGGTGAATCAAAGTGAAAAGTTACAATGGGTCCGGAAAAGTTTGGGACATTTGGGACGAAAATGCGCGAAGTACGCGGTTCGGGCGAATCGGCCGAAAATGGAACAACTTGCACAATTTGACTTGGGACATTTGGGACATGAAAGTGCGAAGTACGCGGTTCGGGTGTTTCGGCCGAAAATGGAACAACTTGCCTGATTAACTTTGGGACATTTGGGACAAAAAGTTCCGACGGGCCCGAAAATGGAACAACTTCGGGGATTTCGGCCGATCGGGGAACAGAACGCACTTTTGAACTTGGGACAGTTGGGACAAAATGTCCGACAGCCCCAAAAATGCGACTTTTCTCAATTTCACGACTTTGAACAATTTCAGCACAACAGAGAAGACACTAAAACTCAAAATTTTGAAAGTTCACTTTCTTTAAGAGTAGGGAATTTTGAGTGGACAACACTTATCAAAGTGAAACAAGACTAATAAAAGTCTACTACCATGAACCCTAGCTCTCACCGATGCCTGCTCATCCCTGGCTTTCTTTGGTGCTAGCATGGATGCTGCAGACCATTCGAGTGGGACCAGGGGCCCCTCTCGCCGTGGGTCCTTTCTCCCCATCCCCCAGATGCCTGGAATAAGATCATGGAGGATCCACCTCTGCTCTGCACTGGGATAAAATCTTACCTACCCTGGGAGATGGGTCCTTCTCCCTATGCATTCCCACTCATATCACTGAGGTGGCAGCTACTTCACGTGATCTTTCACTGTTGGTAAACTGATGGGCCCTAGGCCCCCTTTGGAGGATATTAAAAAATGGGCACGGTTAAAATGGCACCCTTGCGGTGCATCTGGAAATTACAGCAATGCCAAATGGTTTCATTCTATTCTCCTTCAGCATGAAAGAGGATTTCACGAGAGCTCTTCTTGGAGGTCCTTGGTTCTTTGGCAGATGGGGCTTCTACCTCAGGAAATGGTCTCCAGGCTTCAATCCCACACGGAATCCATGACCCAAGCTCCAACTGGGTTCGCCTCCCGGGTCTCCCCCTGGAATTCTGGCATGTTGCAGTTATAGAAGGTATCACTCTCACTATAGGCTCTTTAATAGCTATAGATCAAGCTACTAAGGAAAAAACTAGATTCATCCATGCTCATTTTTGTGTTAATGCCGATGTCATCTGCCCTCTCCCAAAAGAGATTGAGCTACTTTCAGACCTAGGGAACTGGAAGCAAAACATTGATTATGAATATATCCCCCAAGCCTGCTCTTTCTAGTAAAAGCATTGGCCATAGAGCCTCTGGCTGCCCTTCCAAGCCCCAGCCAAAACCTAAAACCCTAATCACCTCCCCAAAGAACAAGAAAATCTTTGTACCAAAATCAGCCTCAGATGAGATCCCGGGCATACCCATCTCTAATCCTTTTGCTCTCCTTGAAGAGGGGGAAATAAATGCTTTGACTCACAATTGGAGGCTCCCACTGATCCCCCTTCCTCCCCCCTCAAGTCTCCCATCCTTTCGTTGTCTCCCTCAGCCCCTCCCCCCCTCAACGAAGGCTCTCCCCTCCTGTCTATTCCCCACTCCCCTCCTTTTTATCCTCTCCCCGCTCCCTTATCCCTTCCCCTCTTTCCCTCCTTGGATCTTCGGATCCTCCTTCCTTGAACCTCCCCCTCGGTCCCCCTCTTCCCTCCTCCTGTGGTCACAGCTTCCTCCCCTACGGCCCTCTCTTCTGATGACAGTTTCAATCCCCGATGGACAAGAAGCAGCAGTAAGAAGCCTGATATTGGCAATGAAAAACCCAGGGGAAGGACCCCGAGCAATGTCAAGCTTCAACAAGAGGCAGCCCTGAATGTCGCTCAAGGTACACAGAGCACAATCACCATGGTTGTGGGGAACAAATCTAAACCTAAGAAATGAAGATCATCTCATGGAACATAAGAGGCCTCAACTCTCTCCAAAAGCAAAGAGTCATCAAAGATATAAAGTTTCAGAATTCTCCTGATATCATAATGTTGCAGGAAACTAAACTTAAAAATTATGATCATCTCCAGAAAATTTGGCCGGCTGTTGCTTTTGAGTCTCAGCCCTCGGCAGGAAATTCAGGGGGTTTGTGCACCTTATGGGACCCCAGAAGCTTCAAGGGAGATTGTCTATTCAAACACCCCAACTTCTTGTGCATGCTCTTCCAAGAAGTGGGCTCGATTCCACATGGATTTCCATCAATGTCTACGCTCCCAACTTGGAAACCCATCGTGGAAAACTTTGGAATGATATATCTGACTTCATCAGCAATTGCGGCAATATCCCCATTTTAATAATGGGTGATCTCAATTGCCCTCTTTATCCTTCGGAAAAACAAGGAGGTGCCCCTGCTATGCCGGCCAGCATGGAAGCACTGGCTGACTTCATTAGAGAGAACTCCCTTCTTGACATGGATCTTCATGGATCCTCTTTTACTTGGTCAAATCTCAGATTGGGCAGAAACCACATTCAAAGCAGATTGGATAGAGCCATTGGATCTCTGGACTGGATCTCTCTTTTAGGACTTCTATCTCTGTTCCCTCCCTAGGGCTGCCTCTGATCACAACCCTCTCATGCTTAGCGCTAATCATAATCTAAACATCAAGAATCCCCCCTTCAGGTTCGAGTGACATGGCTTGAGAATAACCACTTGAATCCCCTTGTTGACAAATGGTGGGACTTCAAAGTTGAAGGCACCGATATGTTTAAATTTACCAGCAAGCTCAAAGAAATCAAAAAGCAGCTCAAAATCTGGAAGACCATGGTTTTTGGCAGTATCAAGCTCCGCAAGCAGAAACTGAGTCAAGATATCGCCAGAGTCTCAGCCCAAATGGAGATCGAAGGGAGGCTTGATCACCTTCACCAACAAGAAATATCTCTTCTCAGTGATTACCATAATACTCTTCAGGAGGAGGAGGCCTATTGGCGGCAGCATTCTCGTGCCCTCTGGCTTGAACAGGGGGATCGCAATACCAAGTTTTTCCACACCACTGCCTCCAAGCACAAAAGCAGGGACAAAATTAGAGAATTGGTGGCATCCTCAGGTATCTTATTAACCTCTGACTCTGACATATCTAATGAGCTTGTCTCCTTCTATTCTAATCTCCTCCAGGTCGACCAACCTCCTTCGGAGCAATCAATGTCTGATATGATTCAACATATTCCCCAGCTTGTGTCAGCAGAGATGAACAAAAACCTTATCAAACCTTTTACTATGGAAGAAATCCACAAAGTGGTTTTCTCCATGAAAAGGGACAAAGCTCCGGGCCCGGATGACTTTCCAACTGCTTTCTTCCAAGTCTTCTGGGAGACCATCAAGCAGGATCTTTTCAAAGTGGTTAATGAATTTCAGAACAGTAACAATCTTCTTAAAGAATGGAACACCACCTTCTTAGCTCTTGCTCCTAAAGAGCAGGGTTCAAAGGATGTCTCCAACTTCAGGCCGATTAGCCTCTGCAACACCGCTTACAAAATCATCACTAAGATGTTGGCTTCTAGGCTCAAACCCCTTATGAATAGCCTCATCTCTCAGAATCAAAACGGTTTTATAAGTGGACGGCTCATTCAAGGAGGTATAATCACTGTCCATGAAGCTATCCACTCGGCGTATCATTCAAAATCCCTTGGAATGATCCTAAAGCTTGATATGCAAAAATCCTTCGATAGAGTCAGCTGGCCTTTCCTGATCAAGATCCTGGAAAAATTTGGTTTTGATAAAAGATGGTGTAGTGGGTTTCCTCTTGTATCGTGACACCTTGTTTCTCTATTCTCATAAATGGTATTCTGGTGGGATTCTTTAAAAGTAGCAGAGGAATCAGGCAAGGAGACCCTCTATCCCCCTTTCTCTTCGTTTTTATGGTTGAATCCCTCAGCAGAGCGCTTGAGGTGGCTAAAAGACATTCAGTCATATCGGGACTCAAAATCACCTCAAGCTTGCCTTCGGCCACTCATAGCCAATTTGTTGATGACACCTTGTTGTTGAATGTTGCCTCGTAATTGAAGCTCGAGCTCTCATGGATATCCTAAATCTCTATCAAGCTGCTTCCCAAGCAAACCATTAACTTCAACAAAAGTAGCATCTCTTTTATAAATTCTGCTCCCAGGCTGCAAAGAAAGATTGCCGATATCTTTGGCTACAAAATTGTTGACCTCCCTACCTCCTATCTCGGCATTCCCCTCTTCAAGGGAAGGCAAACTAAAAATCTTTGGAATCCTGTTATTGAGCGTTATCAGAAAAAGTTAGCAGCCTGGAAAGGGGTCTTGCTCAGCCGGTGGCAAGCTGCAACTAGTAAAAGCTACACTCTAGAGCCTTCCAACTTACTTTATGTCTCTTCTCAAATTACCCACTTTGGTGAAGGAGATGGTAGAAAGAATTCAAAAGAACTTCCTTTGGTCAGGGGCGGAAGAAAAAAAGAGGATCCATCTGGTTTCCTGGAAAGATGTGTGTAAGTGACCTCTCTTGGGGGTCTTGGTTTAAGAAGGATGGCTGATATGAATGTGGCCCTCCTGGAAAAAATTGGATGGGAAGTTGCTAAAGGGAACTCCCAATGGGCACAACTCCTCAGAGAAAAATATCTAGCTCCTAATGAGAATTTAATCTCCTCAACTCCGATTCAAGGTTCGGCCATCTGGAATTCTGTTACTAGCTCCCTCCCAATTATTCGGGATGGCACCAAATGGAACTTTGGAAATGGCAGACTTATCGATTTCTGGCATGATCATTGGATTGGGGAAGAACCGCTGGACAACAACTCCTCATGGGAACCTATTAAAAGAATCCTCATTCATAGACTTGGTAGGTTTGTTTCTGATACTTGACTGGGATTGTAAACTCCATCCCTTCTTGGACTATCCTGGAGTGGACTGGAATAAGGGATCAACAGAGGCAGCTCCTGTTTTTGCTTAGGAAGGAACTTTCTTCAGTTTATATCCCCTTTTCCCTACCTGAGGATGAGCTCATCTGGCCCCTCTCCCCTTCCGGTTCCTTCTCAGTTAAAGTTGCTTACCACTCCATGCCTCATGCTAGCTCTGGCCCTCCTCTCACCAAAATCTGGCCGAAGACAGCGATCCCCAAAATTGGTTTCTTCTCCTGGCTTTCTTCTAAGAACGCCTTCCTCTCTGGAGAAAATCTGAAAAGAAGGGGTTTCTCTCTTCCCACTCGGTGTGTGCTCTATGTTAAGGCAGTGGAATCTTCTTCCCACCTTTTACTTCACTAGCCCTTTCTCTCAAGCTATTTGGAATTGGTTGCTTTCTCGGATGGAAGTTTGTTGGATTTTTCCCGAGTCCATTCAGGACACCCTCACTCAGTGGTGCTCCCCCTTTTCTCATCCAGCCTTGGTTTTGGCTTGGAATCTCCTCCTTCCGCATGGTATCTAGGGTATATGGAAGGAAAGAAATAGAAGAATTTTCAAAGATCAGAGCTTGGATCCTGATCGGGTGGCCAATCAGATTGCTCTGTCTTTCCAGGACAATATCAACTCTCACTATTGGGCCAAATTTCAGCAAAAAATCCAAATTTGTAACTCCCAGCAGTGGCAACTTCGATGGCTAATCTCTCAGTGAAGAAAGCTGCTTCTCCGGATCACGATTCAGTGAGGTGGCTCCCCCTTCCGGCTGGAGGAAACTCAACACTGACGGGGCCTTGAAAGGAAACCCTAGGTAAATCAGGTGGAGGAGCCATCCTTCGCAACCCTGTTGGTTCCATCATTGCTGCCTCTGCCCATAATCTTAGTGTTGGCACAAATCATCGTGGGAGGCCATGGCCATTCTCAAAGGCCTTGAGATGGCTCTCAAGTTTGGCAACAATCCTCTGCAAGTGGAAAGCGACTCCCTCAATATCATCAAGCTCCTTCAGTCGGAGGAACCTGGTCAATGGACTATCCAGAATATAATTGCTGATATTAGAGTTTTGCAAAGGAATTTTCAGCAAATCCAGTTCCAGCACACCTTTCGGAGGGAAACAAAGTGGCGGACTACTTGGCTAACACTGGGGTTCTTCTTGATAATACTCAAAGCTGGCAGGATAAATTTCCGTCGGATCTCCTCCAAATTACTCAAAATGATCTCACCTCCTAATGTTAGTGAGTGCGAGGGAAGTGCTGACTTTGGTGTCAGCAATATCTTATTAGACTTCACAAATGGCAGCGGTATTAATTTTGCTTTTATTAAGAAAATACCCTTGGCTCTGAAGCTTTCGAAGGGTGCGATTCATAATTTCACTGATCTTCCCACGCTTGGTGCCATACATCCCCATAATTCCACAAAGTATGAGTAGGAGAGCATTAATGAGGATACAGTCGACTCCCATGCACGAAGCGGGCTTTTTAAGTCCCTCCTGCGTTCCCCCCTTCACACGCATTTCTTTTTTCTTAAGAAAATGGGGGGCCAGCTGAAGCGTATTGAACCTGCGTCTTGCAGCTCGATCAAGGAGGATGAAGAGGTTTGGAATATTCTGGTGGACAATGGAATTTCTACCTTCCTCGAAAGGATGACGGGCTATTCTACCCTGGTCTCGTACGCCGCAATGGTGACCTGGGTGAGAGGGAGAGTCCAGATTGGCAAAACTACCTTCACCATATCAACGAATGGTATTGTTGATGCTACTGGTCTTCCGACTGCTGGAGACATCTACACCAAATGCTCGCTCCAAGCTGAAATCTAGGATTTCATAGCTCCGGGAGAAAGACTGGTGAAGAACCTCTCGGGGTATACCCGTGAATCACTTCCTCCCCCATGGGACAGACTTGCAGAAGTCATCATGAGATATTTCATGATTGACGGTAGATACCGGCTAATCTTTCACCCCATTTGTTCATCCTCTCTCATCTGCGTTGGGGCAAAGGATCAATTTGGCTGCATTCCTCTTCCAATCCCTGGAGCACTCTGCATTCAATTGGCACATGACGAAGATGGAGCCATCCTACATTAGGGTTTATTGTATCTCGCTTATTGACTATTGTTGCCTTACATTCGAGCTTGTCCGCTTTCCCCCAAGTCAGCCGGCATAACCGTTCTTCCTCCCCTTCCCCTCGCCCCTCCCCTGTCTCCCGCCGCTCATCTCGTCACTATCACCGCCTCGACATCTCCTTTGACTCTCGACTTAGATGTCACTATCTTTGGCTCCTCTCAAAGGGCTATGTGCACAAATAATTGGAATCACTGTAATAGAAAGTGACTTCACACCTTTCTACAAAGAAAATAGAAATGACCATGGTAACTATGGTAAAACTTGACTTCTGCGGTAAAAACTAACTTTACCGGTGTGATAAACACTATTTACGGTAAAAAGCAAAGTTATGGGTAAATACTATTCACGAAAGAAGTGACTTTACGGTGATAAATACTATTCACAAAGCAAAAATGACTCTACCATGGTAACTACTATTCACGGCAAAAATGAAATTACCATGGTAACTACTATGCCCAATGAAAATAAGGTTACCCTCCAATTGATTTTTGACTAAGTGGGAATATCTCTCCGTAAAATCCACTAACGAGGAATGGTCCTGGCAATGGAACCAAAATGTCATCACCAATCCGGCACTATGATAATTCTTCACCGGGAACTCCTCGTGCTATGATTATTTACTAATGCACAGCCTTTAGTTTGGTGGATGTAATCTGGAAACAAAACAACAAACATAACACAAGAATACCATCGACTATGATAAGACGGAATGATGAAAAATCTGAAATATCAAAGTAAATTATAATATTAACATGAAATTGTTACAATCTCACCCATGAGGTACTTCAAGTGTTATTGACTTCACTTGTCTTCCACCGATACTATGGGAGAAACTTTACAATTACACCTCTTAATGGCTTCTTCAACACACCTTTAACCGATGGCTTCCTTTACATACTTCATACAATATTTCTCACTACTTCCTTCTATGCTAAATGAGGGGGGTGGCCTCTTTATTTATAGAATTCTAGGCTTATCCATCTTATCTCTAAGATAGGATAAGAAATCCACTCTGACGAATCATATTCCATACTTTAACTCTTATCTATACATGTAAGCTTATCTTTTAAGATAAGATAAACCTTATCATTTGACATGGGTTCCACATTTTTAGACTTTTCACAAATAAAATATACAAAATATTTATGACCTCACTCCTTGTCCTTATCACCAATATAATATTTCTAATTCCTAATCATGTAGACCCTACTTCTCTACTTACCCCAACTTTGACATTTTAACATTATTGGACCACTTACGAAAACTATTTACTTTTTACCACAACATTCCTATTGTACTTTTGACTATTGCCGTACTATACATTATTGGCGGCGTCGTATTGGATGCGCCGTTATCTTCTATCGGATGCTACTACTAATTATTCTTAACAACATCCTATTCCTAATACATACATTAATGAAATAGAAATTACGGAGGAAAATTTTAGTGTCGACATCTTCCCCCTTCCTAGCTTCTACTCCATCCTCGGAGTAGACTCTTCCCGGTGCTTGGAAAATCTTCAACTTGTCATGGTTGACCCATTTCGTAATAGGAGTGCCATCCAATTCCTCTAGTCAGTACGTACCATTTTCATGCACAATGCTTATTTTGTAGGGCCCCATCCATTTTGGAAGAAATTTTCTCTGTCTTCTTTTTTTGTATCTAGAATCATATACTAGAACCAAGTCATTCACATGAAATGGAGACCACCGGATCTTTTGATCAAAGTATTCCTTCTACTTCATTTTCTTCTTATAGCTTGTATCCTTAGCTATTTCCCTCATTTCCTCTAGCAAATGAAGATGTACCAACCTTTCTTTTACTGAATCACTTTCATCCATTCTTTCATTTTCCATTACTCTGACCGTGGGAATATCAAACTCAATAGGAAGAACTGGATCAATGCCATAAGCCAACTGAAATGGGGAGTATCATGTTGCTGACTTTGATGTTGCCCTATATGCCCACAATGCTGCATGAATCCTCTTATCCCACTTATGTACCTGCAAGGCTACATCTTTTGCTAGAATTTGACACAACACAAAATTTGTTCATTCCACCTGTCCATTTGTGCTTGGCTTGTATGTTGTTGCCTTCCTGTGCTTAATAGAAAACTTATTGACTAGGGCTTCTACCACCTCATTAATGAAGTGGCTTCCTTAATCTGCACAATTTCTAATGGACAACCAAATCTGGTGACAATGCGTTCATATATGAACCTTGCCACTTCATCCATGGAAGTCAAGTTGTTTTTCAATGGCCTAGCTTCAACCCACTTGGTTAAATAATGCATGGTAACTACAATATACTTATTTTGGCATGAGGTAGTTGGAAGTGGACCTACAATGTCTATTCCCCACTTTTCAAAGGGACCAAGTGGAAGAATAGGGCATAATGGAGCTGATGAAGTCTTACGGTTACCATGTGTTTGACAAATATCACATGTCTTACAATAATTATAACAATCTTTAAAAAGAGTGGGCGGTGATAACTGCATCCAAGATCCTTCTAACTGCTGTAAGTTGTCCAGAAAGTGCCCTCCACATGTACCATTGTGGAATTCTTCTAAAGAGCTCCTTCCCTTGATCTTGTCCAACGCCTTCTTGTTCTATCCATCGGTCCTATTCGAAATAATACTCCATGCAGAATAGAATATGGATGACTGGCTTGAGTAATCTTTCTCTTAGTCTTTGCATTGGCACCATCAGGAAACTTGAATTCATTCAGATAATTCCAAATATCTATGTATTCACTAGGGATTGTGTCAAGGGATAACAAGGCTGCATCGGGAAATCATCATCATCACAAGATGATCCTAAACCATCATAGGCTCGAGAGAGTGCATCTGCATTGACATGCTTCTTTCCTGGCCTATCTATAATATCAAATTCAAATTCTTGTAGCAAAATTATCCATCTTGCTATCCTCCCTGATGGGTTAGGCTTATTGACAATATATTTTAGAGCCTGATGATCTGTTACAACTATAAATTTCTGCCCTAGCAAGTAATTTCTAAACTTCTTTACAGCAAAAATGATAGCTAGAGCCTCTTTTTCAGTTATAGTATAATTTACCTCAGCACTGCTCATTTGTCTGCTCCCAAAGTAAATTGGATGTTCATTCCCATTTTCATCATTTTGGCTCAAAGTACTTCCTAGTGCTACATCTGAGGCATCAATGTACACAATGAATGGCTTGCTCCAATCTAGATTCTTTAAAATAGGTGAAGACACCAGGGCTTCCTTCAATTGTCCAAAAGCTTCATGTGCCTTATTTCCTGGTTCATAAGTAACATCCTTCTTTAAGAACTGGGTTAGTGGCTATGCAATCTTTGAGAAATTCTTGATGAACCTTCTATAATAACCCACATGGCCTAAAAATGATCTCAACTTACTTCTATTCATAAGAAATGGTAAATCTTTGATTTTGAAACTTTATCGGGATCGCACCAATACCATCTCTGGATACAACATGCCCTAACAAAACACCTTTAGAACATCCAAAGACACACTTTGTCGGGTTTAGTGAGGCTTGTGCTTCATCTAACCTTTGAAATGTTGTCTCCATTTGGTGCAGTAGTCCAACTTGCTCCCCATAGATGCAAAAATCATCCGTAATTACTCTGATGAAGGTCCCAATGTAGGGTTCAAACACCTTATTCATCAAACGCTGGAATGTTGCCGGAGCATTACACAACCCAAAAGGCATAACTCTATAAGAAAATGTTCCCCAAGGAGTGGTGAACGTGGTCTTCAGCTGATCTTTCTCTACTATACGAACTTGGTTGTATCCGCTTATATCCATCAACAAAACTATAGCACTCCTTGGCCAACTACTTCATCCAAGATCTGATTTGAGAATGGAAGAGGGTAATGATCCTTCTTTGTTGCCTTATTGAGCTTCCTATAATCAACACAAATGCATAGCTTCCCATTCTTTTTTATTGAGATCACAATGGGAGAAACCCATTCTGAATTCTCCACAACAAATATGAATCCTGCATCAAGCAACTTATCTATTTCTTCTTTTACAGTCTTAGAAAAATTAGGATTCATTCTATATGGCATTTGCTTTATGGGCTTAGCACCATCTCCCACCAATAGAATGTTCTACCCAACTTACTTGGACGAAGTTCCTTGTAATCAAAAGTGAATATGTGTATGTACCTTCGAAAGAGCTGGAGGTAAGATTCCTTCTCACTCTCCATCACAGCATCACCAATCTTTATTTGTTGGAGACGATCATCAATTTCTTCTTCAGATAATTTTATGGGGTCATGAGTTGGTGTGATCGAAGGATATCCATGACTGAAACATCAACCTCACTTTCTTCATCTTCGAGTCCACTTCACCGGTACTAGATTAATCGAGAGGATGTCCAATCATCGGTTTCATCACTTGAATCCACAGTTCGCCTTATGATGTTGAGGGATCACGTTTATCTTCACCCTCTCTCTACCACGTCCAAGTGTCATGAAACCTTCATTCTAGTAGTTTCTTGCATGAACTCTCCTTATCCATGGTCTTCCCAAAGAACATTGGGTACGCAATGCACATTACCATTTTTCATCACCTAAAAGTCTACCACACATACAACACCCATAACAGATATTGCCACATTTGAAACTACACCTTCGGTTTAGTTTTTCATTTATTTAATGACCTTAACGTAAGTGTTGAAGGGCGTTCAATTTTTAAACCCAACATATTCATTACAGACTCGGTCATTACATTAATCGCAGCACCTCCATCAACTAAGACATCATGAATTGAAATACCATTACATAATACCTCAGCTTGTGGAGCATAGGGATCTCGCCTTCGCCTCCAAAATAGGGACCTCAACCTCCTTCCTTCGTCCGAGCATTGAGTCCACTTCGCAACTCCCGCCTCTTCTCGAAGACATAGCCAAGAGTTGACCATATGTAATATTTGCAGGCCTTTTGGACAGATCTTCCAAGATGGAGTATGGTCCTTGCCTGTGAAATCGGAAAATCCCGCACACCCAACTTTCTTCTCCTATGTTTCTTACTAGTTTCTCCTTTCATCTTCTTAAGGTCATTTCCATCTTGATTATCTTTTACTTTCTTTCTTTTTGTTATAAACACATCTACTTCATTATTTCTACTCTTATCTACCACATCAAAAGAATTCACAGTGCTTTTCATTTATCATTATCTCCTTTACCGTATGTAGAAGCTCTATCTGACAATTATACTTATAATGACCCTTTTTATAACAACCATAACATACAACTTCAGAAATATTTCTTTTTGGACCTCTATCTCCTCCCTGAGAACTAAATTCCTTTCCTTGAAGAAGATTAATAGTTAACTGGCCCATCTTCCTAAGCAGATCTTCATACTCAGTAGATGTACTAGGAGAAAGATTTGTGCTCACCGAGAGTGGTTGTGGATTCTGGACCAAAGGGGCTGGTGTAGGCTCTACTTTAGCAACAATTTCTTTAGGCTCCTCTTCCATGCTCTCTTCTTGCCTTCTTGCAATCTCCTTTGCTTGTTCAATGGTCGTTGGGCGGTCATACTTCACTCGTTGTCTGATCTCTGGCTTTATCCCAAGAATGAAGTGCTTACATAGGAGATTATCCATGCTATTCATCAACCCATCTCGCTAATCCTTCCTTCGGATCTGGGCATCGAGCTTCTTCCTTAGCTCTAGAACACGAGCATGATAGTCCCTTATCTTCTCCTTCTCTCCTTGGGTTAGCTTTGTGATATCGATCATGAGATCAGCATATCTCTGTTGTTCACCAAATTCTTCAAGAAAAATTTCAGATAATAAGTCCCATGAGTTTTTCACATTATCACCTAGTGTTTCAAACCACCTAAGGGCTGAGCCATCCAAAAAGGTAGGAAAAATTCAGTCCATTGTTCCCTTCTTATAAGGCCATTACAAATATAAGATTGTTTAAATTCTTGGATGAAAGAGGAAGCATCTTCATTAGATTAGGCTGAAAAAACATGAACCTTCCCCATTTTCAAAAGTAACCACCGTAAAATACCAACCCACAAGTACAATCAATAAGACTTATGTGCACAAATAATTGGAATCACTGTAATAGAAAGTGACTTTACACCTTTCTACAGTAAAATAGAAATGACCACGGTAACTATGGTAAAACTTGACTTATCATGCGGTAAAAACTGACTTTTACTATGGTAAACACTATTCACAAGAAAAAAGTGAAGTTATCATGTAAATACTATTCACGGTAAGAAGTGACTGTATGCAAATGATAAATACTATTAGATGAATAGAAAAAATGACTTTACCATGGTAACTACTATTCACGGCAAAAATGACTTTACCATGGTAACTACTATGCAAAGTAAAAATAAGGTTACCCTCTAATTGATTTTTGACTAAGTGGGAATATCTCTCTAGAAAATCCACCAACGAGGAATGGTCCCGCAACGGAACCAAAATGTCATCACCAATCCAAAGACTATGATAATTCTTCACCGAGAACTCCTCGTGCTATGATTATTTACTAATGCACAGCCTTTAGTTTGGTGGATGTAATCTGGAAACAAAACAACAAACATAACACAAGAATACCATCGACTATGATAAGACGGAATGATGACAAATCTGAAATATCAAAGTAAATTATAATATTAACATGAAATTGTTACAATCTCACCCATGAGGTACTTCAAGTGTTATTGACTTCACTTTCCTTCCACCGATACTATGGGAGAAACTTTACAATTACACCTCTTAATGGCTTCTTCAACACACCTTTAAACTAATGGCTTCCTTTACACACTTCATACAATATTTCTCACTACTTCCTTCAATGATAAATGAGGGGGTGGCCTCTTTATTTATAGACTTGTAGGCTTATCCATCTTATCTCTAAGGTAGGATAAGAAATCCACTCTGACGAATCATATTCCATACTTTAACTCTTATCTCGTATACATGTAAGCTTATATTTTAAGATAAGATAAACCTTATCATTTCACATGGGTTCCACATTTTTAGACTTGTTACAAATAAAATATACAAGATATTTATGACCTCACTCCTTGTCCTTATTACCAATATAATATTTCTAATTCCTAATCATGTAGACCCTACTTCTCTACTTACCCCAACTTTGACATTTTAACATTACTGGACCACTTACGACAACTATTTACTTTTTACCACAACATTCCTATTGTACTTTTGACTATTTCCGTACTATACATTATTGGCGGCATCGTACTGGCAGCGCCGTTATCTTCTATCGGATGCTACTACTAATTATACTTAACAACATCCTATTCCTAATACATACATTAATGAAATAGAAATTACGGAGGAAAATTTTAGTGTCGATAGTCCCCCTTCCCCCTCCATCCGCTTGATCTTGTCTTTTTTTAGAAGATGATGATTTGAGTAACAAGGCGCTCTCCCCTGTTTCCAGCCCCAATGAGTCTCTTTTTGTGGACTTACTAGGCCTTTCCAAGCTTTACCTGACTCCCCTGGTTCGGGAGCGAGATGAACACAAACTTGCAGGTTGATAACACTAGCGCCCAAAATGTTGGGGAAGACTCGATTCCACTGACAGTGCTACTCACGCTAACTCCCCGAAGTCACCTCCGTTTATGGATGAGAATCCTGCTGAGCCTATAGTTGTTGACTCCTCGAGGGATGAATGCAAAATTGAAATTGTCTCCTCTATCTTAGACAAGCTTCAACGTGCCTTCACTACCCTGAAGGCCTGGGAGGATTTCACGGACTCTACCAGGAAAGCTATTGCCAGGGACTGCGTGGATCTCATCACTCTGGCAGAAAATCTCGCTGAAGATTTTGGTTCCCCTAGTGCAAAAAATGTTGTTGCTGAGCTCAAGAAGCTCATTTGATGTTCTTTTGTATCTTCCTTTTTGTTGTCCTTTTCGCTGCTTTTTTTGGAATCTCCTAAGGGTATCTCCGTTTTATGTTATTAACTGTTATATCTAGCCTTTGGGGCTTTTTTGTACAAGGTTGGGGGACCTTCTAAAACCCTCCTTTTACCCTTAATTCCAAAAAAACATTTGGATTAACTTGGAAATGTCATCATTCATGTTTCTTAAGGGAATGAGTTGTTCACAAAGCATTTTCATGGTCCTTTGATTTAATATTTTCCATTTCTACATAGTTTGGTTAATCATTGTGTATGCTCTTCTTGTGCATCTTTTTATGATCTTGATAATCACAAATAACCTATAATCTTATTTCAAAACATTGTAATTTTCTTGGAAAACTACTAAATTTTGAGTGCAGGACCTAATACGCTTGTCAAAGAAACACGATCTAAAACAAATACCAACTAGATTGCTTGCAAGTTGTCAATGTGCAATAAAACACATTCTTAATTCAAGATTAAAAAAAAACACACCATTTGTTCATAACACTATATTTGTAATTTTGGATAAGGATTAAAACCCGTCCGCTTTGAAATATGGGAAGTATCTTGGCATAAGCCATAAAAATAATTATGAGGATTACCATAGGAACCCAAAACTAGTCCACACTTTGAGGGAACCGGTCGATGAAGCGGGAAGTTCCCCACTACCTTCTTGATTAGAAATAAAATCTATGAGGAATGCTTCAAGTTACATGTAGGAGGCTCCATTAATTAATTTTATTTTGCGGTAATGGTCATTATATAGGATTTATTTTAACAAGCATCCTTGGGTAAGTGCATGAAAATTAGGGGCCAAAAGGGGGTAAAAAGGGACATTTTTTTCTTGAAATTAAAAAACCTGAACTTCATCTAATAATTCAAAATGCATATGCTCAAACTTTGAAAAATTAATAACAATGAGTATTGTAGAGATCATAATCTAATTTCTAAACTACTATTTCTTTTGAAAATTGTGGAGATTAACAGGTTCAAATGTGGTGTGCACACAAAGTATGTCTATTTTTGTGTCAAAAATATAAGAACCTATTGTGTGTTTGTGCCCCTCCCCCATTTTTTGATTTTTAAAAATATTTTTCAAATCCCTTAGGTAGATAGCTAGCTAGTTCCATGTACAAGGTCGCACTAATTTTTCATAATTTTTGGATGAATATATATATATATTATTAATTTTTAAAGTGCACATATCCCGAAAATGAAATATTTGTGTGTGCACACCGTAACTTTGAGAAAAAAGTATTTTTGTTTCTTTTGTTGTGTATAGAATGGAGTTTAGAAAAAAATTTAAAAAATTGGATGAAAAAAATCATAAATTTTACACAAAAACGTATGCATATATTTTTATAAGAAAAAGTTAAAAAATTATGGATGGAAGTCTTAAACTAATTAGATTTTACAAATAATTATATCGTCATTAAGATAAAACCAATCTAGACATTTAGTTATAATTTTTTTAATATTATGTTTTTATGCATGAGATATCGGGTTACACACATGTGAGTATTAATTTTTTTCTGAAGACAAACATAGATTTATTCACGTGCTTGGGACACACGATATCCCTAACCTTTGGTTTGGATATCGAAGGAAAATTCAAGCCTATGGATTGGAAATTTACAACCCAAAGAAGACAAAACGTGCTCGCGTTCATGTTTTCTAAGTGGTATATGTGCTTATGGGAGGGATATATTAACTAAAATAAATGGTTTAAGTATAATTTTTTATTTTATTACTCTTAAAGTATAAATGTTAATAAAAGAAAAACTTATACTTTAAATTTTTTTAGTAAATATAAGAAGTTAGGGTCACTCCGTACCTTATGGAACTAGTCTCATAGCTCCATCTGTCATGATTTAGAAGATAGTTTTTCATATTCTAATCTAGTCAATACACTAACGGCCAGAATTTGATGCTAATGTAGGTATTTTTAAGGACTTGACATTCAACATTCGGCCTTCCACCATTTACAGAGCTTTAAATTATACAATAGAGGCATTCAACATTCTGTTTTGTGAAAGAATATAGTCATTGTTTAGGTTTTAGGGCCTTTTGGATTGGTTATTAACATTTGTAAGCATGTCAAACATGTAAAAATTAAAATTTACGTTTCCTCACAACTATCAAATTTAGTGACAACTAATCAAATATACGGACTCATGAATTTTCCCATGAGAATGGAGTTGAATCCCTAATTTTTTCTTCGAATATGATAAAATCATATAATGGATGAATACCTATTATACAAGCTTAGGGAATGCATCTTTCACTTCCTTGTCAATGGTGCATACTTCCTATGGCTAACCTACCTCAGGTACACCATCCAAGTCTCTCAAATTGGATCAAAAGAAATTATTAACAATGTTTTTTTAAGTTTGTCCCGTGGAGGAGCCCAAGGGACATGTTCATGGATAAGGGTGGAAAGATTAATGTGCATGGATGATTGAATACAATGATTGATGAGTTCAATGCTAGCGTGGTTTGATGGAAGATAATATCCGTCGAGGTCTAAAAATAATCGAAATTCCGAGTTAATCAAACACCTTTTGGGTGAGTTCATGAAATATATTAATCATTTAGAGGTGATGTTAGATAATATTGAAAGATTTGAACATTATTTAATAATATTTAGGAATATTGTTTAGGGCTTAGCATTTTGGTTTTATGGTTTAGGGCCCAATGTTTAGGGTTTAAGGTTTGGGGTGCTAAATATAGGGTTTAGGGTTCAAGGTTTAGGGTTTATGGTTTAGGGCTTAGGGTTTAAGGTTTAGATTTTAGGGTTTAGTGTTTAGGATGTAGGTTTTATCACAACTCCCTCCAAAAGTGTAAAGGGTTTAGGGATTAGGGTTTAGGGTTTAAGGGTCGGGGTTTAGGACTTAGGTAACATGGTATAGAGTTTAGGGTTTAAGGCTCAATATTTAGGGGTTAGGGTTTAAGACTTGTGTTTTATGGATTAGATATTAGGGTTGATGACTTAGAGTATAAGTTTTAAGGTTTAGGGTTTAGGGTTTAGGATTTATTGCTTTACAGGTTTAGGGTTTATGGTTTAGGTTTTAAGGCTCGGGGTTTAAGGTTTAGGGTATAGCGTTTAGTGTTCATGGTTTAGGGTTTATGGCCGAGGGTTTATGGTTTAGGTTTAAGGGTTTGGGTTCAGGTTTCAGGGTTTAGGGTTTAGCTTTTATCACTTAAGGCTTAGGGATTAGGGCATAGGTTTTAGGGCTTAGGATTTATGAATTAGGGTTTAGGGTTCAAGGTTTAGGTTTTGGGGTTAGGGCTCAGATTTTAGGTTTTAGGGTTTATGGTTTAGGGTTGAGGGTTGATGGTATAGGGTTTAGGGTTTATTATTTATGGCTTATGGTTTAGGGTTTATGATTTATGATTTAGGGTTTAGTGCTCAAGGTTTAGGGTTTAAGGCTTAGGGTTATCGGTACTAAAAATAATTTTTATGGTTTACAGTTTAGGGTTTAGGGTTTAGGGTAATAAAAATAGGGTATAACATTTAGAGTTTATAATTTAGGGTTTAGAGTTAAGGGTTCAGGGTTAATGTTTTCAAATTTAGGGTTTAGGGTTTAGGGTGTACAATTTAGGGTTTAAGATTTAGGTTTTAAAATTTAGGGTTTAGGGTTTCTTGTTTATGGCTCAAGGTTCAGGGTTTAAGGCTCACGGTTTAATATTTAGGATTTAGGATTTATATTTTATGGTTTAGGGAATAGGGCTCAAGGTTTTTGGTTTAGGGCTCATGGTTTGAGGTTTATGGTTTACGGTTTAGGTTTTTGGATTTATAGTTTAGGGATTAGGATTTAAGTTTTAAGATTCAAGGTTGAGGGTTTAGGAAACACGGTTTAGGATTTAGGGTTTAAAGCTCAAGATTTAGGTTATATGGTTTTAGGGTTAGGGTTTAATGCTTATGGATTAATGCTCAAGGTTTAGGGCTTAGGTCTTAGGATTGCCATTCACTCATTATATTATTTTACGTTTTACCCAATCTTATTAGTATTGATAAAGAGTATTAAACTAAAAATGGTTCATCTTCTTCATATGTAGAACATTCAAAGAGAGTTATCACAATTTGATGCCTTTCATCTACTAATATTTTGAAGGAGTTAAATCCTATGTATCCAAGAACAATTCAGAAATAAAATGTTACCCAATAAATCTATCTCCTTTTTTCTATAGCTTGTGAAATATTTGGAGCTGCAAGAGTGTTATTTATTGATAATAACAACTCAAGTGGTATTTTCTTGGTTAGACGGATTAGGATACAAAAGAAAATTTGATAATTTTTATGCTCTTTTGAATAAATCATTAAGTTTCAAGTAGTCAGAACGAAGGTTTCATTCAAGAATGGAGCTTTATATGTCTAGTTCTTGTGTAAGATGGAAATTTTAGAGGATTTATGAAGTTCAATTTTATTTACAAAGATGAATTATGTTGGTACCTAATTTATTCTCCTGCGAGAGCCGAGAAGTATCATGAAACTGGCAGATTCTTAGAGACAAGTGAATCATGATATAAGTTATTTTGTAGTCGGGGAAGGGATTTAGCTAACTCTTTCTTACTATTGCCATCTGAGAAATGGATAACACCTCACTAAGGGTTTGATCTACCCTCACTAATTTAGGTTGTGCCTTCAAATAGGGTGAGAGGACCAGTTTTGTAACTCGTGTGGGGAAGGATATCAAGACTTCCTTCTTTGCATAATCTTAATGAGAAACTTGAGAAAATATGATCAATACAACACAATATAACTCTCACAAGTTATCACACTAGAGAGTGGAGATGTTTCCTTCACATGGTTTGGGTTACTACAGCATATAATTGAAACCTAATTGTCTCTACATATTTTGGTAAAGTGGAAATTGTTAAACCTTTGTGGATACACAATACAAATAGAGTAGTTCATGTAGGATTTATTGTTTGAGAAATTTTTAGTGGGAACTTAAGCAAAATAAATTTTATTATACCAAGTATTTAAGAACCTTTACAAATATTGGAAAACTCACAAAAAAATTCTTTAAAATAGCCAAAATGTTCCTTTAACTAGAAGGTGTGTATCAATGGAGGCCCAGAGATGCATGGTTTCATACACTCTTCAAGATTTCAACATAAAGGCTCATGCTAAAGAATCAATTAAACATTGAAAGTCCCTGATTTGTCACACCTATTATACACTCGTAGAATTACAAACAATCTTTCTCAACCTAGTGAAAGTAGAGTGATTTTAAATTATTTATTTCATTATAAGATGAAATATCTTCTCACAATGAAATTCCAAATGCCGAATACTACCACAGGGGATAAGATATTGTGTGATTAAGAGGAATTTCAACATAAGATTACAATAGGAACAATAAAAACTATTTGAAAACATTCTGAAATAAGAGCAAACACAATTATGCTCATGATCAACACAAATTCATTTCAAGGTTCATTAGATTCATCAACGAGAGAGAGTTTCTTTATCAATATCATAGCTTGTCAATGGTTGTACACTTGCAACCATCTTGACGTGATTAAATCCAAAACATAGGAAAATAAAACATTTTTCAAATGGTCTCTCGGAAAATGGTTTTTTCTCAAAGTTTCTCAATAAAAATAACCCCCTATGCTAGAGTATTCTCAATGCATTTATACAATTTCACTCGCTCACTCCTCCCAAAATTATAAATCTTTAAGATAATATTCCTCTTTACAACATACCATTTAATCATGTTTATTCCCTTGAAAATATCTTACTTTCTATTGCCAGGTGGATAAATCATGAACTGATCACATTTCTCAGTTCTTCAACTATGATTGGGATACCATGTCATAACTTTTGACAGTCTTTTTAATCATTATTTTATTTTGTCGTGCAAGATATCCCCATTTTAAATAATTTTCTAGTGGATCCATAAGGATTTATCTGACAAGAAATCCTTTTCACCTTTGAGAATACACCTTGAGGAATAGATACATATATTCATGCCTCTCAAAAATGAGCATCCTCACATGGATTATACCACATACCTGCGCTATGAGTCCGAGTTGGCCAAGTGTAAAGAGGAGCTAGCGGAAGCCTCCACGTGTCTCCTTGGTGAAACTGCAAAGGTGAAGTCCAGAGGTAGGTTCCCAAATGAGCACAGCCCTCCACGCGTTCGAACCCGAGAGAGTTACACCGGTCACTAAGAATTCGAAGCATGGGAAGGTCCAACAGAAGCTTCCACACATGTCTTTTGGTGTAACTTCAAAGATGGTGTCTAGAGGTAGGACCTCAAATGAGGGAAGGCTCTCCACATTCCATAGGCCCAAGAAAGTTTCCTCGGCCATTGAAAAGTCTCACTATAAAGAGGAGCCAGTGGAAGCCTCCATGTGTCTCTTCGGCGTACTTTTGATATTTTTCCCAAAAGTGGAGACCTTCAACAAGCGTGAGCTCTCCATGTGTCTTAGGTCTAGAATAGTTGTACCGACTATTCAAAATTTTAAGAACCAGTGGAAGGTTCCATGTTCCTAGGGTCTGAGAAAGTTGCATCTGATGCTTGAAAAGTATAAGTATGGGAAGATCCAGTGGAAGCCTCCACATTTCTCTTCGACGCTCTTTCAAAAATAAAATTCAAGCGTTGGTCCCCAAATAGGCATGGGCCCTCCACATGGAAAATATCTTAGTTGAGGTGGGCCTGGGGGGCCTTTTACATTTTATGCCACTCAGAAGAATTGTGTGCTTTTAAACATTCTAGCCCACCCACCCATTTTCAATATAGGTTTAACATGTGGCTTTCATAGGGTGTTGGTGGATTCATGGCTTACACTTAAACCTTTTTACCTTTTCAAAACAAATCCAAAATTTGCAAAATACCTCCGGTGACCTGCCCTCCCATTTTTGGTGTAGACTCAACACGTGGCTTTATCTCAGGCACTTGGGTTCGTGCTTCACTCTTATACCTTACTCCTTTCCAAAAAAGAAAAAATTCCCAAATTTCTCTAGCGACACGCCTCCAGATTTGAATTTTAAATGTTGACTCAAACATGTCAAATTATTTGGTCCCCAAGGGAATCGCAACTCATTTTATAACTTTGCTCCTTTTCACGAAAAGGCCAAAATCTTCAAAATGCTCCAAAGATCTGCCTCTCCACCTTTGACTTTTCAAATGGCCATGTGTCCTTTTACGGGCCATGCCTCAAAACACAAAAAGGGCTGCTTTTTGGAAACCACTCATCTTATGACACATTTACATCTTCGGGTCAAAGTATGAAAATTGCTTTTCCACTTCATATTGTTAAATAGCCAATCATAAATTATTAGAGCCATGGGACTAGTTTGGTATTTTTTACAAATTTAAAAAAGTGACAAGTTCACCAAAAATACCCATCATGCCACATCTAATTAAATATGACCACGTATCCATGGATGTTGGGATATGATTTACCGAGGAGACACAATCGTGGAAGATGCCCAACAACAAATTTATTTCCCGTGGAGAGAAGATTGTTAATAGTACCAAGAATCAATGTGATCTCGTGACCCAAGGAAAAGACTCACAATGACATCTAAATGAAGGATAATTTATTCATGCATTGATATAGGGAGAAATAAAATACTTTTAACTAGCAAAGCTAGAAATTTTAAATGACAAAAGTTCAAGATTTTAATTGAGCACCAACACGGCTCGACTCAAAGATGGGAACTCCCGAGAAAGTGCTCCAATAACAACATAGTATACCATGTGCCAAAAATCCATTGGGAGATGGAGTCAATAATAAGCTTGAAAAGTAGAAAAAAAACCAATCCCCAATAATAAACCGAAAAACCAACAAGAACTGGTCACCAAGGACCAAGAGAAACCAAAACAGAAAAACATGAAAATAGAACAAAACAAAATACAATAAATTATATAGCCATGTGTACCTTGATTCCCGAGAAACAAATCTAGGAAATGTTTCAAGTGCCTACCATTAACAGGAAACTCAAGTAATTCCCCATGTAATTCTTATAGGAAAAAATTGTGCTCGCTTAATCCTAATATCAATAAAATAAGGGTCCATCCATAATGCTTCAAACTTTCCATGTTTTCCCTTATCCTCATTTTTTTATCCCATAGTATCACCAGATCTCCTACCACTGAAAACCCTTGGGATAACCTTTTTGTCAAACAATTTCTTCATTTTCTCCCTAAACTTCACATGTCTTTGGTGGGATTCTCTTCTCTCTTCATCTAATTCAACAATTTGATTAATATAAGCATCATAGGGACTGACCTCCTGGTCCTCCAATTGTTGGATAAATTGGTAAGAAGATAATTACATATGTAGGGGAAGTAGAGCTTGAGTTCCATACACCAACTCAAATGGAATTTTTCTAGTATCTCTTTTGACAATAATTCTATCAGCCCAAACAACAAACTTCAACTACTCACCCCACTTCTGTTTGTTTAATTCCAAGGTCCTTCTGATTATCTTCAAAAAATTATTTTTGCTTGATTCTGCTTGTCCATTACCTTGGGGATTATAATTTGAAGCATATGCTAAATTTATCCCATACTCATGACACATGGCTACCAAAGGTTTGGCTCGAAAACTCATAGCATTGTCAGCAACTATCTTAGTAGGCACTCCAAACTTGCAAATTATATGATTCAGAATGAAGTCCATAACAATTTGGTGGGTAGATTTCTTTGTAGGGATTGCCTCCACCCATTTGGTGAAGTAATCAATGGCCACCAATATCCACTTGTGGCCTGCACTTGAAGAGTCTGAAATTTCCCCAACAAAGTCCATTTCCCATATCTTAAAAGGGGCTTCAATTCACACAGGCTACAAAGAGAGGGATCTTGAAGCTTTCTATCTTCCTAAAAAATGTTGACATCTCTCACACTTTCTTACCAAAAAATTTGTATCCTTAAGAAGTGTTGTCCACCGATAATGAACCATTAATATCTTATAGGTTGTTACTCTTCAAGAAAAATGCCCCCCATAAACTCCCGTATGGAAATCATAAATTATTTTCAGGGCTTCATCCTCAGTGATACATCTCAAAAGAACTCCCTTTGGGTTCTTCCAATGTAACCCATAATCAGTTATGATGTACTTCTAGGAGGCTAACTTAAGTGCTCTTTTTAATTCTTGCTTAAATACTCAGGGCACTCTAGATGTTTGAGATAAAAAATAGTATCCTTGTACCATTCATAATTTTTTAGTTTCTCGAGAATATTCAATCTTTCTTCTTCAACCTCATTTATCTCAACTGTTTGTAGGTTGCTTTCTACCATTAGCCTTGCTAGGCCCAATCCTCTAACCAATTTTGTAGTTTGGATGTCCATATCATATTCTTGCAATTTATTTTCCCATCGACATCTTTTACTTGAAATTTCCATCTCTAATAGGATATCCTTAACCATGGTATGGGGAACATAAGATATGACTTTAGAGCTCAAAATATATGGCCTAAAGATTTTTGTGGCCCTAACCAAAGCAAAGGCATGTTTCTCCATGATAGTATACTTCAATTATACTCCTTGTAATGCTTTACTAAAGAAAGAAATTGGTCTTTCAGCTCCTTCATCATCCTTTTGTAACAACATAGATGCAATAGTATTCTCTAGAAGAAAAGGAAAACATTTGGAAAGCCTTTTTATAATCAGGAGCTGCTAAAACAGGGGCATTCTTTAATGCTTCCTTAATCCCAGTAAAAGCTTGAATAGTTGCTTCTTCCCATTTGATACTCTGATCTTTCTTCAACATATTAGTGATTGGGATAGTTAATTCGGAAAAGTTGGAAATAAATATCCTAATAAAATTTATCTTCCTAAAAAAGGATTGAATTCCCTTTTTGGTTCTTGGAATAGGAACTTTGCTAATGGCTTCCACTCTCTCAGGATCAATCATGACCCCCTCTTTTGACACTATATGTCCAAGCAAATTTTTGCCTTTTGAACCCCAAAATGAAATTTCTTAGGGTTCAGTGAGATACCATATTCCCTACACCTTATCAACATATTTTCTAAATGTTGCAGGTGATCACTTCTCTTCCTTGCAAAAATGGTTACATCATCTTGATACTCAACAATGAAGTCATTTATATATCCACGAAAATGCTACATCCATTCTTTGAAACATGGCTCCAACATTCATTAGGCAAATGACATTCTTATGTACACATAAGTACCCCATGGATGTGTAATCAATTTTATTCTCTCTAATTACTTCACAACCACTTGGTTATACCCAGAAAAACTATCTAGAGTAGATAACAATTCTGAACCTGTAACCAATTACAACATGTTATCTATATTTGGCAAGGGATAGTTATCTTTAATTGATGCCTTATTTAAATTTCTAAAGTTGACACACAATCTTATGTCTCCGTTCTTCTTTTGGATAGGTACGGTTTTGCAACCCATGAAGAATACCTTGTAGGTTCTATGATTCCTCCGTCCCTTAATTTTTCAATTCTTCTTACATTTTTAGAGAAAGGAGTGGATTAATTGGTCTTTTATTCTTCCTAAACGGCTTGGCATTAGCTTCTAGGGGTATTTCATGTTGAAAAATGTCTTCCTTGTATGCTTTTAGTTATGAATATGACCAAGCCAAGTAGTCCTGGTACTTTTTTAGCAATTGGACATATGACTTGCTTTTCTTCTTTATTCAAGTTTTTTCCTAGGCATATTCTTTTAGGTTTATCCTTTATGAACATTATAGTATTCAAACATCTCTCGAGACTGACATATGTCTGTTAACAATGCGGTCAACATTATCAAAATTTGATTCCAATGCAACCAAACCTCTCGGAATAGTATTGGTTTTCAATTGGATAATGTCTTTACCAAATAGGGTCTCTTTTCCTTCATTTACACAAACCATTGGTTCCTAGTCCATACTTTGATTGGAAAATTCTCCTTTATTTTGTAAAAACCTTTGGACCTAGGAATCATCTTCAAAAACTTGTCAATGCTTGATATTATCAGGGACAGACGACCTAGTCAATATTTCAATATCATATTCACAATAGGGAGACATTGTATAATTTTAAAATCTTTAGCCCAACATTGCCGAATTTTTACTATAGTATTATACCTCCTTTCATGATGTATTATATTAAAAGAATCAAGCATTTCAATGAAGTCCCAAATTGCATGCTTGTATTGCTTCATTCTTTGACTCTTTGTAGCATACAACTTTTTGACTTGTTTGACTATCAAATCTGAATCTCCTTTAACAATAATGTCTCGAATACCATATTTTCATGCAATCCTTAGACCCAAGAGCAATGCTTCATAATCAAAATATTGTTTGTGCACTCAAAATTGAGTGTAAAATAAAAATTTAAACTCCTCTTAACTTGGAGATATCAAGACAACACTAGTTCCATTACCAGGATCTAGAAAAAGCCCCATCAAACATCAAGGTACAAGGTGAACCAACCTACACATGATACTCACACTCATCAATTTTATGCTCCTTACAATCAGCATAGCCCACAAAGTTACCGATGTCGACATCTATGTATAATACTTCATAAGAAGCATTGTTAGGTTCCTCAATGATATGCAACATTTTCTTCTCACCGTACAACTTCACAAGGTTCCCTTTAAATGGTATGATATTTCCATTTGTATGCTTCCACCCACACTAGCTTCCCATTTTCTATATGTCCCCCATTTGGAAAGGCAACCACATTCATGGCTAAGCACTTTCCTGGAAAAGCTACCAACTGAATAACTAATCCCTTGACATATCCAATTATTGGCACTTCTCTTGAATCCATAGCATTAAATTTCTTGAAAGTTATTGTTACCTTGATATTTAACTCATTCATTACCTCAAGAGGCATTACATTATATGAGGCTCCTGAATTAAACATGCAATTATGTAGCGGCCTATCTATAAAAATCAAAGTGGTAAAAAATGGATCAACATCCAACGAGACTCAACAAGAGAACTTCCTAAATACACCTTAGATGATTCACCCAGTTCCTCCAATGCTTGTTGTATTTCTTATTCTGCAATAATGGGAGGAACCTCTATATTATTAACACTTTTACCCTAAGTAATCTTTTCTTCCTTAAATCGTAAATATTCAAATTCCTTTTCCTATGCTCAGGGATCCTAAGTAATTCAAAAATGGGAACAGTGACTCACGATCAATATTTGGGCTATGTCACAAGGAACATATTTGGGTAGGGAATTATAAAGGGGGAGATTCACAGTTTTATCTAATAGTATGGGAGTTTTCAGAGTCTGTGCATGGGTAGGAGTACAAGTTTTATTTGGGGTAATTAGGCCTTTACCAGATGTATCTTTCTTAGGGGTTTCCTTCTAGATATTGGTAAGAACTATAAATTCTAGATTGGTTTGTGGACCTCCCCTTTGATAACCTTACTTCTGATGTTATATTCTTTCTCCTGAGTAACTATTGCATTCATCAATAGTTTCTTGTCCTCTTTAGAAGGGATCCTTCCATCATACTTTTTAATCATCAAGGCCCTTAAGTATTCAAAATCATGATTAGGAAGATCAAATGCTTGCACCATATCAATTTCAAAATTATTAATAGGAGGAAGAGGTAATACTTGGTGAACACAATCCCATAAGTTTTCAATAGTTCTAGCACTTATAAATTCAGTTGAGGTTTCTCCCTACCATGATTTTGCAGGGCATTCCATCATGCACACATCATCATACATATCATCATCATCTACTTCCTCAAATTGTCTTGATCTACATCACATGGGGAGTGTGGTAATAAGCACCTATCACACCACTTGATAACATTAGCCTCATCCACAGTAGTAACCTTGGCGAAAGGATCATTAACAAATCTATTCTCCCTGGGTTGAGGCTATTTATTACTTGATCCCATGATCCCTTTCCCTCTGTCATCTAGTCTGTGATCACCTCTGGGATGATTTCTAAATCTCTCCTGACCGTGTGGCTTGTGTTGACCCTAGGAAATTTGTCCTATCCCTTTTTTTTCTCTGGCTAGTTTATAGGATATCTCTTTAATTGCTCTAGCCAAAGTTTTTACAACCTCTTCTCGGATCCATAGATTTGTTTGATTGAGGCCTTTCAGGATTGATCAACTTAACACCTTCCATCTTAGGATGCTTGTTAACTGCCATGATGTTATTTTCTATTTGTAAGGCCATGGTGAAAGCCTCGCTCAATGTTCTAGGGTGCTTATCTCTCAAGTACTAAGCATCCTTTTTATCAAAAGTTTTAGAATATTTTATCAAAAAGGACTTATCACTTGTCCTTAGGATTATAGGTAGCCTATTATAGTATTATTGAACCAAGTATTTAAATCATGGAAAGATTCATTTAGATTTTTCTTTATATTTTAAAATTCGGATAAAAGAAACACGGGATCTTTCTTATCCCCATATTGCAATCTAAAGGCATTTTTCATATCATTCCATGAATCTATCGAATTATATGGTAAAGCCTTGTACTAGTCAAGTCCATCTTCCTCAAGAGTATGAATAAATAGTTTTATATACACATCTTCAAACTCAATTTCAAAATCTTCCATCATGTTGAAAAAGAGTTTTAAATGTTGGTCATGTCGATTATGGAATTATTCCTTGAAATTTTGCAACCTATTTATGACATCTTGTGCACCATATTAGGATATCCATCTATACCTCTAAAATCTATAGTTCCAAAAGTGTTGACAACAAAAGGACATCTAGGTGGAGGTTGGTCCATATTGCCTTGAGGATGTGATCTTGTAGGAGAATTAAAAAGATAAGGGATGATGGGTCTTTGGGGCACATGAGTATAACTCTCAAAATAAATATCCTCTAATGACTCAATTTCTTGAAAACCCTATCAAACTTGGAAGAAACAAGGGAAAACTAAGAGGCACACTTTTGAGACACAAATTATGGCCCCTCTCCAATTGGAGAACTCAAATTTATATAAAGATTACTTAGTTCAGAATCACTTGAGAATGTATGGTAATCTTCAACCACAAATTGATCATGTTTCAAAACTAATATCTCCTTTCTTGATTCTTGATTTCCAACAACTTTTAGACTTGTTTTCCTTCTGAATTTATCTTTCCTAGTTCTTGAAATAAATTTTTAGTAGGATCCCTAGTGAAGTATGAACTTCTTCCCTCCATATTTACAAATATTTATGACAAATTTCACTTGAAATAGGTTAAGACACTTGTAATCATCAAAATTTCAATTCAACATAGAGTGCCCAGTTAGTATTTTCACCTTAGTTGTTAATGATAGATCTAGATGGTAGGCGATAAATAAAATCCACTACTTTTTCTTGGAGTGATTCCACAAATAATCTTAAACAACATATTTGTGTTCAATTCCAAGAATTCCGCATGATATGATGAAGGTAGAGATGTTTTTTCGAGAAGTTATATGCAATCACCTTTGAAATTCAATAGATTCTTATAGGAACTTGTTAGTATATCATGAAGAGGATGTGTGAGAGAAATTGGACTGTATTCCTTCCCCATGGAACAACTGGTTGGGGTCTTTCTCGTTATTATGTAATTTCTTCTTCTTCTTCTTCTCCTTTTTCTTAAGATTGAATGTTTAATGATGGGTGGAAGGCATGAGAATCAAGAGTATTTTTAGGTGCATAAATAGGAGTTTGGATAGGATATTTTGACTTGATGGAAACTTATTTTTGGGATTTTCATATTTCTATTTTTATTATTTTTTAGAATTTTTAACTCATAGGATTTTTTGGTTTGTATATTGGTTATAGAATATGAAAACTTTGTTGCAAGGTGGGTCCCAAAATCGTGCAAAATAATTTTTAGGGTGGGAAAATTATATAATTTCACCAATGCTCTAGGACTAGTTCCCTTCTATTGAATGTGGAAGCTCCATTTATTGAAAATAGGAAAATATATATACACTACTCTAATTGTGGGTGGCCTTTTGACAAAGTAATACAAAAATACTTCCCTATACCTATGGAAAAGTGTTTGTATGGAACAAAAGGGAGTAATTTTCAGGGTTAAAGTGAGGAGAGTAAGTATGAGAAGGGAATTTATATTGCAAATAACACATACAAATTTTTTCAACACACAATTAGGATTAGTTCCATGCATTCAATGAGAGAAACTATTAGAATTAATAAGGTACAAAAACACAAAGAAAAAAGTCTTACTACATAACATTCAACAAGTACAATCCTCATGGATTATAGTTGAGTTGGATAAGAAACATAAGAAAAGGAAATAGAGGAAATTCAATCACTTGATTCTACAAAGAGTATGGGAGCTATGGATAAACCCTCCTTTAAATAATGAGATCATCTCTTTTATAGATTTACAATAAAACTCATCTAACAAATGATCTATTCCTTATTCAGATGATAATTGTGATAAAATAATTTCCCATTTTAAATTTCACATTAGATTTAATTAAGCCTCTCTACATTAATTAGGATGGAGGAGAAAGAATGAGAGAGGAGAGGAAAGAAGGAAAACTAAAGAATGGATGAATCTAATTTTCCTTTGATGAAGATCCTTAATTCTAACATGATTACTTTTATCTCTTAATTTTTAAAACTTGTGAAAAACTTGGGCAATGATGAACCTATAAAAATTACTTAGATACACAAATAAGAGGAGTGATGAAAAATCAATAAGTACATACCACTGAGAACATTAGAATATTACTCTCCTCATTGAGAAAATACTTCTAATTTTTGAGAAACTATCACATTTTCATGATTAACCATTCACATAGGAGAAATTTGATGCACTTTGTTCACACAATCCTGATCTTAACTTTGCCATTGCATAAACAATGATGATGGTTAAATTATGAGACAAAATCCTTAAAATTAAAGAGAAGGGGAAGTAGAATAAACAAAAACCAATTCCATCCACCAATTTATCATGCCTTCCATGCGAAATGAATTCAAATCACCTTCATTAAAGTTGGCATCTTCCGTTTTAGAACTTTTTGCTCACCGCATTAAGGAGTATGGGAATTAAATTGAAAATATAGAGAGAATCTGTTGTGAGTGAAAAGAAAATTTTAGGATGGTGAAGGATTGAAATATGAACACTTTTAGCTCATTTCACCCTTTTTTTAATCCATTATTGTATCCTTACTTTGGAAATTTTTTCTCATTTTCAAAATATTGCCAATTTTTTAATGTATTGATCGTGGAGAAATTAAATGAGGAGTATGAATGCAAATTTTTATTAGACTCATTATTTTTAACGAAACGACTTGTAGAATTTTCTATTTTTATTTCAAGCCTTTTCTACAATTTTCGGGGATTTCATTTGGTGGAGTTGTGTAGATCTAAGAAATGAGTATTTTTGGCTAAAAATTTCATGGATCTGTATAAAATACCATCGGGAATCAATGAGGGAATATAAATACTCTCCTTAAAATAATATTTTCAAGGAAATTTTAATTCAAATCTTATGAAAATCAAAGTGGGGTTTATGAGAGATATGAGTAAAAGGGTGATTTGAGCATGAGAGTTTTTGAAGAGTTTCAACAACATAACAACAAGGAATTATGAAAAGAGGAAATGATAACTTGAGAAATGATTTTTTTTAAATATTGGATTAAACCCACCTTATAACTCTATTTTAGCTCATTCACTTTAAAATCCACCTTGGGTCACTTCTGGATTAACTCATGTTTAGAGGTGAGTGAAAACCTACTAAATGGGTCCAGAGCCTCCATTAAAACTTACCAAGTTTGGAATGAGGTGCAAAGGTGCAGGTGAAAAAATCATGCAAAATTACACTACTTGGTTATGGTTTTTAATGAGAAAGGGGCTCAGTTAGAAGGGTGAGCTGAAAAACGTGTTGTAACACTCTAGATTGTTAGTTTATGTGACAAAAAGAATGAGAGAGCAACATGGAAAACATTTCTTCACCTTGTGCACTTTTTCGCTACGTCTAATAAGGATTCCCATGTGTTCCAAAGGTTAAGTCCAACATGAGGAGTGGGGTACATGGGGTTAGGTAGGAAACATACCTTTCTAACCACTCAAGCTAAATTTTATGTGACACAACTTTAAAAATAGTTACCCTCACCCCGATGGTGCAATATTTTAAACTTATTGAGCCACTTTGCGTGAGGTGAAAATTTTAAAGAGTGCATCAGGGGTGTGAAAATGTTCCATGTCCACTTTTTCAAGATGAGTGTTTCCATTTCACTACTAGAAATACCATGCTAGAGTGACTTCTTTCCCTAAGATCTTCCTTAGGTGTTGTTAGAGTATGTATTTACCTTAGCTCATGGTCACCTATTTACTTTATTTACCTTTATTCTATTTATCCTCACCCACTTATGTGTGTGGATATTTATTTATTTATTTAGATATTAGGGGATATTATCTAGTTGTTAGGTATATTTTTTCCTTGATATATGGTATTGACTAGATCCTTGATGTCTAGTTCTCTCCTAAATCTATGGACTTAACTAGTTCTTTGATGACTAGTTCTTTGCATGCTTTATGGCATGATTTATGACCTTGAATGGTTATTAGATTGTTAATCCTTTCCTATATAAGAAAGGCCCATTCTCATTTTATTTCATTGAGTTCTATAATATTTATATGATATTGCTTCTCATTTATTTGCAAAGGTTTTATGTAAAGTTATTCTGATTTAATTGCTTTCATCTTATTGATCATGGTGTTAGATTAGCATCTTTGTTCTTGGCTTGGTACAATCTGGTTATCATCACTTTTAGGTGTTCCATAGCTAGACCATATATTATTTTGACTATAAAATAACTATTAAGATCATTCTTAAAAGGTTTAAGGATCCAATTCTACCTAAAATTTAAAATTTAACCATTTTTTTCTCATCAAACATGTGCGTTGAAAGGTCTAATCCCACCCAAGAGAAACTTAGACGATGTCTAACTTATCACATGGGTCATGTATATGGTTGAATTACATTCACTTCTAATTTTAAATTAGGTCCCAACTCCCTTTTAACTCTTAAAATGCTCATTTCAATATCCACCACGATCCGAGATATTCACTTACACTATCAGGCCAATATATAAAAATTATGATGATATAATCTCCAAAATCATTTTTTAGTGTGAATTAGATGTCTTTATATTTCCATGAGTATTTGTTACTTCAAAAAAATTACGGAAGGCTCCAAAACCATCCCAAATAATCTAAATAACTTTTTCACTTCTTTCATTTCCCTACACCGTGTTATAAGTAGCATGATGTTGGATAACTTGTTATTAAACCTATTTCTCCTTTAAAAACTTCCATAATATTCCTCCAATGATATCATAACTAATTCACACTCTTCTAGGATGTATTAGATATTATTTATTCATCTCTAGAGGATGTTCATTAGGTGTTAAAGTTCTAAAAAAAGGCCTTTTTACGCCTTCTGGCAGTACTTCCTTCAAAGTGGATCACAATAAACCCATGTCATCAAGCTTCCCACCAACTTACTCCGGACATGAAATACAATTAAAAATATATTTATAATGTCCCTCTCTACCATGATGGGGTTTACATAGTCAACAATTGATCAGAGGGCATGTTTACATTATCCAGTTGAAGGATTTTTTAGTGTCGGCTTACTTATAATGGAATTTAAAAAAAAAAATCATGCTAGACATTTAGCACGAAAAAAATTACTCTTAGCGTGAGGCCTCATGACCATGAGAAGCAACTCTCTCATGTTTTCAAAATTGGAGTCCATGTTCTTTATTTTTCATGAGTAAATTTTTCACCTTTGAGTAAATGTTGTAGCACAAGATCATTTCTACCATTGGTGAGGAATCAAGAGATGTGAAAAAGTTTATTCTATCTCCATTTAGAAGTCTCTTCTAGATTCTCACCTTGGTTTTCCAGAAAAATTTACTCTTCTACATATCTCTCATATCTCTCATTAGTGACCACGAAATCACTCTCTACGGTGGAGGTACTATCCTCATGACTGAAGACATTCACAAAAGATTCAATAATTTCCTTTCATTTTGGTTCAACATTGATGCAATATTCTTTAAAAAAATAGAAATGGGGAAGAATTACCTTCATATTCATTCTCATCCACCAAGGCTTTGAAGAGAAAGTTGATCTTATATGTTTTTTCTAACTCATTATAGAATGTTTGTTCATCAATAAAGGATCACAACTTAAATGACATTTATCTTCCGTAGTCATGTTGTAAGTTAGGATCTTAATATTTAGTCAAGGGTCTTGAATTTATTCCATAGTCTTGAAAATGTCTTATACAAATACTTCTTTCAAGGCTATGACATACTCACCTTCATGTTCATTTGAAGAATATTCATATTGGGCCTTGGGAAATGATTTGAAATATAATCTTCACATAGAAAGGACTGATTTGAAAACTCCTCTTATCCATTTTTATTTTCATCCGGGAGTTACCTTATCGGAATTTCAGGCATACCTCATTTTCCCTTTTTTAAACATAGTGAAAAGATCAATGGTGAATAATAAGGGTAGACCTTTAAGTTAAATATTCATTAAATCATCCTCGTGATAGGAGGAAGATTATACTCATTGGGTATGAAAAATAAAAATAATTTACACTCCATCTCAAACTTCTCCTAAAAATCTTCCTCTTTGGAGGGAAAAGTGAATACTCTGTACTTTCTATGGTGATTATCATTGCACTCCTTTGGTAATGATAGGAAAATATATTTCTCAAAGAGGTCATGTTTTTTTCATTCATCCATGATTGTTTCCATAAGAAAATTGTTTTCTTCCATTTTCTCCAATTCCTTATTGGACATTTGTGAATGAAAATGAGAGAAAAATTAGAAATAAAACCATCAATGATTACTTCAAATTCATCCTCCTCAAGAATTTTTGGTGGGGGAAAGGGTTAATCTCTTAAACATCTTCATGATCAGTGAAATCCTCAACAAGCACTACACCATCCATTAAGAGTAAATAATTCAAATCTCTTGTACTTGATGCTTCTCTCAACAGAGACTTCCTCAAGCCAAAATTAAGATATGAATGGATTTGGAACTTTCAGGCTTTCTTCATTACCCTTCAAGGTGTTGATTTTTCTTTCAATGGAAGGTTTATAAATAGGGAAGTCATTAGAATAAAATAGGAGTATTTCAGGAACAAACACCTCATAATATGCGTAATCATCATAATCTTCTTTTGAGAGATGAATCTCTTCTTCTTCACAATTTTGGAGTACTTCAAGTTGCTCATAATTTTCTTGCATATCCTTAACATAACATAGAATTTGTTGTGTTTCAGAATGTAACATGGGTTGTAACCACAGTTAGGGGACAACAAGTCCTTCCTCTTTAATGGCAGAGGTTCCCTAATTAAAGTAGGAAAAACAAATGTACAAATATACAACTCTCAATGTTTGGACCTTGATATTTTGGAATGTTTTCATACTTAAAAGATTATCAATCAGAAGGGATGGAAGAATATAGAGATGGGGGAAGGAAGAAAACAACAATGCTTTTGGGAAATATAGATAGCAGAGTATCTCCATACTCACATTGAAACAAGAAAATATAGAAAAGGATCAATTACTTCACCACCGATGCAAATCTGTAGACACAAAATTCTGAGGATTACATAGACTAGAACACAAAGTTTCTATTGAATGCAAAACAAAAGATCCATGAATTGAGAAAGGAGATAGAAAGAATAAACAAAGGAAAATAAGAAATGAAAGAAAGATCGTCTTTATTGAATTACTTCAGAATTTACAACTTTCCCAGAAAACCAAAATCCCATTTTTCCATGGTCAAACCATGTTCTTATAACAATTCATGTACATCCATAGTTTTTCCTGAGAAAATAATATCCAAAAAGAATAATGTTTGTTGCAGATCAGTTTTTTGGAAAGTGACATGAAACAAACACATTCATGAAAACTAGAGGTTCAAAAGGTGAATATTTTGTTAGTTTGAGCATGATTATTTTAGCAGGGGCATCTCATGATTTTCTTCTTTATTTTTTCCTTCCATTTAAACCTTTTAACCACTTTCATAGCACTCAAGTGCTTGCACTAAGTAGTTTTCTCCCTTTTTATCGTATATGCCCACTAAACTGCATTTTCTGATGATTAAATTTTACATCCGTTCAAACTTATCAATTTGGCCCCATAATAAAACAAAAATGCATCTCATGGGGAAACAACAAGAATACAGAGAAGAATAATGAAGAAGTATCCATTTTTACATTTTGCAAAGCTCTAGTTCGTTAATGGCATTAAAACCGATCGGTGCATTCAACTATCTTTTCCCCCTTTACCTTCTAATTTGGACCCTACACGTGACAAGATCTAAGCAACGATGGCCTTGGGGAATAAAACTACATTTGCTAACATTTGTGAGAGAAATCTCGATTTCTCATTTTTCCTCACCCTCCCATGAGCTCCCCCAAAAGCCAAACACTGGCACCATTTGAGTGGCTAAGGAAATGTGATTCAAATCTACCATTTAAACTCTTTGTAATGAAAAGTGCAAATTCTCAAAACTTCCATCGGACCGCTTTGAATTTTTAATGTGAACACATGAACACACCACTATTGGAATAAGGGGTCGTGGCTCAATTTACAACATTTTAACCTTTTGGTGAAAAAGGCTCAAATTCTCAATTTCCTTCATAGCCCGCTATTCGTTTTAATCCTTCAACACATGGCATTTCGACTAGGCATGGGAATGCACTTCAGTTTTACACTTTATCCCTTGTTGAAAAGGGGAAAAATTCAAACATTTCCCCCGAAGGTCTATTCCCCAATCATTGACTTTACAACATAGGCCAGGTGTCCCTTTCTAATCTGTTATGGGCCTTAATTTGGGAATTTTCCCTTCACATAAGTGGGTCCAAGATGCCATTTTAGAAATTTTCACCCTTTGTGGAAACAAGACAAAAATTCGAAAGTCCTCCTCCAGTTCACCAAAGCACCTATGAACTAAAAAATGGCCATGTGTCCTTTTCATATTCTTCAACATGTGGCCTCACCTAATTGGTTGTGGGGATGTGCTTCACATTTTATCTGTTTTGAGAAGAGGAAAAATTCCAACTTTTCCCTGAAAGTCCATGCCTCCACCATTGAATTTTCAACATGAGCATATGTCCCTTTCTGATTTGCTGCGTATTTCAACTCAGAATTTATCTTTTTGCTTGGACAAGGCCACGAGTATTTTTAGAACTATTTGCCCTTTCACCGCAATGCCTTAGAGAATAAAATGAATCTGTCTCCCCAAACTTCCAACAAAACTACTCCAGCCAATCAGGGATGGGCGAGGATGTAGGGAAAAACTAACATTTGTTCCAAAATAACCAAAAGTGATAAGTTCAAAAAGGAACCCACCCGGTCGCATCCAATGGGAAACAAACGCGTAGCTTCACCTTTCCGAGAAAGAATTTGACTAGGGAAAAGAATGTAGGAAGTTGTAGGAAATGGGAAAACATCAAGTTTTTCTCCTAATGAAGAATTTTTTTGTCTACAAAAGGTAAAAAAGTGAAATGTAAGGTCCCACGAGCTCCAAACACATAAGAGAAGAACTAAAATAATTTTCCATCCATTGAAAATAGGTAAAACATTTTAATGGCACCAGATCGAGGAATTTTGATTAAAACATCATGGGAAATGAAAACAAACATTTGAAGAGTTTAAAAATCGAATTTCTTATATGCCAAGGATCAAATTTTCAGCAATTTAGATTTGAAAGGGTGGGGAAAATTGAGAGTAAAATAAATGGCTCCTTATCGGGATGACTTGGCAGAGGAAAGAGGAAAAATCAAGAACCTTAGAGATTCCAAGGTAATTAAGATCGAATCAGTGTCTTAGCCAATGGACAACAAAGTCAAAAGGAAGAAATACTAACACAAAAGAGAACGCAGGAAGGAAACCAACCAAAACAGAAATAAGGAAAGAAAAATGCTCTACAAAATGTATAAAGGGACCACTAAAATTTCTAGGTTTTGAACAACTTAAAAAATTGCCCACCATAAGGAAGTGGGAGAGGAGAACCATCCATGCAATCCAAGTTAAAATATTTCTCACCAAAAAAATGTCCGATTTTAAAAGGACCAAGCCAAAGGGAATAAATTTACCATGACTTCCTTGAGGTTCATTCCATTTGTCATAAAGAAGAACAATGTCTACCACTTGAAAATTTCTAGGTTTAGGATTTTTATCAAATAGAGCTTTTACCCTGAGTTGATGAGCTGATATTATGTCAACCACTTGCAATCTTTCTTCATTCAACTTCCGGAGGTACATAATTCTTTTGTCCAATGAATTGGTAAAGCTAGCATCCTCAATGGCCTTCATCAAATGTAAGGTGGAAGTTCTAATGTCATTGGTATTTGATGTTCAACTCTATATACCACTTGAAAAGGAGACATTCCAATGGCTCTCTTAGGTGTAATCCTATTTTCCCATAAAGCATCATATAGTTTCTTATGCCAATTCCTCTAAGAGTCATTAACAAGCTTCCGAACAATGGTGACCAAGTTCTTGTTAGTTGATTTTGCTTTCCCATTCCCTCGGGGATAGTAATCTGAAGAGTGTGCAAGGGAAATGCCATATCCATAGTACAAATCCATCATCTTAGCAGAAGAAAAATTAGAAGCATTGTCATTGACAATCTTGTTTGGTATCCCAAACCTTATTAAGATGTGCTCCTTCATGAAGTTGCATGCTACTTCATAAGTAGTACTTTTAATCTGAATGGCTTCCACCCACTTGGTGAAATAATCGCAAGGCAGTCAAAACATGAGTATGCCTTACACTAGAAGGTGGATTGAGTGTCCCAATGAAGTCCAAACCCCATTGTTGAAAGGGTTCTTTAATTACCACCGGTTTTAGAGGTAAATAAACCAATTTGGGTTTTCCAACAAAGGTTTGACATGCTTCACACTTACCTACCCACTTTGATGCATCTTTGAATGGGGTAGGCCAACACTATCTAAAGACGGAGGATTTTGTGGGCTGTGACAAGAGACAAGAAATGACCCCACTGTGCCCGGTCATGAAAGGCTCAAAACAATTATTTTTTTTTCTCTTTTTCAACACATTTCAAAAACCTTCCAACTATCCCTCATTTTAAAAATGCATTTTCCCACAACACATATTGTGAGACCTTAATTTGATGGCTCTATCTATCCTTGACACTCAAATGAGATGGAAATTATACATAAGTAATAAAGAGCACAATGTTAGCATATCATTCATCAGCTGAGATGAGGAAAAGAACCACATGGATATCAACTTCCTCCTTGGACAATTTTGCATCAGCTCCTTTAGCAATGAGTTCACATAAGCAATTTCCTCAAACTAGCTTGGTGGGTTTGATTTAAAGATCATACTCATGAAATTTAGCTACCCAATTACCTCTCTTGGTTCAAAATTCTTGTTGTGTAAGAATGGATTTAATTGTTGTATCGAAACAAGCACAATATAGTGAGAGTTGAGGATGTAGAAACGAAACTACTTCACAACTTTGACCATTGTAAAAGCATGTTTCTCCATCATGGTGTACTTCAGCTCATGGGATTTCAAAATATAACTCATGAATGATATGGGGATTTTATGACCTTTAACACTCTCTTGGGTTAACACAGTAGTTAGAGTACTTTCAATAGCATAGAAGTAGATAATGAAGTTCTTTGCTATAATCATGGCATGCCAAGATTGGAGTCTTTGCTATAAATTTCTTTATGTCTTCAAATGTAACCTTTCCTTCAGAGGACCAACCAAAATTTTGATTCACTTTCATCATGTGGGATATGTTCAAAGTATGAT